>JALMQS010000128.1:16015296-16206033 GCA_024734495.1 Forficula auricularia
CACGCCCCTCCAAGTAGATTCTAATAATTGTGGCCTGCAGCCATTCAGTTATATATTTTTTTTCCTCATAGTGTTTAATTGTATTCTTAATTATGATAGCGGCACCGCCCTTGGCTTTGTCATCAGGATGAGGTGTATGATAGACATTGAAACCTTTTATTTTAAGGAATGAATGTTTTGTGCAGTGGGTCTCAGAAATTAGACAAATGTCAATTTTTTGTAAATTAATAAATACTTCTAATTCTTGCAGTTTATGTTTAAGACCGTTAGCATTCCATAGAACGATTCTAACTTCTTTAGCCATAGCTTTTATTTATTATCTTTTTAATATTATTTTCAATTTTAGAGAGCCTTTTTTCAAGATTTTCCTGATTTTTTTGAATTTGTCGTAGGATTTCCTCGAAGGAGTTGTCCGTGACTCGGTTACCTTGATGCTCATTAGTAGTAATTTTACTAACGGTCAGAGCATAGTTACTTTTCTCTTTCTCAGCTAACTTCTGAGTTACTATATTTCCTGAATCATTTCCGATTATTCCCGCTATGGCCTGGGCTTCACAGGATTTCTTTTTTTGGTTCTGTTTTTTAGTTTTTTGAGCTTTTAATATATTATCTCTAGTTTTTTGGGCTTTTTTGGCAACAGGACAGCCACGGTAACTCGCCACATGTCCTTCTTGTTTACAATTCACGCATCTTGGGGTGGTGTTTTTGCCCTTTGGGCATTTATTGGATTCATGTTTTCCCGCGCATTTAACACAAATTTCTTTGCCGTGGCAGTAATTTTTAGTATGACCAAAGCCCTGACATTTCTTACATTGCTTAACTATTTCTGGGTTAGTTCTTAGTTCCTCTATCTTGACTTTAGTGTATAGTACAGTCTTAATATTGAAGATTTTTTTAAGATCTTCATCTTTGCTAAATGTTAACATATGCAAAGGGGCTTTAATCTTAATTTTTTCATCTGTATTATTAGGGTTAATTTTCTTGATGTGAATATTAGACACATCAATGATATTGAATCCCATTTCGGAGAGCTCTAATTTAATATCTTTAGTATCAATTGATCCATCTAGTCCTCTCATCATAACTTTATTTGGTCTTTCACTCTTATTTTCATAATTGAACCATTCAATACCTTTCTGTTCGAGGATGTTGGACAATGTTCTAAAATCTTCCTCATTATATATGTTAATTTTATACTTCCCTTCAGCTCCTTTAGTTATTACTGGAGCGGGATCTTTACTTAACATGTTAATTATTTCCATTATAGTGGTGAAATCTTTCACGTTGATCAGGTTGAACGGTGGAATTTTAGCTTTTTTCTTGTTCGCGGTTTTCCCGGCACTAGTAGAAATACTAGGCGTTGCTCTTTGGTCTTCACTCTGGTTCATATTCATTTTATTAGGTTCATCTATAACTTCCGGAGAGGAATCAGCTTTTCGTTTTTTTTAGGTCTACTCTTTGGGAAAGAACGGCCATCAGCTATTTCCCATGCTAGTTCATCTTCATCCGTGTGATACTCTAACTCCGTGTTGGCGTTTTTAGTAGTGCCTTCGTTATCTTCTAGCTGGTCCTGGCCACTATTTTTATTGTCCTTATTTAGGGTTTTTAGTTTTTCATTTTCTGATCTAAGTTCATAAATCTCCTTTTTCATTTCGTTACAAAAGATCTTAATTTCCCTTATTTCAGCGCGAAGCTTCTCATTTTCTTCCCTAGTAGATGTTTCTTCCAATAAGGTTACTGACTCCAGGCTTCCTCTCCGAGCAGAGTGTTCAGGAAATTCAACAAGCTCTAAGTTAGTTATTAATGGGGGACAGTTTTCCTCTATTTGAGTTTTTGGTTCTGGGGGAGTCCTCTTGATCCCCGATCTTCTAAAAGGGTTTTCCGTAACTTCAGTTCCAGTATCTATAAGCTGTGCCGTGGCCTGGACTGCCGCCACAGACACTGAGTAGTCGTTTGCTGACGACCGGGCGTGGCCTACTCGAGCACCACTGTTCCCTGCCGGTTCTGGGGTTCCGAGCCCCTGTCCAGTAATCAATTTATCGTTTGTGGCGTGCATACATAAAGTATTGTAGAGTTGTCCGTGTAGCGCATGGGTCGTCCACGTGTAATCCGTCTCCCAGCAGGGGGAAGAAAAAGAAAGATGAAAAAAGAAATGAACCCCTAGCCCTCGAAAACCTAATAGCGTCGGGGTCGAAAAAAACAAGAGTTGGCCAAGAGAGGCCAGATAGGAAAGAGAAAGAGAGAAGCCTGACACAAGTAAGTGGAAGCAATGTCAGACTTAGCTCGGATACCCCGTGGTCGCCATCCACCTACTTATTCTATTTAAAAAACTGAACAACTTTTATTAGAACTATTTTTTTATACGACATCAATTAAACAAAATATTAAATTAATTAGATCTCCAAAAAAAATCCTTTGTAACAATTATTTACCTTAATTATCAAATAATAATGATCAAATATTTCATTATTAAATAAATAATTTAATAATAATTAATAATTTAATATTTTTGCGCCACTGTTCTATGACATTCCAGAGTGTATCGTAAGTCTTCTGGATGAATTTCAGTTCCAATTTCCTTATTTCGGCCTGTTTCAGTTTCTTCGAGCCTTTACATTTCCTTTTTTTTTTAAACAGATTTACAACACAATAAAATGAAGCTTGTGAGGGTGTATTCCTATCAGGAAAACGCTCGGCATCCATTTCAATGGCAGCCCCATAACACTTCTTCCACATTCACCATAAATTAAGATCATTTCAATTCTGCCTTCAACAAAAAATGCTACATTTATATTATGGTAATACAATATTTAACTATCTACTGGATTGACACGAGAAAAAAAACTTTTTTAAACTCAAGAATTTCAACTAGTTCTATTAAGCAGAAAATAATCTCTTAAATCTGTGTATAATGAAGTTTTAATATCATTATAAACACTTATTTTCATTGTTGTGACTTTTCGATTTAATAATTAATTATTTAATCATTATTATTTGATAATTAAGTTAAATAATTGTTAAAAATAATTATTAAGATTTTTTGGAGATCTAATTTGATTTAATATTTTGTTTAATTGATGTCGTATAAAAAAATAGTTTTACTAAAATAGAGATAAGAGTAAATAAAATATTATATTTAATATTGATTTACTATGAGTTAAGGATTCTTGGTCACTTATTTCACATTAAAATTAAAAAATTAAAAGATGTAAAAAATTTTCTTTTTCAATATATATATTTCGGGCTATCAACCCATCTTCAGGAAGTACAGAAAGTAACTAATTCAACTTATTGAATAACAGGTTATATATATATGTTTATTGAACAGAGGGAAAGAATGTTTGAATTATTTTAAAGGACACTTTCTCTTAGGCTATTGTTAAGTGAAAATTTCAGGTTGGGTAGGGGTTTATTGACATAGGTGTGGATAGATAAAAGAAAAGTTAGAAGTTCATTGACTTATGTCTCTACGCTGGGAATAAATTTTTGGCTTTGTTATTAATAGGTCAATTATTATATTTTGTTTTACATCAAGTTGATTATTGATAATATTTTCATCGTTCGACAAGGCATATTTTATTTCCGTGGATTCAAGAAGATCCAATCTTAATCCTTTTCTTTCGAAATGAATAGGGGTGGGATTAGTAGGTGAAGGTGAGTGATCTAAAGAATATAGATGATTAGCAAATGCGGAAGTGGAATCTGGATTTATGGGTTGATTTCTTATTAATTGTCTGTGGGAAGCTACATGTTCTTTATGCCGTTTTTTGAAAGATCGTCCAGTTTGTCCAATATAAATTGCATCGCAATCGTTGCAATTTAATTTGTATACACCAGATCTATTTATTTTATCAATTTTGTCTAGTTTGTTATTTATTAATTGAGAGGATAAATTATTTATATTATAAAGGGCTGGAGTGATTCCATGTTTCCGGAGAATATTTGTTAATGGATAGGTTATATGTTTAGAAATAAAGGGGATTCTTTTATAGATTTTTTCAGATTCGATTGTGAGTGAATGTAATTGCGAAAGCGTGTGTTTTTTATTAATTTTGATAAATATTTTTTTAATAATTTCCTTACTATATCCATTATTATATGCTATATTATAAATGGTATCTAGTTCATTATTAAAGTTTGTATTGCTAAGAGGGGTTAAGATTAATCTATTGATCATTGAATAAAAAGCTGAAAATTTAGTATTTGTCGAATGGTTAGAAGAAAAGGGGATAATCGTGTCAGTAAAGGTGGGTTTTCTAAAAATATTAAATTCTAATTTTTGGTTGGTGATGGTTATTGTTAAATCTAAAAATGAAATAGTTTTATTGCCTATTTCTGATGTGAATTTAATATTTTTGTGGATTTGGTTTAGATAATTACTAAGTAACTGAATCCCTCTGGTGGTACCCGACCAAACAACGAAAATATCATCAACATATCTTCTCCAGAATTAGATATAATTATGTGAGGGGTTAAAAGGAGTCATTACCATTTTTTCAAAATTTGACATGTAGATTTCTGCAAGTAGGGGACTTAACGGGCTGCCCATCGGTAAACCGGTGTTCTGTTTATAATAAACATTGTTGAAGACATAATAATTTTGATTGAGGCATAGGTCAATTAATTTGAAGATTTGTGTACGTTGAATAGGATCTTGAATATTGTCATGAATGATTTGATTTAATATTAACTTGAGTTCTGGGATAGGAATTGAAGGGAAGAGATTTTTCACATCAAAGGATATGAGTTTATCAGAGTTATTAATTTTTAAGTTTTGGAGATCTTTAGTTAGGTCTAGAGAGTTTTTAATTGAAAATTTAGAAGTGAACATATCTTTTAAGATATTATTAAGATATTTACATATCTTATAGGTGGGAGCATTAACATATGTAACTACTGGTCTAATTGGATGATTGGATTTATGGAGTTTGGGGAGGCCGTATAATATGGGAGGTTGTGGGTTCATTAATCTTAGAAAATATAGATTTGGATTATTCGGAAGTTTTACAGTAAATGAATTAAGAGTGTTTATTACATCATTTTGAAATGTACTGGTGGAATCAGATTTTAACACTTCTGCTCCACTTGATGTGATAAAGTCATTCATTTTCATGGTATATTCACTTTTGTTTATGATAGTAATGGTTTGTCCTTTATCAGCTTTGGTTAAAATGATTGGGTAAGTGACCAAGAATCCTTAACTCATAGTAAATCAATATTAAATATAATATTTATTTACTCTTATCTCTATTAAAGATGTTTCACCTTGCACCAACACCACAATCTCTACTAATTGTTCTACTAAAAGTTGTTCAGTTTTTTTAAGTAGAATAAGTAGAGTAAAAAATATATGTTTCTATTTAAAAAACAGAGCTTGTTCTTAAAATACCCTTGAAAGCTTGTTCTATGTCGACAAACAATAGTGTAGTTTAGTTTCCCTCTTGATATAAATAAACTTTTATTTGAAAGTTTTGCTCATATAATGCACTGTTTTTAAGTTATAAGACTGTCTCAAGATAAAAAACTCACCCGGTATATTAAGATTAATACCCCCATTATAATATTACAATTTTTTCATGATATTAACTATTAATTCATCTCTAGAAAATATTTATTATAACTGGCAAATTAATGTAAAATTAGTTGTTGTTTTTTTATTAAATCATAAATCTTAGATAGATTACAGTTTCTCTCACTTGATTTAGAAAAATTCCTTTTGGAATGGTCTCTAACGTGAAAAAACGCCAATACATTTGTCATAGTGAAGTTAATTTTCTCATTAATATATCAGGGAGTGGCTGACACGCTTGACGTTAGAATTGTTTTTGATCGCGCCTTTTAAACAAGATATATATCACACTCAGATTAATTAATGGCAAACACCTAAAACATACGTGTTGTCCGCCTCCCTGGTGTAATGGTCAGAATCGTCTGGCTGCAACCCGGGGGTCTCGGGCCCGATTCCCGGCTATACTCAGACATTTTTTCTGTAAGTATAGGGTCTGGTAATAGAAATTAAGTGGGAGATAAATTTAACCAAATTTATCGCGCGGAGAATTTCCCACCGCTCGAAGCCCTCAAAAAACTTAGTAAATTGGATTGTATCAAACTTTCTGAGATTTGGGCTTCCGGATCCCGGCTTCTTTCCTTCTACTCTGTTCTTTTCACGATGGAGGGGCCGGCTCCTATACAGGCCTTTAGGGGATGCACCTTCTGGCGTATCTCCTTCTCACATCAAATCATAAAAAAAATACCAGATCGGGCGCTCACTGGAAGATTGAATATATAACATCTCAGGAGATTTCAAATTGATGATCCATCATCAATGTTTGATATAAAAAGTGTCATGCGGGCCAATCGCTAAATGATGCTGGATTATAGCAAAATGGATCATCATATTTTTCTTTCTCTCTTGCTCCAGACTTAAGATTCAGCAGACTCCAATAGCTTCAACCAGGAGTAGTCTCACGATATATATCTTGTTTAAAGGGCGCGATCAGGGGCAATTCTCATTGATGTTTCAATCGTTCTTTGATATATTAATGAGAAGATTAGCTTCACTATTTCAAGTTAGAAATATATAATCTCGGATATTATTTTCACTCAATACTTGACAAAAATCATATGCATTCGATTCGCGATCGAATCAAATACAGGAACGCCTAGGATATGATAAGACATTTGTCCCCATGACATCGAGGAATTGGAACTCTCTCCCTTCCCGACTATTATAGTCTTTCAAATCCTTCAAAACCCGGGTGCACAAAAAACCCACCCTTTCTATTGATTAATTCCTCCCCTCTTTCTCTTTGGTAACGCAGGGATTTTTCGAGATTCACAGCCGCGATTTTTTCTTCTTGCAATTCGATTGCATTTAAAAAGAAAAAAAACTTTTCCTCCAAGGCCTCTAATTCCAAAATTATATAATTCACCTTGCATTTGTTTGTTGTTTTTAATTTTTAATATATAATATTCTTTTTAGTGCTTTTTTTTGCTTGCAGTGTGCGCGAATTTCAAATTCAAAACCTGCAAACTAGCTATTAATACTAATTTATTGAACTTTTTATCGATATATCCTACTGCCGAGTGCCGAATATAGTATGAATAAGAAACTTGGAAGAAAAAACACCCACAAATAACAAAGAAGAAGAAATTGAACAAGAATGGAAATGCTATCAAACATAAGCCTGTTAAGCCAACGAGTCCTTAAATCAAAGAAAGCGAAATTAAAAAGCCATGAGTAACAGACGAAATACAGCAACTGTTGACGAACAAGAAATCAAGAACAGAAAAGACGAAGAAGAAGAAACATATAAAAATGAGATGGAAAGTTATGAGAATGCAGAAAAGCAAAGAAAAATGATTCGAAAAAATGTGAAAGAAGCCTAACAGAATCAGTATTGGAAAAAATAGTAGCCTATAAACATAAAAGAAATTTCAAGAAGACAGCCAAAAAGCAAGAACATAAGAGATAAAGGAGACTGCATATTCAAACGAAAATGAACAGGCAAATAGATGGCTAGGAATACCTAGAAGAACTCATGAAAGAAAACAATGAACCCAATATGGGGAAGACCGGCTCGGCTTTAGGAAGAAACAGAGGCAATCCCGAGAAGCAATTCTCTCTCTTACATCTTCAATAATAGAAAGGGCTTTTATCGAGGGAAGAATCTGTCTACATCGGATTCATAGAGCCTAGAAAAAAGCATTCGATGGAACGTCAATTGGGAAATTATGTTTAAAATATTAAAACAGGCGGGAATAAAATTCAGAGAGAGAAGACTAATCTACAATCTATATCAAAACCAGACGGCAATTATAAATATTGGTGATGAACAAAGAGAAGCCAAAATAAAAAAAGGTGTAAGACAAGGATGTGTGCTGTCACCCATGATTTTCAACTTATACATAGAAGAAGCGATTAAAGAATTCAAAGACAAAATTGATACAGGTATAGAAATCCAAGGTCAAAAGATCGCTATGTTAAGATTTGCCGATGACATTGCCCTTCTAGGAAGCAATAAAAAAGAATTAGAGGACGCCTTGAATGGAATTAACCAAATCCTAATAGAAGAAATCAAAATGAAAATAAACAAGAATAAAACCAAGTTCCTAGTATGTACAAAAAAAGAACAAACGAGACAGGAATGCATCAAAATTAACCAAGAAAACCTAGAAGGAGTTAAGGAATTCCGCTACCTAGGAAGTAAAATAACATGGGATGGGAGGAGCGAAAACGAAATTAAATCAAGAATTGCCCAAGCAAAAATGGGGTTTAATTCAAAACAAAAACTACTATGCTCCTCCTCAATCAGCTTAGCAAACAGGAAGTTGCTATTGAAGACATATGTATGGAGCATAGCCATGTACGGGTGTGAAACCTGGACAATTAGAGAAGCGGAGAGAAAGAGATTAGAGGCTTTCGAAATGTGGTGCTACAGAAGAATGACGAATATCAAATGGATGGATAAAATTACAAATGAAGAAGTTCTTGGAAGAATCGGAGAAAGAAGAACCTTGTGGAAGAGTCTGAAGAAGAGAAGAGGTCAGATGATGGGGCACACACTGAGACATGGGGGACTGCTTAGGGATATCTTGGAGGGGAGGTGGGAAAGAAAAGGGGAAGGGAAGAACCAGATTAGAATATTTCAACCAAATAATTGGGGATATGGGATGCCAGACATTTAGAGAGGTTAAACAGCTGGCGGGGGACAGAGTCGAGTGGAGACGGATTGTTGCATCAAACCAGTCTTAGGACTGTATACTCAATGATGATCGATGAACATACCAATTGAATTGTGTTTTATTTCAGGGCCACTTCATCCCTGTTGCTATTGCAGTATGATCTTTATAAGCGAAGCATTTCTAGAAAAGCATCAAAAGAAATGCTTTAATATGAAAATATATAGCCTATTAAAAAATCAGTTAAATATTACTGCATCAAAAAAAGGTAAATTTAATCCTTAATTTGCAGTGAAATCCATTTTGAAAATGATTTAAAATTTTGTAATTCATTCAGGTCAGAAATTCATCAAGTGTACAACATGTCAAAAGAGATTCACTTCAAAAGCAGATCTCAATAAACATTTGCTGGAACATTCAGAGGAAAGGCCATTTGGGTGTCCCCATTGTGAAAAACGCTTCTCTCTTAAATATAATCTCACAACTCATTTAAGAATACATACAGGAGACAAACCTTTTAAATGTAGTCAGTGTTCCTTGAAATTTGCACAGAAGACCAGTCTTAACACTCATTTACATATCCATTCCGGAGAAAGGCCATTTGGGTGTCCCCATTGTGAAAAACGCTTCTCTCTTAAATATAATCTCACAACTCATTTAAGAATACATACAGGAGACAAACCTTTTAAATGTAGTCAGTGTCCGTTGAAATTTGCACAGAAGAACAGTCTTAACACTCATTTACAGATCCATTCCGGAGAAAGACCTTTTGCCTGTGCCCATTGTGGAAAACGCTTCTCACGAAAATCTCATCTCAAAACGCATTTAAAGTTACATACATGAGAGAGATCTTATAATTGTCCTGACTGTCTTTTGAGATTTTCCCAAAGAATAATCTTTGGATTATTTTATTTATTCATCAGAACCTTCTTAAAAGAACACTTGATAAACGTCACGATTTCACGGTTCGTGAAATACTTACTCTGAGAAGAACCCAGAACAAACTTACTAGATACGATATAAATACACTATATAAAAATATTAAAGTGCGTGGAGTGAAGTTTGGGGATAAAATGAAGCTTATTCGTGAAGGGTGAATGTGGTTGGTGTATGGAGAAGGTATCTGGGGCTCTGATAGCTTATCTTATTATCTCGTAGAGGAGGCTGAAACTCAAGCTTGAGTTGTTTACCAAAAAAGAATTTAGTCTTTTTGATTTTAAGTAGATTCTTCCACGTTTTCAATAGAGGTTGCCATTAATAGTCAAAAAATCAAAAATGGAATGCAATAAGGTTATTCCTCTAGTAGTAGATAAGAATCGATCGTTATTTTTTATTTTAAGTCGATTCCTCCATGTCTTTAGCAATGGTTACCAATAATAATGGAAACGTCAAAAATCTTGTGTAGCATTGTTATTCCTCAAGTATTAGATGAGAATCGATCACTATTTTTGATTTTTTTCTTTTTTTTTATAAAGATACTGATACAAAAAGAAGTTGCACCAAGAAGGTACAACCTCTGTAGTCCGTGGTGGACCCTTGTAACGTGAAGATAAGGGGAGATTTAGTGATTGGGTAGAAGTCGAAGGTATCTGTGGATGCTGGTCTTGAAAGATTGAAGGTCATAAGTTGCTGGAAAGACGGTCGGGGGAAGAGAGTTCCAGTCTCTAGATGTCATGGGGATAAATGAATTGGCGAATGCGTTTGTTCGATTAGTATCCAGTTTAAGCGCGTAGGGGTGTTGAGTTTAGAAAATCGTGTATTTCGCGCAAATGAAGCCCTTGGTGGGATTATCGATTTAATTTCGTCAGAACAAAAGCCATGGTAGTATCTATAAAAAAGGGAAAGGGCGGAGACAGATCTACGATGGGCTAAGGAGTCGAGAGTGTCAGTTAATGTAGGATCGCCTATCAGTCTGATAGCTCGTCTCTGATTTTAACTCGATTCATCAATGTCTTCAGCAATGGTTACCAATAAAAACCGAAACGTCAAAAATCCAATATAGAATGGTTATTCCTCAAGTACTAGTTGAGAATCAATCGCTATTTTTGATTTTAACTCGATTCCTCTATGTCTTCAGCAAAGGTAACGGATAAGAAAACAACGCTGTTGCTATGGTTACTTATAAAATTTCCTCCCAACTTTTTAGCATTTCACAGAGAGATCCACTCTTACTTAAGTTAGATTAAATGATCTATATAAAACGATCAAATGAATAAATTTTAAAGAATTTAAAAAAGTACTATCTTACTCTAGAGTAAAGTACTTTAAAATATAATTTTACTAAAAACTTTATTTAACCTTGTTTGTGGTCCCCAAGGTACTTAATTAGGATATTAAATTTCATTAAAATTGGTAAGTCATTTTCAAGATATTTAGAAAAACTAAAAAAGTACTTAAATAAAGTACTAATGTTTGTGGGCCGATATGTACCAAAAACTAATCAGCGCTTCATTTTGTTAAAAGAATGCTAGGTTTTCAATTTCATTTTCAATCGGTGCAACGGTGTGGAAAAAATCGTGGGCCAAAAAAACGATAACCATCCATCCATCCATCCATCCGCACGCACTAAATGAAAAATCGCACTTTTTGGCCTCTCGACGAGACCCCATGTAATTTTTGGCAAAACTGTCACGTGCTAAAATTCAACCTAATTGAATACTACAATTTGTGACTTTAATTGAGACCATGGGTTCCGTAGTCTTTACCTGAGGACCCTTTGAAGCCACGCTTGCCTCGAGACCGATTACAATACTTTCCCCATGCTTCGCATTGGATAAAGTAAAAAATGGCACTTTTTGGCCTCTCGACGATGCATGTAATTTGCATCTAATACAAAATTATATTACTTATGTGTAATTATTTGTCATTGTAAGAATTGTATAATATGTATTTCACTAATTTTTGTTAGGTACCTAATATCAAATAGAAACCTATATATATATTTTTTTAAATAAATTTAATTTAGTTTTTTTTAATAAAAATAAATTCAAATTTAATTAAATATATAGTTTGTCTTTACTATAGATTTATAAATTTCTATCTATAAATATAACAATTATAAGTGGTGAAATCACGTTAGAGGTGACATCTATTAAGCATAATATTATATTCACCTTCTTGGTGTAACTCCTTCTCGCATAAATATAATTAAAAAAAATAAATAAAAAATCCTTTTACCTAAGGTTAGTAATTATTTTTTGCAAACAAGGAATGAGTTCACCAGCCCCCCAAAATTGACCTGAATTGAACACGACCAATTATTTATAATATAAATGCACCCCTTCATTTTTTATTGCACTTGGGGATTGGGCTCGCGAAAAAACCCTTCTACAATCGACTATATATATACATATTTAAAAGAATATGAAAATATATACCATCGGAATTCTAATGTTTTCATTAGCGAAATCAAAGTTTTGTGTTGAATGAATTTTTCTGAAAAATTCTGAATTTTCTCCCAATATATCGAACTCACAACTTGGATTTAACCGTGAAATCTGCAGTTCGAGTCTCTACAAATAGTTGCGTTTTTTCACTCCTCCAGTAATCATAAGGTACCTTGGGGCAAATACAACCTCTCTACAGGTGCATTCGAACCGGGGCAACTTAGCAGAGATGTACAAGATACCTCATAAAAAGTATCTGGAATACAAGTTACAAGATACTTTTAAGTAAAGTATTTGAGATATGAGATACAAGATACTTTTTTAAATGGTATTTAAAATACTAGATACAAAATAGGTATTTTCTAAATACTTTTTGAAAGAAAACATAATTTTATTAATCTTAACTTAAGGTTTATTTAGTTTATTACATTAATTATGAACAGTAATCGCGTAAATGTGAGAAAATATTATATTTTTAAGACTTAAGTAAAACCAGTTGTTCATTTTACATTTTCTCACTCATTTTTCTTCGATGAGGTCTCATATTATTATCCCCCTAAAAGAGAAGAGTCGCTCCACAGGGGGGCGGAAAATGATTAGGTAATTAGTAAAAGTATTTGTAGCAAACTTAGTATTTACAAAATACTAAGATACTAAAAGAATGTATCTAAATACAAAATTAAAATTAATAATAGTATTTCAGATATAAGATGAAAATACCTATTTTGTATCTGTATTTCAAATACTTGTACCTAAAATAAGTCACATCTTTGCATCTTAGTGCACATTCAATCAATCAATTTAAATATTTGTGGGGGGGGGGGGGGAATACACTCTTGTTTAAAACTCGAAAATACTTTTTCTGTCCACTTCCTTACTTTTTCATTTAAATACAAATTTGCCCCATCGAATTTCTTCATACAGAATAAACTTGTCCTCAATAACAATTTCTTTCATTACGAATGTGACTGTTGAAGAAACATCTCTCCATTCAAACACTTGTACAGGGTGGCCACAGACCTGGAAAACCTGGAATTATCAGGGAATTTAATTGTAATATATTTTAAAGAAATTTCAAATACTTTTTTAAATATCTAACATTTTTCTCAGTCCTGAAACTTATCATCAAGTATTTTAACTTCAACTCGTATATTTTTCATATACCGGGTGAGTTTTTTTTATCTTGAAACAGTCTTATAATTCAAAAACAGTGGATTATATGGAAAAAAGTTTCAAATAAAAGTTTGTTTATATCGAGGGGGAAACTAAACTACGCTATTGTTTGTCGACGTAGAACAAGCTTTCAAGGGTATTTCAATGTCAAGTTCTGTTTTATAAATAGAATCCTATATTTTTCTATACGTCTACTTAATCTACAACAAAAACTGAACAACTTTCATAAGAACTATTTTTTTATACGACATCAAATAAACAAAGTACATGAATCAATTAGAATTAGATTAAAAAAAAATCTTAATAATTATTTTTAACAATTATTTAACTTAATTATCAAATAATAATTATTAAATAATTGATTATTAAGTAAATAACTATTAAATCGAAAAGTTACAACAATGAAAATAAGTGTTTATAATGATCTTAAAACTTCATTATACACAAATTTAAGAGATTATTTTCTACTAGTTGAAATTCTTGAGTTTAAAAAAGTTTATTTCTCGTGTTAATCCAGTAGATATTTCCATATAATGAACTGTTTTTGAGTTATAGGACTGTCTCAAGATAAAAAAACTCACCCGGTATATGTTCAATAGTAAAGCGCGGATAATTAATTTTATTAATTAATAATTCTTCATTTTTTTAATTTCCTGCCATGATAATTTCCATATTTAACAGATATATTAATTACACATTCTTTCCATCAGTGTTTCGTCAAATAGTAAAACAAAAATTTCGACGCTTGGGAAATACTCAGGAGCGGATTTAATATTAATTAATTTAAGTCTTGAAAAAGATTGATGTTTCGGGTCAGTCCTGCCCCGCGGGCCGTATCTTTGAGATGCCTACCCTATAATAAAATGTGTCGAATTACTTCAATATTAGATTAAGGTATGGGGATTCGAATTTGAATCCTGCACCAAGGTTGGCGAGGGAAATAGTTCAGTTAATAAATTCGTTTTAACAATTTCTATTTATTAACAACTTGAAGATTACTTCTATATATGTATATATATATAACAAAACTTTTCTTATTCCAAATACAAACAAACAATAACTCAGCAACAAGTTGACTATACTCTATAACAATTAGTTAACAACTTTCTACACCAAAATCATGGCGTGAATTTGGAGTCATTCTACTTGACAAAATGCGCGATCTGGTTCATAATGTTAACGAATGCAAATAGGTATTAGGGTTGTCAATACATTGATGGAGACGTTCCCGGAAGTTTATCATCACTCTCTGCGTTAATTCAGGCGGAATAGCGTCGATTCCCTATCGGATCGTTTCCTTCAAATCCTCAAGAGATTGAGGTCGATGTTTGAAGACCTGTGGTTTGAAAAGCACGACGTTCACTCGGAAAGTAAACTTCCGGGAACCTCTCCAGCCAGCGGTTCGACCACAGGGGTGGGGTGGGGCCTAAGAGGACTGAACCCCCCCCCCCTATTCAAAAAAAATGAAAAAACTATTTGATAAATTTTATAGCCCAGGCAAATTGATCTTCTGGTGGCTAATAAATACGCTCAAGCTCGAAATAATTTTAATCGACGTTAAGAATCCCAAATAAGAGTTATAGTGAGTTTCTGACGATTTCTGGTTGGTGCTAAATTTTTGAGAACCTAAAAACAACGAAATTTTTTGACTTTTTTCAGATTTTAGCTTATAACTCGAAAACCATTCCTCCTTCAGAAAATTTTACTCGTGCTAAAATAAAAAAGCATAAAATTTCGGAAATTGAATAATAAACTTATGAAGTGAACAAGTTGTTTTTTACAACTATAACTAAATATAATTAAAAAAAATTCCTCCTTTCTAAGGAGAAAGGAGAAAGGGAAACATATGGTTATATTTGAGTGTGAGCCCGGAGAGAATGTCTTTGTTAGTTCCTAGCCTTCCAGCGGTGACGAACCAACACCAAGTTTTCAATATCCATATGATATTGACTCCATGAAAAACATTTATAATTGAAGAAAGACTGATGATGAAGACCAAGTCTTCGAAACTATAGTCTCAAACAAATAAATAATATATATACAGATATATCATCTTGATATATATGTGTATATGTTTATTTGCATCAAGCAGAGGACAACCTCTTTGTTTCTCTTTGTGAATCAACAACTCTGCTACTCTCGGCAAAACAAAAACTTTTTCAACCTAATTTTTATGTTTTTTTTTTTATTTCAATTCGTTAATATAAATTTTAAAATGTTTATCTTATCCAAAATATTAAAGAGTTTTTGATTTATTATTAGAAATAATCAAATAGTGTATCTTATGCTTGATGTAAATAAATATAAACTCACAAATATATATTTCATTTATTTGCAACTCAGTTTCGAATTCCTTTCCTTTATTTTCTGTTCGGATCTAAATGATCGATAATAATTATTTCTCTACTCCACTGGTCCTTAACCTTTTTAAGCAGCGACACAAAATTGAGAAATATGTTCATTTCGTGACCCAAAAAGTTAACTCACATATGAATTTTTTTTAACAAATAAAATGATCATGGGGAATTTTCAATCCAAGGAATATTTAATGAAAAAGTACACGTTTCTTATATTTTTATTTTTAATAGTATATTCATTGAATAAGTTAAAATATATTTTTAAACTTATTGAAAAAAATGTAACTAAATTTTTGGATAAGGCCTCTGGGCAACCTCAAAGTATCTGAAATTATAATTAAGGGGAGATTTCTCGGAGTTTCACAAGAAATGCTATTAATTATAATTTATGTAATATTTCACTATAAACCAATACAGCACCCCCTTAATCCAAAGAATCCAAATTTGGGTTCTTAAACCACTGTTCTACACGAGGGGTGTCCAACCTTAAGGCTTACTTGGGCAAATTGGGCGAGTGTGTGAGTGCCTTCACGACACTGTGTGGTGTAACATTTTAACATGAAACACTTTTTGAATTTCAATAGAGAAGGGTTGAAATCCCAGTCTATAAGTATACTTTATCTATGGTCTACCTGCATATTCTGCAATAGACTGAATTGATTATAATTTTATAAGCAATCTCTTCAGTTTTTAAAATTGATTGATTCTATTTATTAATATTGATATTTTTAAAACATGAATTCAGAAAAAATTTCTAGAAGGAGTTCAGTGGCCCCTACATAATGAGAAGGCACATGAAAAATATTCACAAGATTAATGTGCCTGTTTTAAGCAAAAAAAATATTATATGCATATTGTGCCCCGAAAAAGAAAAAACAATTTTTTGTAACTTATGATGATTATGAAGAACATTTAATGGTGATCCATCCACGCGATAAGCATAAAAAAATCTGTTTTAAATTTTAACAATTTTCAAGAGTTTGAAGCTTGGAAAATTCTCGAAAATAGAGAGGTTGATTATGCGAGTGTAGGTGGAGATAAAGGGGATCCAATAGAAATATTATAATTGGAATAGAAGGGATTATAGAGGTATCTATGGTGTTTCCTTATCTATTACGAAGTACTTTATTTATTTATTTAATTATTATTTTTTTTTGCAAGCGCTTATTTAGGATTTACCAGTAATTGTAAGAAAAGTAATCCAAAATGTGAAGGTACCATTAGAATTTCAGGAACATGTCCTTCAAAAATTAATGTAAAAGTTTTAAAAAATGCTAATTATTTAGAATATATTATACTCTATTCTAAACTATTATTAATATATTGTATTATGTTTATACTATCCAGTTATTGCAAAGTATGTGGAAACGCATTATAATATTTGATTTATTGAAGGAGACAATAAAAGAGTGTGTCTTCTGCTGGAATTATAAATTTTATTTATTTTTAACGAGACTATAGTTTCGAGGGCTTTGCCCTCTTCATCAGTCTATTACAATGGATTCACAGGAATTAATTTATGATTATAATTATATATCATCATCATCATCATTGAGTATACAGTCCTAAGACTGGTTTGATGCAACAATCCGTCTCCACTCGACTCTGTCCTCCGCCAGCTGTTTAACCTCTCTAAATGTCTGGCATCCCATATCCCCAATTATTTGGTTGAAATATTCTAATCTGGGTCTTCCCCTTCCCCTTTTCTTTCCCACCTCCCCCTCCAAGATATCCCTAAGCAGTCCCCCATGTCTCAGTGTGTGCCCCATCATCTGACCTCTTCTCTTCTTCAGACTCTTCCACAAGGTTCTTCTTTCTCCGATTTTTCCAAGAACTTCTTCATTTGTAATTTTATCCATCCATTTGATATTCATCATTCTTCTGTAGCACCACATTTCGAAAGCCTCCAATCTCGTTCTCTCCGCTTTTCCAATTGTCCAGGTTTCACACCCGTACATGGCTATGCTCCATACATATGTCTTCAATAGCAACTTTCTGTTTGCTAAGCTGATTGAGGAGGAGCATAGTAGTTTTTGTTTTGAATTAAACCCCATTTTTGCTTGGGCAATTCTTGATTTAATTTCATTTTTGCTCCTCCCATCCCATGTTATTTTACTTCCTAGGTAGCGGAATTCCTTAACTCCTTCTAGGTTTTCTTGGTTAATTTTGATGCATTCCTGTCTCGTTTGTTCTTTTTTTGTACATACTAGGACCTTGGTTTTATTCTTGTTTACTTTCATTTTGATTTCTTCTATTAGGATTTGGTTAATTCCATTCAAGGCGTCCTCTAATTCTTTTTTATTGCTTCCTAGAAGGGCAATGTCATCGGCAAATCTTAACATAGCGATCTTTTGACCTTGGATTTCTATACCTGTATCAATTTTGTCTTTGAATTCTTTAATCGCTTCTTCTATGTATAAGTTGAAAATCATGGGTGACAGCACACATCCTTGTCTTACACCTTTTTTTATTTTGGCTTCTCTTTGTTCATCACCAATATTTATAATTGCCGTCTGGTTTTGATATAGATTGTAGATTAGTCTTCTCTCTCTGAATTTTATTCCCGCCTGTTTTAATATTTTAAACATAATTTCCCAATTGACGTTATCGAATGCTTTTTCTAGGTCTATGAATCCGATGTAGACAGATTCTTCCCTGATAAAAGCCCTTTCTATTATTAGTCTAAGAGAGAGAATTGCTTCTCGGGTGCCTCTGTTTCTTCTAAAGCCGAACTGGTCTTCCCCCAGATTTTCTTCAACTCTTTGTTCTATTCTTCTTTGGATTATTTTGGTTAGGATTTTGGAGGCATGTGAGGTTAGGCTAATGGTCCTGAAATTTTCACATTTATCCGCGCCTGTCTTTTTGGGAAGTGTGACTATTTTGTTTTTTTCGAAATCTTTTGGGATGATTCCCAATTTATAGATTTTGCTAATTAGTTCAAAAAGTTTGTCACGTGCCTTTTCTCCAGAGTTCTTTAGGATTTCAGCTTGTATATTGTCTATTCCGGGTGCTCTATTATTTTTTAGTTCCTTCAAAGCTGTCTCGAATTCTGACCTGAGTATGGGGTCTCCTAATTCGTTTTCATCCACAGATTCTTCTTCTTCTATTGGGTTCATTGTTTTTTCTTCTCCATAGAGTTCTTCTAGGTGTTCCTTCCATCTATTTGCCTGCTCGTTTTCGTTTAGAATAATGTGGCCTCCTTTATCTCTTATGTTCTTGCTTTTTGGCTTGTCTTCTTGAAAATTTCTTTTTATTGCCCTATAGGCTACATCAACTTTTCCCAATACTAGATTTTCGTTGACTTCTTTACATTTTTCTTGAATCATTTTTTCTTTTGCTTTTCTACATTCTCTTATAACTTTCCATCTTAATTTTTTATATGTTTCTTTCCCTTCTTCGTCTTTTCTGTTCTTAAATTTTCTTCGTTCGTCAATCAGTTGCAGTATTTCGTCTTTTACCCATGGCTTTTTAATTTCGTTTTTCTTTGATTGAAGGACTTCGTTGGCTGTTTCGGTCAGGCTTGATTTCATGTCATTCCATTCTTGTTCGATTTCATCTTCTTTATTATTTGTGTGTGTTTTTTCTTCCAGTTTCTTATTCATTACGTTTTCGAAGAGTTTTTGGGTTTCCTTATTTTTTAATTTAGATATATCCCAGTTTTTTCGCGACCGCCCCTTTTTTATTAGTTTTTTAAATTTTAGTTGGCATTTCATCGCAATTAGATTGTGATCACTAGATATATCAGCCCCAGGATAACTTTTGCAGTCCTTTAATTGATTTCTGAATCTTTGTCTGACTAATATGTAATCTATTTGAAATCTCCCCTTGTCTAACGGCATTTTCCACGTGTAGATCCTTCTTGGATGGTGTTGGAAGAGTGTGTTTGCTACTACTAGACTGTGCTTACTGCAAAATTCAATTAATCTTTCGCCCCTTTCATTCCTATTTCCTAGACCGTGTTCGCCCACCACTTTTCCTTCTTTGCCTTTTCCTACTCTTGCATTCCAATCCCCCATAATTATTAAATTTTCATCCCCTTTAACGCGCTTCATCAGGTTTTCAATTTGTTCGTACATTTCTTCTATATCTTGGTCCTCATATGATGTAGTAGGCATGTATACCTGGATTATCACAGTATCTTTCGGTTTCGAATCCACTGTAATCATAACAATCCTTTCGCTTACCTGTAGATAATTCTTTACCCTTTGCCCTATTTTTTTATTCATAATAATGCCCACTCCTGCCCTCCCATTCTGCCCCCCCGTGTGAATGATTCTATGGCTGTTTTCGAACCAAAAATCTCCCTCTTCTGGATATCTCATTTCACTAATCCCAATAATGTCCAATTTGTGTCTATCCATTTCCCGCTTTAAATTCACTAGTTTATCGTCTCCCCTTAGCGTCTTAACATTCCACGCTCCGACTCGTAGAAAGTCATTATTTATTTTTCCCTTTATGATGGTCTCTCCTCGGGTAGCCCCTTCCCGGAGATCCGAACGAGGGGCTAGTTTACCTCCGGAATTCTTTACTCGAAGAGAAATCGTCATGTTGCATATTCTCGGGATTTGTAATGTGGTGGTTTCCCGTTGCCTTCCACATGTTGAAGAGAAGAAAAATGAAAAGGAAATCAACTCCTAGCCCTCGAAAACCTAATAGCGTCGGAGTCGGTAAAAAAAAAACAAGAGTTGGCCAAGGGAGGCCGTATAGGAGAGAGAAAAAGAGAAGCCTGACACAAGTAAGTGGAAGCAATGTCAGACTTAGCTCGGATAACCCCGTGGTCGCAGTCCACGTACTCATCAGAAATGAGTCCCTATATATATAACCCCAATGACATTTGTAAATATTTCACTCAAATATTTAAATCTTCTAGTGATTCTAAATTTAAACCTATAGCCCTGCCAGACAGATTAAAAATAATTCTCGAGTATTTGCATATAGATATATGTATTCGTAAGGTGACCAACTATACTCATTTACTGAGTTTTCTACTTTTTTTTTGCAAACCGTACTCTTTTCAAATCCTGTACTCTGAAAGTACTCATTTGTATAATTTTATACATTTCTAAAACATTTTTTTAGATTATTTTATTTCAATTTTATTAATTAAATATTTAAAATATTTAAAATGAATTTTTAAAAGTAGTTAAAAATTTGACAAAAAAGAGTATGACGGATGTGGGAGTGATCGATTCAACTCCTATTTAAATAAACATTGTCCAAAATATAAATCTTTCTCAAAGTGCCCCATTTTTTATTTTAGTTTTAGTATTCAGATTCTCGATGTTAAAACATATTCTCTTCCATTCAAAAAAGGTGCCGCTTTTCTTAATACGCTATTTTGTGACTATATTGGTTCGAATTTCAATGATCACATTTTAATTTATACCCATGGTTCCAAGAAGGTTTCGGCTCACTACGTTGGCTCTGCCATTTGGTGCCCTTCCAACAATCTCTATGAAATGTATAGACTTCCCGCGGAAAGTAATATTTATTCGGCAGAATGCTTTGCTGTTTTGAAGGCACTGAATTATGCGCATAAGTTTCCCAATCCAACGAATGTTCTCACTTGTACAGACTCGTTAGCCCTTATATCGGCCATTAAAGGATTCCCACTAAACAAGAAAACATCTTATCTTATCCTTGAAATATTAGATGAAATCAAGAATCTTAGAGAGGCAGGTAAGGAGGTATCCCTACTATGGATACCTTCTCATAGTGGAATTAACGGGAACGAGAGAGTGGACAGTCTAGCTGTGAGAGCGATTTCCGAGGGATCATCCTGGCCCCTCGAATTGTCGGCTGATGAAGTTCGGTCTTTAATTAGGAAGAGAATCCATCAGGAGTGGAACAATTCCTGGAAAATATCCAGTGCTGACAAAGGGCGTCATTTCTTCGGAGTGTGTCCGGGTATCCCGGTTCAGCCCTGGTTTGAACGATACCACCTGTTCAGAAAAATGTCTGTACATATTAATAGGCTGAGACTTGGGCACGCGACGACTCCCGAGTACATGCATAGGGTTGGTCTCAGAGACCACCCTTTCTGTAGATGTGATTCGAGCTCCCGGGGGGACATTAACCATGCCCTTCTTGGGTGTGGGTTGTCTCGACGAAAAATAGACCGATTTTATGACAGAGTTCGGGGAAAGATCCAGTTTCCTACAAATGCGCAGATATTACTTGCCTGCATATCTGAAGGGGGAGAACTAGGGAAGCTGGTTCTTCATTTCCTTATATCACTGGGCTGTGATATTTTTTGATGAGTTTTTAGGTTGCAATTTATTTTATTTATTTATTTTTAATTTTTTGTTTTGTTTTTTGTAGAGTTAATGTGAATATATTGGCTGGCAAAATGGGTTTGTGCCCGATGCCAATAAATAATATAAAAAAAAAAAAAAATTATAAAATTTGCTATGAATATATCGAAGAATGGATAGTGAACTTTAGAGCATTAAATTGTTTCAAATGGACCCTTCTAAATAGTAAAATTGAATGGAAAGAAGTTTCTTCAGCAGTCGAATTGTAATGAAGGAAGTAAAAGATATTGTTATTAATGACAATTTTCTCTTTGAAGAAATTCGAAGAGTAAATTTATATTTAAATGAAGAAAAATTGAAGAAATGGAACGATGAGAAAATAGAACTTGAGAAAAGATGTATAGAAATATTTGGGCATTTTAGAGTAGAACATATCCCACATGAAAATTTAAAAGTTTTAATAGAAATTTCCTTATGTTGTCCAGGCACTAATGCTGCTGTTGAAAGGGTATTTTCACTAGGGAATGATTATTGGAGCAGTGAGAAGTCGCAACTTTCTGTAAAAACATTATCTGCCGTCTTAACAGTCAAATTTAATATGCAAAATGAAAGTTGTTCGGATGTGGCTACATTATTAGACGAACATCCTCATTTAGCAAAAAAATCCACTCCGAAGAAAAATATGTTTTTAAAAAGAAAATAAAGTTTTTATCGTTTTTTCTTCTTTTTTTCACCTATGAAATACTTGCAAAGTGTACTCTTTTTGAACAAAAAATAGTTGGTCACCTTAGTATTCGTTATAAATATATAAGTATTTGTGTATTTGTATCAAGCATAGGATAACCTCATTGATTTCTCTTCAAGAATTAACAACTCTACTACTCTCTGCAAAATAAAGTCTTTCCAATTACATAAAATTAAATTTTCCTAAATTAAAATTTATAAATAGATTAGAAAATGAACTGATCCCTAATAATATACAGAAACCATGGAATTTGTCTTTTCTTTTGTCGGACAAAAGAGAGGATATTATATTGATCATTGATTAGGTTCATCCTAGCAAATAAGACTAATGTATAGTTTACAAAGCACTTAGCAAGCTTTAGTTCTTTAGCTGCTCGGATGTCTCGCCTTTATGTTACTCACAGGAGATGGCCATCTCGCCCCAAGGGCGGATGTATATAAGGTGACCGATGTATATAAGATCTACTTTTTTTCTCTGAAGTGTGTCGCGATCGAATTGTCCAACTTATTAATTCTTAAAAATATTACATTTATTATTAGTCCTCATTTCCCTTAAATCTACAAATATTATTATTAGCTAAGTTCGTTGATTATAAGTTCTTACATATTATTGTATAGTCCGGGCACTGGTACACCGCCAGCATTCACTTCATCCCTCGTGTACTTCAACCCCCCCCCCCCGTATTTACAGTATCTCTAATATTTTAGCTGTAAACCGTCATGAATAGAGTAGAATTTTTTCTGAAGGTGTGATAACGATGTCAATTTAAAGATCTCTGACTAGCAGGCGTATTATACAGGGTGTTTCTAAATTGATGCGATATATTTTAAGGGGTGATTTTTCAGCAAAAATTAAGGGGGTCTTTCATATAATTTTTTTAAAAATCCCTTCCCCTTCAAATTATAGTCAAATCTAGCATGCAGTCCTAACTTTAGAGGGTTTAAACTTGGAAGGGAAGAGGGATTTTGAACAAAAAATTATATGAAAGACCCCGTTAATTTTTGCTGAAAAATCACCCCTTATAATTAAATATCTAATTTAGTCTGCAAAATTATTAGTGATATAAATTGAAATCAATATTTAAATATTTCCTCTATTGGATTCGGGATCGCTCGGAGCCGTTCGGCAACATTCGGGTTTCCCTCTCTCAACTTATTTCGCTTCCTTGACAACTTAACTCTTTTATCTAACGTCTGTCATTTGATACCTATTAATAATTGAATTATTACTTTTTTTGATTATTTAAATAGGTTTTTTTCAATATATGTATGTATAAATAACCATAATGGGTACCTTTCAGATTGTTGATATCAATAAAATTCTCAACAATCCAAACAATTATCCTATTCATAAAGGTTAGTAAGGTAGTATTGTTTAATTTATCAAATAATTTAAAATATCACATTTAGAATATTATTATTATCTATTTGTATTAAATATTAGTTAAGATATAATCTATTTATCTCTCTATAAGGGACATTCAATGATATATTAATCTAAAAAGGGAAACATGAGATTATTTGATTAAGATGACCAAATTTTTACAATGAAAAGTAAGTAGGACACAAATTGAAGAAAAATAACATTTTCTTCATTGCAAGAATAATCTATATATGAGGAGCTCACATTCAAAACGTGCTTTGTCCGGGTGAATGTACTTTTCAGAAACTGCAAATAACGAATATAAAAAATATATATATTTATTTTTTGTTACAAAAATAACTAATAATTTATAGATATTCTATTTATCACAATGAGATACGTCTATAAAAAAGTTATAAAGGATTAATATTTTAAATAATTAATATAAAATTGGACAAAGCACGTTTT
Source organism: Forficula auricularia (assembly GCA_024734495.1). Classification (NCBI taxonomy): domain Eukaryota; kingdom Metazoa; phylum Arthropoda; class Insecta; order Dermaptera; family Forficulidae; genus Forficula; species Forficula auricularia. The sequence goes on from JALMQS010000128.1 coordinate 16,039,724, forward strand.
GCATGAAATTAATGGACAAAGCACGGTTTGAATGAATTAGACATGGACAAAGCTTATTTTGATCAAATTTTATTTATTTATAAAAGAAATATACATTTTAAAAAAACATTATGAGTCCATTAAGATGACACCTTTGCTTCTTAAATGTGTAAATCACACATTTCAAGTTCCAAACAATCACATTCTTCTTCAGGTTCCTCAAAATTTTTCGTAGGCACATTAAAAATAATGTCTTAGTACCAGTTCAAACGGCCATCAGCAAGTGGCTCATCGGCCCATTTTTCATCAAACATTTTGATAAGAAGTTTATTAACATCATTTTTCTTCTCTCTGCTAATTACATGACCAAGTGACACATTTTCAAGTTGGATGTCATTAAATTGAATGTTGCCTGCACGCCTTAAAGAAATAAAATGTTCATTTTCAAATTTGTAGTTCTTCATTCCTTTCACTATAACATGCCTCTTGATACTGATTTTCTTCATTTTAGTGGGTAACACTTAGTGGGTAACACTTCTTCAACAGCCTACGCCGTTTTATTGGACATGTCTTAATAAGAGTATAAATAATGCTGTCTTGAGAAGCTTTATCTGGCTTTTCAAAAAAATTATTTCTAAAGGTTTTCAAGTCCCTTGGCATGAACTTCACACAAGAAAACCTATCGTTATCATGTTTACAAGGTTCAAATTTAAGGGCTATTTTAGGAGTGCTGTACCTGGTTGATTTTGATGCAGTTTTTTTACCACGTGTAGAATGTCTTTTTCTGCTTCCAATGTTGTAGTCACCCACACGTACACTTCCGTCGGCATCTTCATTTTCCATTTTAAATGAAATTTGTGAATATATGAAAACAATTAAATATTAAGAGTACTCACAAGAGCTTTTCCAACTGAACTAATCCTATAAAGTAAGGTTAGAGAATGAATAAGACGTGGCAGAAACAAACAGTCACGTGACTAGAAACAAGCAACCCTATTGGTCAGATGGACTAAGCACGAATTGGTTGAAACTTGTCTATGGACAAAGCACACTTTGTATGAAACTCATGTTTTCAACATCATTTTTAAATGAGAAATAACATGATTTTACTGAATTCTGATATTCCTTCATGTGCAAATTACGTAGAGGAACACAAATATGTCAATAACTCATTTTCGAAAAAAAGTGGACAAAGCACGTTTTGAATGTGAGCTCCTCATATATAAAATTAAGATTTTTGTCTGTACATTGCTCCAAATCACGCCAAATATTGGTTGCACACGTTTTAAGCAAAGTTATGAACGAAAACACCCTCAACAAAATTCCTGTCTGTATGTCTGTTTCCGTGGTTTCCGAAAAGTTGCTCACGATTCACCTAAAATCGGCTGAAGGGATTATTATGAAATTTCATATTTACATCAGATGTCTTCTAACTTACGTTTTTAGCTATATAACGTTTTGATATTTTGACCACAGAAGGGGGTTTGGGGGGCGCACGAATGAAAATTATTAAATAACTCCTAAACTATTAACCCTACGGCAAATTTTATGAAAAACAAAGTTGTAGGGATGTGATTTCTGACAACTTTTGTTTAAAAAAATTTCCCCAAAAAAAGGGGGAGGATGAAAAAATGTAAATTCTTGCCCTTGGAGCAAACTCAACCAAATGTTGTATACATAATCTCTGTGCCTCTAGAGAGCTAGAAATGCAAAAACTAACCACCCAAAATGGGGGGGGGTCAAAAATGAAAATTCTTTCTCTTGGGACAAACTCAACCAAATTTTGTATACATAATCTGTGGGTCACTAGAAGGCTAGAAATGCAAAAACTGGGTGCGGAGGGTGGGTCCCGGGGTGGAATGGGGTGGGTGAGGAGTGAGGCGGAGTAGGGTGGGGGTGGTGCGGGGTGGAGTCCAGGGGACATAGCGGGGGCGTGGTGCGCAGGGTCTGAGGGCACGGGGTGGGATCCGGGGTGGATGGGGTGCGGGGTCCGAGGTGAGTAGTGGTGTGGGGGCGGGGGTGGGGATGCTGGAGGGTTTTTGTGGTGTGGGTGAGGGGTTAGGGTGCGGAATGGAGTGCTGGGGTGGTAGTGTTGGGGCGGGAGTGGGGGTGTTGGGTGGGTTTCGGGGGGTGTGGTGGGTGGGAGCGGAGAGTGAGGGTGGGGTTCGAGGGCTGGGGGTCCAGGGGGCCTACTCCCTGGCTAGCAAGAGGGCTGCCGAAGGCGGGCCTTGCAGCTAGTAAACTATAATATGATAAATGCATAGTAAAAGAATTTCTAGCATTTTATATTCTAATTATTTTGTCATGCCTATTAATTTTTATTTAAATGAGTACTTTTCCATTGAATGAATATTTTTTGTCAATGTATCTATCATCCATGGTCTTACCGAGGGGGTGGCAGGGGGAGGGGTGCGCCCCCTAGATCTGGACTCCCACCCCTGCGCTTAGGCAGCTGCCACTCCCTGCCACTGGACCCTCCCTGTTTCCCATACCTTTAGCTGGTATATTATGTGTTGAGGCCTAAATACTGTTTTATTTATGAAATTGTGGAGGAAAGTAGAAGTATAATTTATAGGTATTTCAAAACTCATATTTGTGTCACGTTATTATAGTTATAATTAAATGAATTAGCTTTTAAAAGTCGAAGTTTCTAAAATACCCAAAATTCCTTTAATTAATTTAAAATACTTGCATATTAATATTGAAAATAAAAGAACGTGGTTACCGACATCCCGTGAATTTATCATACATTTTATTTACATAATAATTTCCATCTTTCGATTTAGAAATATTTAAATTCGATTTTGATTTAAATATCATATATCAATCTGCATATTAAAATTTATTTAAATATTATGCCTGCCACCTTCTGGTCTTCTAGGGGCCAAAACTACAGGCCTAATTATTAAGGTGGAGCGAAAAAGACACCCCCTCCCCCCCCCAAAAAAAAATCAATTTATTTGGCCGTATGCGGAAAATTTCTCACCTATAAGTGTAATCATGTGTGTGAAATTTGAACTTAAGTGCCCCTTTGCCACCACGAAAATTTGGGACTTTTTTCAGATTTTTGCTTATAACTCGAAAACCATGGGTCATACGGAAAATTTTACTCCTACCAAAATGAAAGAGCATAGAATTTCGCGTGGGATATCCTACGGGAAACTTAAAATCATTTTAGCCTTTTAACCACAATCGATCGTCAAAGATAGGGAAGTTTTACCAACTTTGCGTAAAAGTGAATTATTCTCATTATGTGATCACAAGAAACCAGTTTTCGATTTTGGTGGTGATCCCCATAATAGTTGTTAATTGGCTAAAAAATGAGATTGGCATAGTTTCATCTTAATTTGACAACCCGTGCCGCAATAAGGTCGGATCATGTCCCGTCTTGGAAAATGTTGGATATCTTCTAGTCTAAAAGTTTTAACAAAAAAGTGGCTCAAGTAAAACTTCAAGACAACAAAATTTCTTCGAAAATGAGACAAGAATCAAATTTCTAGGATGACTATTTTTCATTTTAGGAATGAAAAACTGCAATTTTTTCAACCACTTTGCGGCACCAGTTACCGTTGTCCAATTATTAAGATGAATGATTACCAATCTCGTTTTTTAGCCAATGGGTAACTATTCTGGAGGTCAGCGACGCAAAAATTGGAAGAGATGTTTCTTGTGACCACCCCAATGAGCATAACTCACTTTGGTAAAAATTTCCTATTTTGACGATCGATTGTGGCTGAACGGCTGAAGCAATTTTAACTTATAAGTAGATTATTCGATGCGTAATGTTATGCTCTTTCATTTTGATAAGAGTAAAATTTTCTGTATGATGCATGATTTTCGGGTTATAAGCATAATATAAAAAAAGTCCAGATTTTGTATTATAAATGGACTTTGTATTAATGTAACTTTTACGCATGCGGCCGTTTCAAATTTTTGATTTTAGTTTTTTCACTCCACCCTACTAATCATCCAGCTGATTCATTAAGCGAGTGTTTTCGCCGATATACGTGTCCTATTTGGACTTGTTATTATCCTCATTGGAAGCGAGGTTTAGCCAAGTTCATTCGCCGTTACACCCTGCATGGCAAAAATTAAGGCTCCAAATTTAAAAATTCGAATGGAAAAAGTCTCCAAATTTTATGAATTAGAAGAGATCTCGTCAGAAGCCGAGCTGTGCCGGGTTTTTAAAACAAACAAGAAGGAGAATCTCGAAATTTTGGATTTAACAGACCCTGAAAATTAATCATGTTTCCTATAATTAGATTCAATCGCGAAACGAATGCAGGTGATTTTTGTCAAATATTAAGTGAAAATAATATCTGAACTTATATATTTCTAACTTGAAATAATGAAGTTAAATGAATTTATAATTTTCTCATTAATGTATTAAAGAAAATTACCACATTAACGAGAATTGTTTTGATCGCGCTTATTGAACAAGATATATATCGCGAAACTACTCCTGGTTGAAGCTATTGGAGTCTGCTGAGTCTTAAGTCTGGACCAAGAGAGAATGAAAAAGATATGATCCATTTAGCTATAATCCAACGTCATTTTGCCTTTAGCCCGCATGACGCTTGGATGGATATCCAAATGAATTTGAAATCTGAGATGTTATGTCTATTATTCATATTTACATAACTATATCTATAGGTATTTATATATATATTTAAATACTATATATTTATAATGTGGTTAATTCGGGTTGAATGATAAATGACTATAAGCCAATGTATTCCTAAAAACAAATTATTTATTTTAAAAATTATTTACAACTTTAATATTAGTTTTCTATATACAGAGATTATATTTAATATAATAAAAAAAAAACATAATATAATTACCTAAAAACAAATTGGTTTTTATAGTTTGTTTTCTGGTATTCAATTTTTATCTTTTTATATTTTAAAACAAATTTTATAACTTTAATATTTTAAACTAGTTTTCAAGCCGTCAGCCATTAACAAATCTTAATAAGTTTTATATTTGACATGGATAGCAGTGGGACCAACTTGATAGGCCCAAAGTTGTACGCGGTTAAATATGAAGATATTTTACATCTCCCTCCTTCGAAAATCAATTCGAAGAATTGATTCCAGGTGCATCCTTGTAAAATGGTAGAAGTTTATTTGTGTGATAAAATTTTGATTCTGACCGTCTTCGTCCCGTATCCACTTCATATATTGAGTTAGAAACCTTACGAATTATTTTATATGGTCCTGATCTAATTGCTTCTAATTTATTTCTATTGAGTTTATTTCCATTCTCTACATATACTAAATCATTTGTATTGAATGTATATTCTTTTCTTCTTTTATCTATTCTTAATTTGTTCATGGTGTGGTATTTATTTGAGAATATAAAAACCAATTTATAATGTGGTTAATTCGAGTTGAATGATAAATGACTATAAGCCAATGTATTCCTAAAAACAAATTATTTATTTTAAAAATTATTTACAACTTTGATATTAGTTTTCTATATACAGAGATTATATTTAATATAATAAAAAAACAAACATAATATAATTACCTAAAAACAAATTGGTTTTTATAGTTTGTTTTCTGGTATTCAATTTTTATCTTTTTATATTTTAAAACAAATTTTATAACTTTAATATTTTAAACTAGTTTTCAAGCCGTCAGCCATTAACAAATCTTAATAAGTTTTATATTTGACATGGATAGCAGTGGGACCAACTTGATAGGCCCAAAGTTGTACGCGGTTAAATATGAAGATATTTTACATATTTATGTAAATATTTATTTTCATCAAACAGAGGACAACCTCATTAATTTCTCTTTATAAACAACAACTCTGATTCTTACGGCAAAATCAAATCTTTCCAATTTTCGAAAGCCTTAAAATAATTTAAGAAATTGAACATATTCACAAATAAGTTTACATCACGAGCAATTTAAAATTCAACCAGAAAATTAAATTTTCAGACTAGTAATTTGTTTGATCATCTTATTATTTTAGATTATCTATAATTTTCCAAATAATAAAATGTTGTAAAATCTATTTCTGTACAAATAATAGATGGACTTTTTTCGAAGTAAAAGAGGGAAGGGGATATACGATATATAGAAGGGGCCATATTAACACCAACTATAAAATAAGAATTCTCTCATAATTCTAAATATTAATTCATCTCTAGAAAATATTTATTATAAATGTCAGATTCATGTAAAATTAGTTTTTTTTTTTCATTAAATTATAAATCTTAGATAGGGATTCTATTATATAATTCTGATAAGTAATTAATAGAGATTGTGATGTTGGTGCAACGTGAAATATCTTTAATAAAGATAAAAGTAAATTAATATTAAATGAAATATTCATATACTATGAGTTAGGTTTTCTAGGTCACTTGTTTCACATTAAAAATTATGATAAGGTTTATAATTTAAAATGAATTGTGTTTAATTTCAGGGCCACTTCATCCATGCTGCTATTGTAGCATGATGTTTATCAGCGAAGCATTTTTAGAAAAACATCAAAAGAAATGTATTAGTATGAAAATATCCACTACATTCAAAAATCACCTTAATATTAATGGATTAAAGAAAGGTAAAATTAATCTTTAATATCCAGAGAAATCCCTTTTGAAAAATATTTAATATTTTCTAATTCATTCAGGTCGAAAATACTTTCATTGTACAGAATGTCAAAAGAGATTTAGATTCAAATCACAGATCAATCGACATTTGCGGACACATTCCGTGGAGAGGCCCTTTGGATGTCCCCATTGTGAAAAACGCTTCTTAGACAAATATGATCTCACAATTCATTTAAGGGTGCATTCCGGTGAAAAGCCTTTTGGCTGTCCGCATTGTGAAAAACGCTTCTCTCTAAAATCTAATCTCACTGTGCATTTAAAGATACATTCCGGTGAAAAGCCTGTTGTATGTCCGCATTGTGAAAAACGCTTCTCAGACAAATCTGCTCTCACAAAGCATTTAAAGATACATTCCGATGAAAAGCCTTTTAGATGTCCGCATTGTGAAAAACGCTTCTCAAATAAACATCATCTCACAACTCATTTAAGGATTCATTCCGGTGAAAAGCCTTTTGGATGTCCGCATTGTGAAAAATGCTTCTCACAAAAATCTGCTCTCACAAGGCATTTAAGGATACATTCCGGTGAAAAGCCTTTTGGATGTCCGCATTGTGAAAAACGCTTCTCAGACAAATCTTATCTCACAAACCATTTAAAGATACATTCCGATGAAAAGCCTTTTGGATGTCCGCATTGTGAAAAACGCTTCTCATACAAATCTAATCTCACAACGCATTTAAGAATACATTCCGTTGAAAAGCCTTTTGGATGTTTGCATTGTGAAAAACGCTTCTCACATAAATCTGATCTCACAAAGCATTTAAGGATACATTCCAGTGAAAAGCCTTTTAGATGACCGCATTGAGAAAACCGCTTCTCAGAGAGATCTGCTCTCACAAAGCATTTAAGGATACCGATCGAGCCAAAATAATATGTGACTCGAATACTAGATATTTGATATTTCATCAATCCATCTAAAAAGCGCGCCAGGGCTCACTACAGCCGTCTCTACTGGCCGCTGCCAACTGGATAATTACTATTGTTTATTTTATTTATTAATTAATATTGTTTCATTCGATTATAATTTTTCCTCTGAGCTGGCTGTGTGATTATTTTTCTCTCGACCATTTGGTTGAATATTTTTCCCCTGTTGATGCATGCTTGATTGCATCTCCCTCATCTCTATTACAACTATCATTCTTTTTCTGGACCATTGGGTGCAGATATCTTTCCTTTTGTCATCAGTGGATGCATTTCTTGCTTTGCCATTTGGGCTTTCTCACGGATCATCTCTACACATCGTTCTCATCCAACTCCTAGTATTTATACCTTAGTTTTAAGCTTAATCCATTTATATATTTAACTTAATTTCTCAGCCACTTGCAAATTGTATATTTTATTGTATTTTGAACAGCCTCGCTCGCTTAATTATTTTAGTTTTAAGAATACGCAGTGGCGACTCTTATTATAATTCATTAATTTGTTTATATATATATATATACAGAGGTGTCCAAAAAAATGTATCCACTGTTTAAAAGTCCATAACTTGCAAACTAATTGACGAAGTTGTCTCATTTTTGGTGAAAGTGTATCTTAAAGTCCAACTTAAAGATATCACTGTAGGTGTTCGAAATGGTCACCATTAACATCCACACACAAACGATGCCGCCTAACTGCAGCACGAACTACTGACTTCAACGTGTTCAGTTAGATATTTACACATGAATGTACGATTGATTCTCGAAGTTCATCCAATGTGCGTGGCTTTTGTCGATAAACGACGTCCTTTAGTGTTCCCCACAGGTAAAAGTCCAGCGGAGCTAAGTCTGGGGAACGTGGTGAATACTCCACAGCACCTCTACTGCCTATCCATCTTCCTGGTAGATTTTCGTCGAGATACGCCCTAACACGATTTTGGTAGTGGGCTGGGGCACCATCTTGTTGAAAGTAAAATCTTCCGTCTCCATACAAGTCTCGGATGGCAGGTAAAATGGATGTCTGAAGCTTCTGAAGGTACACCTTGCTGGTAACTCTTCCGTCAAAGAAGAATGGCCCAATCAAGCCCCGGTAAGACAACCCACACTACACATTTACTCCTGGCAAATTCACGGCTTTGTCTACATGGACGTTCGGATTTTCGGCGGCCCAGTAGATGCAATTGTGGTGATTTACTGTACCATTGAGTTTGAACTGTGCCTCATCAGACCACACAATCATCTCTGCAAACTTTTCATCGATGTGCACCATGTTAGTAAACCACTGGCAGTACTCCATTCTACGATCTGGGTCGTCCTCGTTCATTGCGTGTAGCAATCGTGGATGTAGCACTTCCACTTTGTTGTCTTCAAAATTCGCCGAACACTTGAGCGACTCACTCCAGTTTCACGGGCACACTGTCTCACAGACTTCTGTGGTGAATTGTAACACACGACAGGAGTTAGCTGGACTTGTTACTGTTACAGGTCGTCCAGGTCGTAACACACGACAGGAGTTAGCTGGACTTGTTACTGTTACAGGTCGTCCAGATCGTTGTTTGTGTGCATCTTTAACACAGCCTTCGGCTTCAAATTTGTCTCGAATGCGACGAATCGTTAAACGTGTCGGTGGCTCTGTTTGATACACATTTCGCCATTGCCGTTGAACCTCATTAATGTTTTCGCACTTAAAATACCACTTCAAAACTGACTTCCTTTCATCGAATGTAAGCCTTGCGCCTGCCATGTTTACTCGAGTAACTAGGTGCCTGTCATCTGTCAAAACAAAACAACGCAATACAACGCTTGTGTGGCGATTGCCGGAACTACAAACTATTACACTACCAAAGATGAGACAACTCCGTCAATTGGCTTGCAAGTTATGGACTTTTGAACAGTGGATACATTTTTTTGGACCCCTCTGTATTTATCCAATCTCTTTACTTAAATATCTCCTTCATATTTTTATTCGCTTTAAGTTTAGAAGATAGCAATCTAATTTAAATCTAATTAAATTTATTATTTATTCTCTAAGTCATTGTTAATAATTTCAATAATTTCTTGATTTGTTTGTTTACGTTTTTTAACTATTTTAAATAAATTATTATTCGTTTGAAAATGGACTTCTCCCTTCTTGTTATACGTTTTATTTAATTTTTAGTTTGCATTTCATGTTAACCCGTGAGTAGATTTTTCAGTTTTTTTACCTTCTCAGCTCGTTAATTTCTCCATTATTTTTATTTAATATATTTACTTTGTTTTCCTCTTAATTTAATTGGTTCGAGTAGCTGTTGATTTTTTGGAGTCAGAAAATTTTCTTTTTTTTCATGTTCCTTGACCATTTAAATACAGGAGAGAAACCTTATAGATGTACTGAGTGTCCCAAAAAATTTACACGCAAAAACATTCTCGATAGACATTTGCTGACACATACAGGAGAAAGGCCCTTTAAGTGTGCTCATTGCTCAAATGCCTTCGCACTAAAGTCAAATCGCATAACTCATTTAAAAATACATTTTAGAAATCCTTGAACAATTTTCAGATTCATTTTATATTCAAAAATAAGTTCAAATCTCATTTCAATTCATTCAATTTTCCGGCGAGTGTATTTTTATTTGAACATCTTAATTTTTAAGTTGTAATTCTGAATAGAATATTAGATTTGTCCCTTCTGCTATAATTTTTCGAGTAATAATTTATTTTTCTCTATCATTGTATGTTTATTAGGGTAGGTGTTAATCAATAATATTTTTACAGCGCTCTCAACATCGATAAGAAATGACGTAAAATTTATGTGAACTTTTCTTTTTTCTAAAATTGATTAAAAGTGTCAAGAATACTTTCAGGGTTTTTTCTGTATTCCAGCGTATAAGTCGAAGAGTGCGTTTTTATACATTTATGGAATCCTCCATGAGATATTCTATGCGTGTATTTCATAAAATCTATATAACGTACCAATCTGTCAAATTCATCAATTATAACCATCATGGATTATTTTGAAGGACTTTTATATATATATTTTTTTAGATTTTCTTAAAAATTAAAAAAATTACTTCGATAATAGTACTATGATGTTTTTATATTAATTAATTTTTTCTGTTAAAATGTTTGAATTAAAAACCTTGAGAACAGGCGAGAGAGTATCTGCCTAAACATGTCTTCAAGGTTTTATAAATATATATTTGCTAAGGAAAAGAAGAATTCGGGTTTATTTAACAACCTGATTTTTTCTCCTTACGATAAAACATCTTAACTGTTCTCAAGGTTTTTGATTGGCTCATTTTAAGCTAGTTCTTTCACAAATGCAACAATTCAAGAAATCTTTGAAACTTGGAATATAAGTCATTAAAAGCATAATACACATACTGTTAAAATTTGAAGACGATTTACCACAGCAAACATGAAATAATTCCAATTAAAAATGCAATTTTTTACATGTGGTAGATTTGGAAAGGGTGGTAAAATCATCATTATTTTATTTTTTTTCATTGAAGGACTTTCACCATCTAGATGAAAAACTAACATTTGTTAGAAGCATATATTCGGAGTAACTTCAAAAAAAATTGTAAACATTTACCATGTAGTTTCTTCTCTGAAATTTATACAATTTGGGGGCCGGGTTAGAATAGGTGGTAGCGTGTCAGACTTTCAAACAAGAGAACCCGGGTTCGAATCCGACTCAAGGCATCCGGCTAAAATCTGACCCCGGGATAGAGACAAATTTATAAAAATATAATAAATAGTATCGTAAATTGGCTTATGGCTAGAAAGACCAAAAAAGCCAAAAAAAAATTATAAAATTTTCTAGTGACTTCAATTCAAAAGATCCTATTAATAATTTGCACTCCGCTAATTGCACTGATTTACTATTAGTATTTATTCTTTGGAAAATAGAATTCCCAATCACTGTCATTTTATAAAACCTCGGGGGCCCCTTGGAATTTGCCGAGTCCTAGGTCCTAAGCGGCCAATTAACACGGCTATGTATAATATTTGGTTTTCTATTCTGAATGAGTCTAGAAAAATGTTGGTTTGAGTCAAGGAATTAAATGGGAGAAGGAAATATTTTGACTGGAAAGACAAGTTTTTTTAACATGGAATAAAAAATATGATCCAGCCCTGGAGAAGTGTCTTTTCTGGATTCCAATACCTATTTAAAAAACCTTCATTTTAAAATATTCATCAACCCATTCTATATTATGAATGATGCAAATTTTAAGATTTCTAAATAACTCGAATAAATATAAAAATGAAATTAAAAAATGAACTATGATAAAAAAAAATGGAATTTCAAATTTTTAAATTGTATTATTTTTTTTATTTTTTTTTTTAAGGGCGCATCGACTGCCAGGGCCATTAGCGCCTCAGAAAACCTATCTTATCCATTTAATCATCTGTCTCAATCTATTTTTTTTTTTTTTATCAGATCATATCCATCTGTCCGTTGCTTTACAGTTTACGCCAATAGAGTTCGAAATAGTATTCAATAAATATCTAATAAGTGATAGCAACAATAACTCAAAAATATCACAGAACAAAACGTAACCTGTTATTGGTTTTGTCAAGTGTTAAAAAAAATTAAATTAAATTTAGAAGCCCTATTTTATCTAAATACCCGAACAAATTTTCAAAATTTTCTTGATTTCCTAGAAGATTTAGGATAGATATATTTCCAATATTAAAATTTAATCTTGCAGAACTATATAAAGGACACTCAATTAATACATGGTCCACTGTGATTCTAGAGTTGCATATACCACCCCATGGGGTATTTTCTCTAAGAATCAAGAACCCATGTGAAATAATAAAGCAGTGCCCTATTCGTAGACGTATTAATTTGGTTTGCATTCTTCTAGGCATATCATATGTACTTAGTGGACAAATGTTAGGTTTGACTCTTTTAAGGATTGCATTCTCCCTCGCCCACTCATCATACCAGGAATTCTTTAATTGATTTTTAAAAAACTTTTTCGAGTCTTCTAAAAAATCAACAGCCGCCTTATTAGCTCCCATTTTGGCAAGAAGGTCAGGAAGAAGAAGGTATTATTTTTAACTAAAATAACATATCCTTAATTCAATTTCTAAAATAATTTTGAAAATTCATTATTTATGAATGACTTTATAATTTATTAAATTATCAACAAGTGTTTTTATTTTCAATTATAGGGAAATATTGAAGAATTTATTTTCTACTTTTTAGTTTAATTTGAAGATTTGAATATTGTAACAAATTGCTACACTACTGCCATCTGACGATTAGAACTTCTAAAAATTCCCAACAAGTCCACCATTTTACTTTTTAGATATTCTGACATTTGATATATTTTAATTACAGAATAAATCTATTCTTACTATTATTTAATCAAATATTTTTAATTATATATTATAATGAATAAAATGAAGACCTTTGTGGACATTGATATCAACATGATTATAAATAATCCCAACAAATATCCTATTTATAAAGGTTAGTTCCTTTTGGTTAAATTATCATCGATTAATCTAAAAAAAGAATTACTATTTATTTTTGTCTCATATATGTTAAGCTATTTGATTAATTTATAGGAAGAGGTGCTTTGCTGTTTTTATTTACTCTTTGATCTTATGAATGTTTATGTATTGTTGTATTGTTTTGTTGATTAAAGTTTTTTCTCCCACTTAAATATAAACAGCCTTTTCTTTTCTAATTAATCTTAATAGATTAATTAATACGATTTAATATTAATATCGTATTAATATATTAATGAAATTATAAGCTACTTATCTCTGTAGGAGGGATATATAAAGAGATATTAATCATAAAGCGACATCGATAAGGTTGTCTTCTGCTTGTTCCAATTAATATAATATAATTTATTTATTTGTAGAAATACAATTGAATAGTTTCGAATTCTTTTGTAAAGTGACCAGCTTGCTTTTAAGCAAAACAATTTTACCTTAACCCATTCGGTTATTTCTAAACAAAAATATTGATGATGAAGGCCAAACTCTCAAAACTACCCTAAAAAATAAATTATTTATATTCATTGCATCAAACAGAAGACAACCTCATTGATTTCTCTTAATGACGCAATAAATCTGCTACTCTTGGAAAGCTAAATCTTTTCAAATAAATATTATTCTAATATAAGAATACAATGACCAAATCACCTCTGCTGCTAAAACTTGGTTTTCTATTCTATTTCTTTCTACCATAAATAAATAACTCATATATGGAATAAAAGGCTAGAAAATCCTAATAAGCTTAGACATTTCAAATGCTTTCGATCAGTTCTGGCTCAAAAATCTTCTCGCTTAATTAATTCCCCTTTTTTAAAATTGTGTTGATTTGACCGGGAATGACCCAAAAAAAAATCCATAGAATTTACCGCATCTTTTGTCTGACGAAAGAGAATATATAATAAATCAATCATTGATTAGGTTCGTCCTAGCAAATAAGACTAACGTATAGTTTAAAATGCACTTATTTCTTGTCAGACTCGATGGGGCCCTCTGTCTGACCAAAAATAGATTTAAATTGGGATCTCTGATATTTTAGTCTTACCTACTTCCAATTGTGTAATCTGATTAGTTAATATTCATTTAAGTATTTACTATTTTCGTTTTGATATATCTTCAGTAGTTTATTCTGTAATAAATTATGATTTAGTATCAATTTATAATCATAAATTAACTTTGGCTCCTCAAAAATGCCGGATTCTTATGCAATTGCATATTTTGTTTGCCGACACATACGACCCAGGAGATCAATTATCTATCCTAATCATGCATCTTAGTTACTGTGGGTTAATTTATACTGCATATTTTTGCATATTTGAAGGATTTTTGTCAAATATTGCACATTTCGTGCCAAATACAGTTGTTTTAAATGTAACTTTTCGGAGAATTTGATGCGTACAACGCATACTTGATGTTATTGTTAATTGTTTTTTATTCATTGTATTTATATTTATATATTGATGTTGTTGTTAAATAAATGTTTTAAATAAGATTACGAGTTCTTAATTAATATAATCGTAATATTGGCGCCCGAGCAATGGGAAAATGATAAAAAAACCTAGTAGACAAGTGGCGAAGAGGAATAAGAAAAATGATTTTTCGAATATGGAAATAACGAGGGAGGAGATATCGAAGATCAAGGATGATATAAAAAAAGGTGAGCATAGAGTAATGGATTTGGGAGAGGAGGTGAATAAATTAAAAAATAATTTTGAAGAAATAATAAAAAAATTAAATGATTTGGACGAGGAAAAAAACAAGAGGATAGAATTGGAAGAAATGATAAAAAGGGAGAAAAATTCAGAAAAGGGTAGTGATTTCGAGATTAATAGGAATATTCAATTAGCAGACGTGGGAAAATTCCTTCCGGTGTTTAGAGCACTCCCAGAGGAAGACCCGAAGTTATTTTTAAAAAAGGTCGAGAATACTCTATTAAAATATAAAGTACCGGAAGATGTTTGGCTCATGGTGGTTTCGGGTCAGTTGTTAGATAAGGCCAAGACATGGTGGCGGGAGGTGAAGCAATTTCCCGCATTGGATTGGAAAGATTTTAAAATGAAATTTCTCCGAGAATACGATAGTTTAATCGTAGTCTCAAAGTTAAAGGTTATGTTTTATGAGGAGAAACAGAGAAGGGACGAACCTATAAGGTTATTTATTGAGAATAAGATGGCTTTATATAAGAGAGTGAATAAATCTCAAAACATACGCAATTATTCTTTGCAATTTAAGAAGGGTGGAAACTGAATTTATTTTATTTAAATCCAATTTTCAATTGATTTATTGAGAAAAAGCTAAGTTTATTAGTTTTTAATTCAGGGATTTTTGCGACAGGTGATAAATTGAACTTCCAATTATTTTCTTCTAATTTAAGAAATTCAGGACCGCGCCACCAAAGGGGATTTTTTAAAATTTCTGAAGGAAGCAAACCTCTTGAAGCTATATCAGCAGCGTTATGCTGAGATGTCACAAAAGCCCATTCCGAAATTTTAGTTAATTCTAAGATTTGATTCACTCGGTTTGCTATAAATATTTTTAACTGATGAGGAGGCGTTCTCAGCCAGGCTAATAGTATTTGCGAGTCTGTAAAATATGTAATACGTTTAATAGAAAGTTCGTCAAATATCAGCAGCGTTATGCTGAGATGTCACAAAAGCCCATTCCGAAATTTTAGTTAATTCTAAGATTTGATTCACTCGGTTTGCTATAAATATTTTTAACTGATGAGGAGGCGTTCTCAGCCAGGCTAATAGTATTTGCGAGTCTGTAAAATATGTAATACGTTTAATAGAAAGTTCGTCAAAAGACATTGATTGAGATAAACCAGCCAATAATTTCGCTCCGCACAATTCCAGCCGAGGGATGGTTAAACTTTTAATAGGAGCGAGTTTTGTTTTCGATTTCATTAAATGAACTTCATATCCATCGGCAGTTTCCACTCTAAGATAGATACCAGGGGCATATCCTTTCTCGGAGGCATCAGAGAATCCTATTAGTTGGATATTGTCCTTTTGCGTTGATAGAATGAAACGGGGAATCTTTATTTGACTCAACTTAGGCATTTCTTTTAGAATAAATTGCCATTCATTTACAATATCTTCTGGTAATTTATCGTCCCAACCCACTTTTGCAATCCATATTCTTTGCATTAAATGCTTGGCCTTGAAAATCACGGGGGCGAGCCAACCTAAGGGATCGTATAAGCGAGCTATATTACAGAGTACACCTCTTTTAGTCAATGGATTATTAATATCATTAAATTTATAAGAGAAACTGTCAGAATTCGTAAGCCATTGCAAGCCCAGTATCTTTAGCGATGGATTTTCAGGGTCTTCTAGTGATACAGCGGTCTCACAATATTCCGCAGGGATAGGATTTAGAACAGATGTGTGACTAGAACTCCACTTTCTCAGTTCGAAACCTCCAGCTTTAAGCAATTGTATCAATTGATCTCTTAACTGTGCTGCTTGTTGAATAGAATCAGCACCTGAGACGACGTCATCCATATAAGTGTGTTTGATAATGGATTGGGCGGCCAAGGGGAACGATTTTCCATCATCCTCAGCTAACTGTTTTAAAACTCTTTGTGCTTGGAACGATGAAGGTTTCAAACCATAAGTGACAGTATTCAATGTAAATTCAGAAGCTTCATGAGTATTTGGGTGTCTAGCAAATATGTGCTGAAATTGGTGATCCTCAGGTCGAATTAAAATCTGGCGGTACATTTGTTTTATGTCACAACATAACGCAATCTTCTTAAATCGAAATGATAATAAAATTTGGTTCAAATCGCGTTGAACCTTCGGGCCTTTATAGAGTGTATCATTCAAAGTTAAACCGTGACAATCTTTCTGTGATGCGTTAAACACGACGCGCAATTCGGTAGTAGAACTGCTTTCTTTCATCACACACTGGTGAGGTATTAAGTAACTAGACGGTTCAGAGGCGACAGTCAATTTGCATTATTTTATTAGTTTATTATTTGTACGTCAATAAGAAAAGCTTGTTAATATATGGGAAAAAATAAAAGCAATACAATACAATCGTATCTGTTAAATAAAAAACTCCCCCCCCCCTCCCGTAATTTTTCGTTCACATTTTTGAAACATAATCATATTTATTATGTCTATTTTATTCAAGTGTACCTATTATTTCTTTCAGTTTAAAGATTTTTTAATAATTTTATATTATGGTAAATTTAATGAGAATTTTGTGCAATTTTTTATGCAATAAACGTGGATATTTGACACTTGGTGTCTATAGCTTACTTTATCATTTTTTTTTTTTTTTAATGATATTAATGTGAGAAGGAGATACACCAGAAGGTGGATCCCCTAAAGGCCAGTATGGGCTGGCCCCTCCATCGTGAAAAGAACAGAGCAGAAGGAAAAGAAGCCGGGATCACGGGCCAATCTCAGAAACTTAGATACAATTTAATATCCAATTTACTAAGGTTTTAGGGGCTTCGAGCAGTGGTAAATTCTCCGCGCGATAAATTCGGTTAAATTTATCTCCCACTTAATTTTTATTACCAGACCCTATACTTACAGAAAAAATGTCTGGGTATAGCCGGGAATCGAACCCGAGACCTCCGGGTTGCCAGTCAGTTACTCTGACTATTACACCACGGAGGCGGACATTTTATTCCCCTCATAGCACTCCCTAAAATTTATAGTCATTTGGACTTCAATTTTAATTTTTTAGTGCATATAAACATTTATTTTCACATCTTTTACTTCATATTTCAACGTATTCTACATATTTCAGCATTTTTAACTGCATATTTTGGCAATTTTTGCTTCATAAAAATCCGGTCTCTAGTCATTAGACATTAAATATGTGTTCATTAAGGTTAGTTTTATGATTTTAAGTGATTTGTGTTTTATTTCAGGACCCCTTCATCCGTGCTGCTACTGTAACATGATGTTCATTAGCGAAGAATTTCTAGAAAAGCATCAAAAGAAATGCATTCAAACGAAAATATCCTGTTTATTCAAAAAGCATTTGAATATTAATGTATTAATTAAAGGTAAATTTAATCCTTAATATCCATTGAAATCCATTATGACAAATAATTTAACATTTTCCAATTCATTTAGGTCAGAAATTCTTCGAATGTACAAAATGTGAAAAAAAATTTAAATCAAAATATAGGCTAACACGACATTTGCTGGTACATTCCGGGAAGAGACCCTTTGGATGTTCCCATTGTGAAAAACGCTTCTCACAAAAATCTCATCTCACAAGGCATTTAAGGATATATTCCGCTGAAAAACCTTTTGGCTGTGATCAGTGTGAAAAACGCTTTTCAGATAAATCTGATCTCACAAGGCATTTAAGGATACATTCCGGTGAAAAGCCTTTTGGCTGTGATCAGTGTGAAAAACGCTTCTCACAGAAAACTGATCTCATAAGGCATATAAGGATACATACAGGAGAGAAACCTTATAAATGTACTGAGTGTTTCAAAAGATTTGCACACAAGAACAGTCTCGATAGCCATTTGCTTACACATACAGGAGAAAGGCCCTTTGCGTGTGCTCATTGCTCAAGTGCCTTCGCACTAAGGTCAAATCTCATAACTCATTTAAAAATACATTTTAGAAATCCTTGAGAAATTTTCAGATTCATTTTAGTTTCACAAATAAGTTCAAATCTCATTTCAATTCATTCAATTTCCCGACAAGTGTATTTTTGTTTGAACATCTTAAAGTTTAAGTTGTAATTCTAAATAGAATATAATATTTGTCACATGTGGTATAATTTTTAGACTAATAATTTATTTTTCTCTCTGATTAATCATAATAATAATTATAAATATAGTATAGTCCATTAAATCTCTAGTTATTCGTAACAATCTGCCAAATTCATTAATTATAATTCTCATAGATTATTTTGAAGGGCTTTTATATCTTCTTATTAATTTTTAGAATTGATTAAAAATTAAAAAATAGCTTTTTTAATTAAATCTTGATAATCGGATGAATAGAATTAAAGATATGACCCCGTGACGGTCTTAATTGACGAATTTTTGACGCTCTAAAGGAATCACTATTGATTTCATGGATTATATGCAAAGGACATAATTCATAGAGGATTTTAATAATCATCTTCATTTTTTATATCAGTTCATTTTACGTAGAACAAAAAAAGATATTTGTGAAAATATTGAAAAAATGTCTTTATTTTTCGCCTTTAATCAATTTTGCTCTCCATTAATTCGCAAATTGATTCCTGCCTTTTTGCTGCCTCTCATTCTCTAGTAGCTTCCCGATTATTCTCCCTTCAATGTTCAAATAAAACCTTTATAATTATAAAATCATTATACATATATTAAATTTTTATTTTTTTATTTTCTACTAGCTTCAAGGTGCCGCCTTCGGCGGACCCCCACGTGGCTGCTTTATTGATGTTTTATTAGTAACAGAGAATAAATATAATTGTTTTATTATAAAGTCTTAAATAGATATAATTTGAGATTCTATTTAACTGTAATATACACTCATACAAATAAGATGAAACAAATATTTAAAATATATTAAAAATCTCTATTTATAAAAAATTCTCTTATTCTCAAGCTTGAGTTGTTTATCATAAAAGAATTTAGTCTTATTGATTTTAAGTAGATTCTTCCACGTTTTCAGTAGAGCTTGCCATTAATAGTCAAAACATCAAAAATGGAATGCAATAAGGTTATTCCTCTAGTATTAGATAAGAATCGATTGCTATTTTTGATTTTAAGTCGATTCTTCCATGTCTTCAGCAATGGTTACTAATCGGTCATTTTAATTAAGAACTCGTAATCTCATTAAAAAACATTTATTTAACAACAATATCAACATATAAATATAAATATAAACAATAGAACGATTAACAATACATCAAGTAAGCTTTGTACGCATCAATTCTCCCCTCCTTAGAACGCGGACGCAGCTTCCCACAGGATCATTCTTCTTTCTTCCTAGGTTTAAAATAACTCGAATGATATTTAACTAACCTTCCCCTTTCTTGACCATTTTCAATAATTTTTGCTCCATCCATCGATTCTTCTAAATATAATTTTATTTGATGAAGTAACTCTTCCTTATTTTGATTTAATTTCATCTGACCAGCATCCAGTTTCTCCTCTTCCATTATATTCAACTCATCCTCCTTGACTTCCTTCAACCAGTACGGAATTAAATCATCTTCATTAGTTAATGCCCTTCTACTTTCCTCTATTTGTAATTTCATTGATGGCCTAATGATTTCCGAAAATTTATTCACACAACAAATAATATGACTAGCGATCTCACTTTCTATTCCTACTTTCTTAGGGAATCCTACTGCTTTTTGGACAAGGAACTCCCTTTTTCCTTGCCCCTCCACTCGTTTCCCTTCTTGAAGCAAGTGTCTTCCCCATGTCCTTCCCGCCTACAGAATCCACAAAAACGTCTATCCTGAATGCAACTTCTATCCTGAGTGGGACTTGTCTTCTCTTCTTTATCCATATCCTTTAAATCCCTTTCTATTTCTTCTTTATCCATATCCTTTAAATCCCTTTCTATTTCTTCTACCGTCTGCATAAACCCTTCAATATCAGTGAATTTCATTCCCCTAATGGACGATCTAACACGTGGAGTAATCATCTCCACTAAAACTTGAAGGATTGAACCAGCATCTTCGTCCGGAAAAACTCTCTTATATAAAGCCATCTTATTCTCAATAAATAACCTTATAGGTTCGTCCCCTCTCTGTTTCTCCTCATAAAACATAACCTTTAACTTTGAGACTACGATTAAACTATCGTATTCTCGGAGAAATTTCATTTTAAAATCTTTCCAATCCAACGCTGGAAATTGATTGACCACCCGCCACCATGTCTTGGCCTTATCTAACAACTGATCCGAAACCACCATGAGCCAAACATCTTCCGGTACTTTATATTTTAATAGAGTATTCTCGACCTTTTTTAAAAATAACTTCGGATCTTCCTCTGGGAGAGCTCTAAACACCGGAAGGAATTTTCCCACGTCTGCTAATTGAATATTCCTATTAATCTCGAAATCACTTCCCTTTTCCGAATTTTCCTTCCTTTTTATTATTTCTTCCAACTCTATCCTCTTGTTTCTTTCCTCTTCCAAATCATCCTTTAATTTTTTTATTATTTCTTCAAAATTATTTTTTAATTTATTCACCTCCTCTCCCAAATCCATTACTCTATGCTCACCTTTTTTTATATCATCCTTGATCTTCGATATCTCCTCCCTCGTTATTTCCATATTCGAAAAATCATTTTTCTTATTCCTCTTCGCCAGTGGTCCACTAGGTCTTTTTATCATTTTCACATTGTTCGGGCGCCAATATTACGGTCATTTTAATTAAGAACTCGTAATCTCATTAAAAAACATTTATTTAACAACAATATCAACATATAAATATAAATATAAACAATAGAACGATTAACAATACATCAAGTAAGCTTTGTACGCATCACACTAATAATAATCGAAGGGTCAAAAATCTAATGTAGAATTGTTATTCCTCTAGTATTAGATAAGAATCGATTGCTATTTTTGATTTTAAGTCGATTCCTCCATGTCTTCACCAATGGTTACCAATAATAATCGAAGGGTCAAAAATCTAATGTAGAATTATTATTCCTCAAGTATTAGATAAGAATCGATTGCTATTTTTGATTTTAAGTCGATTCCTCCATGTCTTCACCAATGGCTACCAATAAAAACCGAAACGTCAAAAATCGAATGTAGAATGGTTATTCCTCGACTGTTAAATGAGAATCGATCATTATTTTTGAAATAAAGTCAACATCAGGCGCGGATCCAGACCTCTGATTTGGGGGGGGCGGTCGCCGGTATATAAGATCTACTTTTGATCTCGGAAGTATGTCGCGGTCGAATTGTCCTCCAAGCGGGGGGGGGGCGCCACAGAGAACTTTATTTTCTTCAATTTTGAAATTTAATGTTATATAAAAAAAATTAAATAAACATAAAAAATGTTGATCTCCAATGCTTTGGGGGAAGGGCGGTCGCTCCCATCGCCCCCCTGGATCCGCGCATGGTCAACATGAACTGCAAATTGCAAGTGATATCTGATTAATAATAAAGGAATAAACAATTTAATATTTCAAATGAATTTGGATAAAGTTTAGCAACGATCCGTTGCAGTTTATTTAATTAAATAACAATTTTTGAGTTCATCAATTAAATTGTCAAATTAATATTTGTGGGATTTAAAATTCATTGTAATTAAGTACCTTGAGGACCACAAAAAAGGTCATATATAGTTTTTTGTAAAATTATATTTTATAGTACTTTATTTTAGAATAAGATAGTACATTGGATAAAGTTTAGCAACGATCCGTTGCAGTTTATTTTTTAATTTTTGTTTTTAAATGTACTTTAAAAAAATAGATAGTTTTTTTAAATCTTTGTTGCATTATTAAATTCTTCTTCAACGATAATGTGGTTAGAACTCTATTATCTATGCTATTAAGAATGAATGACATTCAAAAATATGACAAACAGTGCCGCCAACAAATGTTTAGTTTGCTAGTTTAGTTCTTTTATTGTTTGGCAAGCTATGTTGGCTATACAGATTTTGTTATAGTTTTTCGTGAATTTTCCAATTTTCCGGGCAACTTTTCCGATTTTTTTTTACGTATTAACCTGAAATGGACTATTACGAACATTTAAAAAAAAATTAGCCAAATCGGTCCAGGCATTTGAGAGATCTGCGCTTACAAAGAAAAAGAAATTCATTTTTATTATATAGATATGAATTTAAATTTATTCACATTGACATGTTTATTTTATTCCACCAATAAAACCCAGAGTTAGATTCATTGCACGTTTTACAGTAAGAAAATGAATTGATATTGAATAACTAAATAAACAAGAAATCAGATCATTTTAGGCTGAAAACTTTCTAATATATTCATTATATTTCTAAAATTTGCATTGATAAAGGGAGAATTTCTCCCGAAACAGTTCAATGTTTTGAGATTGTTTTTTTAAAAGAATTGTATTTATTTAATAAGAAAAATAATCATTATAAAAATTTTTAAGAAAAATATAAAAACCGACTTCAAAAAATTAAGTGCAACAAATATAAAAATACACTAAAAGGTATAAAATAATTATTATCTTATTTAGTTACAACTAAACGACGAAATATTAACACGAAATTACTTTTTTTAAAGTCGGCGCCAAACAAACTATACCTATAAGCGAGCGTACCCGCCAAACGTACTAAGTAAGATCCGTCGAGTGCGATTCATAAAAGGTATATGTTTGGCACCAACTTCAAAAAGTAATTTCGTGTTAATATTTCGTCGTTTAGTTGTAACTAAATAAGATAATAATTATTTTATACCTTTTAGTGTATTTTTATATTTGTTGCACTTAATTTTTTGAAGTCGGTTTTTATTTTTTTCTTAAAATTTTTATTTTTCTCTTTTTAGTGATGTTATTAATAGTGATTATATCATCAGAACTTGACCAAATTAATATGACACCATCCCTAAGACACCCTTTCGGATAAAAAAAGAACCATCGAAATCGGTTCATAAACAAAGAGGTTAGGTCTAAACAAACCTAAACAAACCTAATAAAAAAGGTCTAATACCTATGAAAAAAATCGAAAAAAAATGGGACCAATCGGAAGCTAGACTGGACCCAATGCAAAAATTTTATCGGTTGAAATTGGCGGAGATATGAAACATAGAAAATTAGTCGAATAGAGAACCTCCTAATTCAATATAATTGTATATCTTTATTTTCATCAATCAGATGACACAGTCTTTCATATGAAAATATAATATACAAATCAAAACCGTTCGTTTCTGCTTGTTTTCTGTAAAAAATAAATAAATAAATGAAACTACTAATACAAAAATTATATTAAATGTATTCATCAAAATTTCTTCTTCTATTTCACTAATTCTTTAATATTTTTTTAATAATAGATAATAAAATTATTTAATTAATTTAATTTAGTTGTTTGTTTTTGGTAAAAATATTCATTTTTGGTTTATACCATTTTTATAATATATACGGATTATTTTTAAGCCAATTTCACTTTTTTAACCGAACTTCAAAAAATAATTTTTAAGAAAAAATAAAAAACCGACTTCTAAAAAATTAAATGCAACAAATAAAATACACTAAAGAGTGTAGAAATAATTATTATCTTATTTAGTTACAACTAAACGACGAAATATTAACACGAAATTACTTTTTGAAGTCGGTGCCAAACAAACTATACCTATAAAAGCGAGCGTACCCGCCAAACGTACTAAGTAAGATCCGTCGAGTGCGATTCATAAAAGGTATATGTTTGGCACCAACTTCAAAAGTAGTTTCGGGCTAATATTTCGCTCGTTTAGTTGTAACTAAATAAGATAATAATTATTACCTACCTTTTAGTGTATTTTATTTGTCGCATTTAATTTTTTGAAGTCGATTTTTATTTTTTCTTAAAAAATTATTTTTATTTTTCTCTTTTTAGTGATGTTATTAATAGTGATCATATCATCAGAACTTGACCAAATTAATATGACACCATCCTAAGACACCCTTTCGGATAAAAAAAGAACCATCGAAATCGGTTCATAAACAAAGAGGTTAGGTCTAAACAAACCTAATAAAAAAGGTCTAATACCTTGACAAAAAACGAAAAAAAATGGGACCAATCGAAGCTAGACTGGAACCCAATGCAAAAAATTTTCAAAATCGGTTGATAACTGGCGGAGATATGAGGGAACATAGGCACACAAAAAAACTAGTCGAATAGAGAACCTCCTCCTTTTTAACCGACTTCAAAAAAGGAGGAGGTTCTCTATTCGACTGAATTTTTTTTTTGTGCCTATGTTACCTCATATCTCCGCCAGTTATCAACCGATTTTGAATTTTTTGCATTGGTCCAGTCTAGCTTCCGATTGGTCCCATTTTTTTTTCGTTTTTTTTTCATAGGTATTAGACCTTTTTTATTAGGTTTGTTTAGACCTAACCTCTTCTGTTTATGAAGTATTAGAGATACAAAAGAAATGTTAATATGCTTTTCTTATAGGAAATTTAATAAACTATATTTTTTATCTGGACAATTTTTTAGTATCAGTGTTAGTTGCCGAGATATAGGCAAACGCAGCTGAAAAAGTATACCTTTTTTCATAGAATGCCGCCCTTCGAGCGCAACAGATTTTGACTTTTTAGTATGTTCAATGGGAAGCCGTATTAAGCATGTATACAGAAATTCAGATCTTTACCGATTCATGTTTTTATTTGTCGAAAATTGGTCTAATTTGACTGGACTATTAACCCATATCCTCCCAACGACAAAATGTATTTTTCATTATTGCTGTTTACTTAACTATGGATTTGACAGATAGATAGTGTCTGCCTCTGGGGGGAGGGTGGGTTCTGACCCCCTAAACTCCCCAAATATATGTTTACCTAGGCCATGAGATAAGAATAGGTCGAGATAACCAGACCTGCGAAATGTTAAGAAGAATCACTCTGGGATGGGCAGCCTATGGGAAATTGAAAGACATTTTTAAGGCAGATATCCCAACAACGTTGAAGCGGAAAGCCTTCAACCAGTGTGTCTTGCCAATTTTGACTTATGGAGCAGAGACTTTGACTCTCACAAAAATATCATCAGAAAAACTGAGAGTAACACAAAGGCGAATGGAAAGATCAATGCTTGGTTTGACCTTAAAAGACCGCGTAAGAAATGATGAGATCCGTAGACGAACTGGAGTAGACGACATCATTGAACGCATTGCAAAACAAAAGTGGAGATGGGCTGGTCATATCGCTAGGATGGAGGATGGCAGATGGACAAAGAAACTCCTTGAATGGAGGCCAAGAGAGGATAAGCGAAGCCGAGGTAGACCTCCCACACGATGGACAGATGATATAAGAAGAATATCGACAAACTGGATAAAAGCTGCAAAAGATCGAGAAAACTGGAGACATTTGGAGGAGGCCTATGTTCAGCAGTGGACAAGAAAAAGGGCTGATTGATGATGATGATGATGATGATGACTTACTCAGCAAAAGAACTGGTAAAATTTCACCTGTTCTTATGGGGTTAGGCTCGGACGCTGAGGGAAGGGAATTCACGCTGGCCCACAGTTACTCTTCTTTTGTTCATTTAATCGTTAGGAATCTTCTTACTATATTGCAGGTCTGTAAAACGACAGCCTTTTGCACGAGGGGTGTTATTTCGTCTGATATCCCTAGCGATCTGATGTTCTTTTTAAAGTTGTTGCTGGACACTCCCTCCACAGACATCATAATCGGAATAATTTTCACCTCGTTGAGCTTCCAGAGTCGATTCAGCTCGAACGCAAGGTTTTGGTATTTGGAGACAAGACGGAGGGGCGTACTTGTAATAGGGCTCCGGGTCTTGGATAAGCTCCCTTTTAAGAGCAAGCTCCCGATGGATAATTTTTGCTACTTGGTTGTTTCGACTTGTGTATTCATTATCGGCTAATGCCCCACATCCGCCGGTTACATGCTCTATTGTTTCGCCCACACTACCACACCCTCTGCATCTGTCCTCCACTTTGAATTTTAAGATGTTCTTTTCATAATTTCTCGTTCTCACTATTTTATCTTGGATGGCGGTGATAAATCCTTCTGTTGCGGGATAAAGATGACCTTTTTGGAATATCATAGTCGAGGTGGTTTTATCAACGTTAGCGTCCTCAAGAAACGCTGGGAATCTGCCGTGTAATGATTTTAGCTTCCAGGTAGAAATCCGGTCAGACACAGACAGACCTTAGGTTTTGTTGGTCTTCCGTTAATTTTAGTTTGAGCGGACTATGCTCATCTGCCTGCACAATTTTTAAGGCTTTGATGTGTGTTTGCCTTTTGAAATATGAGCGCATGTTATTTTTTTGCCCTTTGCACAACTCATGGATGTTAATCAGCCCTCGTCCCCCTTCATTTCGAGGGGACTCAACAGATGATTTTGGGTGGTGGCAATTGAACTTAGTGAGTAATCTGCTACTTAACCTGTCGAGCTCCTCCAAATCTGTTTCGCTCCACCTAATTATTCCGAACGAATAGGTTGGAATCGCCCATGTTTTAATTGCCTTAATGAGATTCTTCGAACTAAGCTTGGTATTCATCAATTTTCCGAGTCTATATTTATATTTAGCTGTTAGTTCTTTTTTTGTCGCTGTGTGACATATCCCTTTATTTTGTTGGACGCTTAAATATTTATATGTTATTATTATTATTATTTTAAAACCCTCAAATAGGTTATTACAAAAAAAAATTTCAAACTTAATTAAGGATATTTTTAATATCAAAGGTTTCTATCGAAACACTTAAAAAGTAGTGAAAAAGTTTACAGTTTATCTTCGATTTATACAATAAAATTAGAAAAATTAATTAGAAGCATTATCCTTTGGAAACAGACTTGTAGAATTCAATGGTAAATTGATGGAAACGCATCCATTAATAATGTTTAAATTCCGAATAAAATAATTAAATTTGAACGTAATTTTCATATTCTTAAAATAAAACCGTCCTTTCGAAAGACTTTCCATTCTTCTTCAGGATTTAAAAGAGTCAACGGCGGAAACGCCGTTTTATTTCCTTTAACATTGCTTTCGCTTGACAAGTGTTGAATTGATGGGTTCAACATGAAACAAGAAAGAGGTTCTGTCGTTGACCCTTTTAGATCCTGAAGAAGGGAAAATCCTACGAAACATCGCGTCTGTTTTTTAAGAGGATGAAAAAGACCTTTCAATCTCAATTTGTGACTTGATCATTATTCTTGGGCTGCTTTTAAGTACATCAATTCACTATTTAATTAATTAGAATGTCAGGAAATAAATTTTGAATAGTTTATTAAGGAAAGCGTACAGTGTCTTGAAAAAGTTTTCACTTTTTCATCCTAATATAATTAAATTCAATTATTATATTATTCTTTTTTACAAAGTTAAAAGTTCTTTGATTTTCTTAGTTAGAAAATTCTGTTTTTGATATTCGGATAGAGACCTTTCTTTCTATTATATTTTGAGATTCATTATTATTATTATTATTAATACTAATCTCTAATTCAGAGACAATTTCATTTATTTACTCATTTAAATCATTTTTATCTAATGGTAAAATTTCAATTTTTCTAACCTTTATGGAATATTGACCCTATATAGGGCCTAACTGGTTGAATCTTCCACGAGGATCTTCCATCAACAGCGACAACGTCTTCCTGCCATTTCTGCTCATCATTATCAACTATTTCTCCTGCTCTAAACCAATTAACGCAGGTAATTTCTTATTCATTGGTGCAAATTTATTCTGGGACGTTTAAAAAAATAATAATATTATGCAGGGTGTCTCAAAAGAAAGTTTATATTTAGTGGATCGATTAAAAAAAAAGTTAGCCATCTATCAAAAAAATGTTTATTAATTATTAAAGTACACAATTTGGGAATTTATTTCTTAAAAATAATATTGTCCAAATATAAACTCTAGCGTTTGCGGCACTCATTTAATCAAACAGGAAAATAATTTATAAAATATTACATATAAATATTTTTATTTATTTATTTTTTAAATTTGAAGTTAAAATAATTAAGTATTTTTATGCTGGAAATAGTGCTCGGCCAAGTGAGTTCCTTGTTTAGCGTTAAATATCCGAATCGGCCAATTCCAAAAATTAAGGTTTGGGCGGAAATATTCGGCCATTGCATTTTAGGACCATTTTTCTTAAATGAAAATTTAACTGGACATCGCTTTTTGCAGTTATTGGAAGAGGATATAGTTCCGGCTGTAACGGAAAATGCTCGAGAAAACCAAGATTTTTGGTTCCAGATGGATGGTTGCCCCGCACACAACAGCCGCGATGTCCGTGAATTTTTAAATAATCATTTTGAGAATAAAATCATTGGTCCGAGGTTTACGATTAGCTGGCCTGCAAGGTCCCCCGATCTTTCTCCCAACGATTTTTTTTCTTTGGGGACATTTAAAATCAAAGATTTACTCTGGACAAACATTTCAAAACTTAGATCAACTCAAAAATCGTATACAAGCCGAATGTGATAAAATATCACAATACCAATTAGCAAATGTCAGACGAGAATTTTACGAAAGGTTGGGCCATTGTTTAGTGGTAAATGGTGGTTTATTCGAACATTTGCTATGATTGTTATTTTTGTTATAATTTTATGCATTTGTTAATTATGTTAAAAAATTAAATTCTGTTTACCTTACTAATTTTATTGTTTTAATTACGTTTAAAAATATTACTTATAATTTCTTTGATTTATTCTTGTGAAAATTTAAAAGCTCGTTCTAAACTTCATCTACGTGAATCTACTATTTTTATTTATCAATGACGAATACAAAACTCAGCCCATACAAATTTATCGAGTTTCTCATTATGGTAATCAATAAATTCTAATAAGAACTGATTTTAAAAAGTTCAAATATAACAAACGTCACTTATAGAAACATCAAATGAAAATGCCTTGTTTGTTTTAATAATTCCATGGCCTCAGTGATTTTTGTAAAAATACAATTATTTATAATGTTGATTATTACGGTTCTGAAATTTCAAAATTTGAAAATAAAAATATGTTCGGATTCAGTATTTTTTTCTCTACAAAAAACCTAAAAGAACTTTAACTCTAAAATATATAGGGGTACAAATAAATGCACATTCAAAAATTAACATTGTAATCGCTATGCTGCGTCGGCCAAGTCACCACCCTGTATAGTTAACCGAACCGGAGTCGTTTGCACATATTCGGTTCTATTACGTGGTTTAATTTAATAAAAATAATATTAATAATATTTATTATATTATTATGATATTAATAATTACATTAATATTGATCTACTGCACTTTTAATTAAAAACCGATTAGACGGAATCAAAATATATTTTTAAATCCCCGGCTCAATATTCGTTGAGTGCTGCACCACTGGGAGCGGTCCAATAACTACAAGATAGGAGGCGGTAGGAGGTGAGCAGAGTGGGAGAACCGCTTTGATAGCGAAATTGGCGGTTAAAAAAGGAGACTAACAGCTTTGCTTATACCTAATTAACTATCTGATCTTATACATTTACTCATGAGAATATTTGAATTTTTTAAGTTACTCTAAAATATTGATTTTATTTTCTAATTTTTATTTTAGTTTTATTTGGATATTGTTACACATTACTACACTACTGCCATCTGCAGATTAGAAATAGAAACTTCCATCTTTTGTTTCCACTCCTATTTTTGATCATGTTCTCCATCTTAGCATTTGCCTCATCGCCGCTCATTTCATAGATAAAAAGATACTACTGGCTCATTTGATACCTATTAATAATTGAATAATTACTTTTTTCGATTATTTAAATAAGTTTTTTTCAATATATATATATATATAAATAACCATAATGGATACAATTAGAATTGTTGATATCAGTAAAATTCTCAACAATCCAAACAATTACCCTATTCATAAAGGTTAGTATTGTTTGAATTATCAAATAATTTAAAATATCACATTTAGAGAATAATTACTATCTAATTGTATTATATATTAATTAAAATATAAGCTATTTATCTCTCTATGAGGGACATTCATAGATTTATTAATTTTAAAGCGAAAAAATTAGGTTATATTCTGCTTGGTGCAAATAAACATATAAAGTATATATTATGAAGATAAATATATATAAATATATATATATATATATATAAATACAATTTATTTATTAAGAGACTATAGTTTCAAATTCTATTGTAAAGTAAGCTTGCTATTACAACAAAACGAATTTCTAAATAAAAAGACTGTTGATGAAGGTAAACCCTTCGAAACTATACTCCAAAAAATAAATTATTTATATTTATCTTAATTGCATCATTCAGAAGACAACCTCATTGATTTCTCTTAATAAATTAACAACTCTGCCGCGATCTTGGAAAAATAAATCTTTTCAATTAGATATTATTCAAATAGAAAAATAAAAATGAAGATTTTAATCTTTGAATAAAATATTTGGCTCGATACATATGTCAGATGGGTTCAGCTCCCAGGTTATCCATATGGGCTGAATTTCTAATTTATAGCACTAGTGAGGGTTAAAATATTTCACTTTTAATATATCAACATTGAATGCAAATAATAAATCTATGGTTAGCTCTAACATTGATTGGTTATAATTTGTGAATTAATAAATGTACAATTTATTGCTGAATAAATCATAAATGTAGGTATATATATACCGGGTGAGTTTTTTTATCTTGAGACAGTCTTATAACTCAAAAACAGTGCATTATATGAAAAAAATTTCAAATAAAAGTTTATTTATATCAAGGGGGAGACTAAACTACTTTATTGTATGTCGACTTAGAACAAGCTTTCAAGGGTATTTTAAGGTCAAGTTCTGTTTTTTAAATGGAACTCTATATTTTACTTTTCGTCTACTTATTCTATTTAAAAAACTGAACAACTTTTATTAGAACTATTTTTTTATACGACATCAATTAAACAAAATATTATATATTATATATATTATTAATTAGATCTCAAAAAAAAAATCCTTTGTAACAATTATTTATAATTTTGTTTATTGGGCCTCCGAGGAACGGGCTGCCTCTTACAAAGACAAAAGAGCATTACACACATTTATTTACAAATCTTTCACACTATCAGCTTCAGAACAAATTAATTCAGATTCAGAGCGGGTGGCTGAGAGGGCCAGGATTAATCCTGACTCACATTTCACATTTCTTTTTTTCTTTGTAATTACAATTAATAATCATATGCCACCCGCTCTATATGTTCTTCTGCCGAAAGTGTAAAAATTAAGGAGAGATCCCCTCATCGCCCTATATGTCAAATCGTTTATTGTTTTTTGGGATATACCCAGGGCGATGAGGGACTCCACCGCTTTATGCCACCACACTCACTTCCAGTGTGATGGCCTCGACCTTGACCGAGCCCGCCCCGACGCCAAATCGCTCCGCAATATTATCCACCAGACTGGAGTTGCCCCTATATTTTTCTATTTTGTTTCGGTGGGCAACACCCAGTCCTGCATGCGCGGGGACGATCTGGACGTCCAAAACCCACACCACCCCTGACGCATCCTATGCCACGATGTCTGGCTTTCTATCTCCCACCGAGCTGGAGTACAAGTACTCCAACTCGACACGCATTCCCTTTTTGATCAAATCTTCGGCCAGACATCGTACCACAGCGTCATGCCTCTTAACCCGCCCATCCGCGGTCCTATCACAACATTGGATGATATGCGCCGTTGTCTCAGTTCGTCTCCACCCAGCCCCCTTAATTATCAAATAATAATGATCAAATATTTCATTTTTAAATAAATAATTTAATAATAATTAATAATTTAATATTTTTGAGCCACTGTTCTATGACATTCCAGAGTGTATGGCAAGTCTTCTGGATGAATTTCAGTTCCAATTTCCTTATTTCGGCCTGTTTCAGTTTCTTCGAGCCTTTTCATTTCCTTTTTTTAACAGATTTACAATACAATAAAATGAAGCTTGTGAGGGTGTATTCCTATAAGGAAAACGCTCGGCATCCGTTTCAATGGCAGCCCCATAACACTTCTTCCACATTCACCATAAATTAAGATCATTTCAATTCCGCCTTCAACAAAAAATGCTAAATTTATATTATGGTAATACAATATTTAACTATCTACTGGATTGACACGAGAAAAAAAACTTTTTTAAACTCGAGAATTTCAACTAGTTCTACTATTATTCTATTAAGCAGAAAATAATCTCTTAAATCTGTGTATAATGAAATATCATTAAAAACACTTATTTTCATTGTTTTGAATTTTCGATTTAATAATTATTTATTTAATAATTAAGTTAAATAGTTAAAAATAATTATTAATATTTTTTTTGGAGATCTAATTGATTTAATATTTTGTTTAATTGATGTCGTATAAAAAATAGTTCTAATAAAAGTTGTTCAGTTTTTTAAGTAGACGTAAAGAAAAATATATGGTTATATTTAAAAAACAAAACTTGTTCTTAAAATACCTTTGAAAGCTTGTTCTAGGTCGACAAACAATAGTGTAGTTTAGTTTCCCTTTTGATATAAATAAACTTTTATTTGAAAGTTTTGCTCATATACTGTTTTTATGCACTGTTTTTGAGTTATAAGACTGTCTTAAGATAAAAAACTCACCCGATATATTAAGATTAATACCCCCAATTACAATTTTCTCATGATATTAAAGTAACTATTAATTCATCTCTAGAAAATATTTATTATAACTGTCAAATTAATGTAAAATTAGTTGTTGTTTTTTGTTTTTTTTTTATTAAATCATTAATCTTAGATAATGATTCAAGAAAATACCAATTGAATTGTGTTTTATTTCAGGGCCACTTCATCCCTGTTGCTATTGCAGTATGATCTTTATAAGCGAAGCATTTCTAGAAAAGCATCAAAAGATATGCTTTAATATGAAAATATATAGCCTATTAAAAAATCAGTTAAATATTACTGCATCAAAAAAAGGTAAATTTAATCCTTAATTTGCAGTGAAATTCATTTTGAAAATGATTTAAAATTTTGTAATTCATTTAGATCAGAAATTCATCAAGTGTACAACATGTCAAAAGAGATTCACTTCAAAAGCAGATCTCAATAAACATTTGCTGGAACATTCAGAGGAAAGGCCATTTGGGTGTACCCATTGTAAAAAACGCTTCTCTCTTAAATATAATCTCACAACTCATTTAAGAATACATACAGGAGACAAACCTTTTAAATGTAGTCAGTGTCCGTTGAAATTTGCACGGAAGACCAGTCTTAATAGTCATTTGCTGGAACATTCAGGAGAAAGACCTTATGCCTGTGTCCATTGTGAAAAACGTTTCTCACATAAATCTAATCTCTCAACGCATTTAAGAATACATACAGGAGACAAACCTTTTAAATGTAGTCAGTGTCCGTTGAGATTTGCACACAAGATCAGTCTTAATAGTCATTTACAGATCCATTCCGGAGAAAGAGTCTTTGCCTGTGCCCATTGTGAAAAACGTTTCTCAATTAAATCTAATCTCTCAACGCATTTAAGAATACATACAGGAGACAAACCTTTTAAATGTAGTCAGTGTCCGTTGAGATTTGCACAGAAGACCAGTCTTAATAGTCATTTACAGATCCATTCCGGAGAAAGACTCTTTTGCCTGTGCCCATTGTGAAAAACGTTTCTCACGTAAATCTAATCTCTCAAGGCATTTAAGAATACATACAGGAGACAAACCAAAATAAATTTGCCGCGGTTATATTCCGGGAGCCTAGTGTCTGAACAGTGAATTAGTCGAGTGGGTGATGACTGAATGAACATGTGGCAGGACAGATGACATATGGGTGTCGAGGTGGCAAGGTGTCAAAGTAAACTTGCTCTGATCTGTTTTCGTTTCGTTTTTTGTTTATCGTGTACCGTGTACCGTTAATATTATTGTTTATCGTGTGTTTGAGTGTTGTTGTTATTGTTGAAAAAGAATTCAACAATAATTTATATATATATATATATATATATATATATATCTTATATCTTAAATATCATCAAATATTTAAGTTATTTATTTATAGAAATGGCCGATTGCCTAATTCAAATACAAATATTGTTTTAATAATATAATTATTTGTTGTTCAATTTTAAATTATATAACTATATTTAATTAGTAAAACCCAAGATTGTTAACCACATTGTTATACATATATACAAGACCCGGTTTGAATAATTATAATATTTTAAACAACAAACATTTATTATTTTATTTATTTTTGCCTTCAAAGGGCAAAGTGAACATTACCGATTTTTCCAGCCAGTACAAACCTTTTAAATGTAGTCAGTGTCCGCTGAGATTTGCACAGAAGACCAGTCTTAATAGTCATTTACAGATCCATTCCGGAGAAAGACTCTTTGCCTGTGCCCATTGTGAAAAACGTTTCTCTCAAAAATCTACTCTCTCAACGCATTTAAGAATACATACAGGAGACAAACCTTTTAAATGTAGTCAGTGTCCGTTGAAATTTGCACAGAAGACCAGTCTTAATAGTCATTTACAGATCCATTCCGGAGAAAGACCTTTTGCCTGTGCCCATTGTGAAAAACGCTTCTCAATTAAATCTAATCTCACAACGCATTTAAGAATACATACAGGAGAAAGACCTTTTGCCTGTCCCCATTGTGAAAAACGCTTCTCACAAAAATCTTCTCTCAAAACGCATTTAAAGTTACATACATGAGAGAGATCTTATAAATGTCCTTACTGTCTTTTGAGATTTTCCCAAAGAATAATCTTTGGAATTTTTTATTTATTCATCAGTGTGGAAACCGCTTTTCAGATAAATCTGATTTCACAACTCATTTAAGGATTCATTCCGGTGAAAAGCCTTTTGGTTGCCCCCGTTGTAAAAAACGCTTCTCATTTAAATCTACTCTTACTATGCATTTAAGGATACATACAGGAGATAAACCTTATAAATGTACTGAGTGTCCCAATAGATTTAGACAGAAGAACATTCTCAATAAACATTTACTGATACATACAGGTGAAAGACCCTTTAAGTGTGCACAAAAGCCTTCGCCCATAGGTCAAATGGAAGGGCAGCCCAGAGGTAGTGAGTTCTAATTAAGAAAAGGAAGGAAAAAAATATTGTTTTTCTATGCCTTTGTTAAAAATGAGGAAAGTTTTTGAACACTACTGTGGAGAGGAAGAAGGAAACATTTTATTTGTTTCATTCATTGACCCTTTGAAACCCCGAAGAAGGAGGGAAAAATCCTCCCAAA
Organism: Forficula auricularia; assembly: GCA_024734495.1. Classification (NCBI taxonomy): domain Eukaryota; kingdom Metazoa; phylum Arthropoda; class Insecta; order Dermaptera; family Forficulidae; genus Forficula; species Forficula auricularia. Next base: position 16,075,549 of record JALMQS010000128.1, read on the forward strand.
CGTCGGTTTGAAAGGAAAGGAGGAAGGATTCCAACAAATTACACCTTATTTTATGTGTTAATTTTTTCTTTCCTCACTACCTCTGGGCTGCCTTCCATTACATTCAATTAAAATTTCTACCAGTCCGTCTCTCTCCAGACAAAATTTCTGTTGCAAAAAAACATTTTAGAAATCCTTGAGAAATTTCCAGATTCATTTTATATTCACAAATAAGTTGAAATTTTACCTTTAAATTCATTCAATTTCCCGACGAGTGTATTTTTGTTTGAACATCTTAATGCTTAAGTTGTAATTCTGAATATAATATTAGATTTGTCACTTGTCAGATATAACTTTTAGAGTAATACTTATTTTTTCTCTCTCTATTTTATGTTTATTAGGGTGGGTGTTAATCAATAATATCTTTACAAGCAAGCTCTCAACATCGATAAGAACATAACGTAAAATTGATTTGAATTTTTCTTTTTTCTAAAATTGATTAAAAAGTGTCAAGAAGACCTTCAGCGTTTTTTCTGTATTCCCGTGTATATGCCCAAGAGTGTGTTTTTTTATAATAAATTATGGCATCCTTTAAGAAATATATTCTATGCATATATTTCATAAAATCTATATAACGTAACAATTGCCAAATTTATCAATTATAACCCTCATGGATTATTTTGAAGGGCTTTTTTTTATATCTTCTTTTTTTTAGATTGAATTGAAAATTAAGAAAATAACATTTTAATTAAATTTAAAAAATTCGTGATGATTGGATGATGAATAGAATTAACGATAGATCCCATGGCGATCTTAATTGATAAATTTTTTCCATTTTTGACGGTCTAACAGAATCGGAATTGATTTTATGGATTATACGCAAGGGACATAATTCATAGATAATTTTAATCATCTTCATTTTTTTATATAATCTCGTTTCACGTAAAACAATTAAGATATTCTAGAAAATACTTAAAAAAAATACATAAACATATTTGTGAAAATATTGGAAAAATGTCTGTTTTTTCGCCTTTAATCAATTTTGCTCTCCATTAAATCGCAAATTGATTCCTGCCTTTTTGCTCCCTCTCATTCCCTAGCAGCTTCGCGATTATTCTGCCTTCAATGTTCAAATAAAAAACCTTTATAATTTTAAAATCATTATACATATATTTAATTTATTTCTTTTTTTCTTTTTATTTTCTATATAAATTTAAAATTATTCACATTGACATGATTATTTTATTCCACTAATAAAACCCAGAGTTAGATTCATTGCACGTTTTACAGTAAGAAAATGAATTGATATTGAACAAATAAATAAACAAAAAATCAGATCATTCTAGGCTAAAAAAACAAATTTTCATTGATAAAGTGAGAATTTCTCCCGAGATTGTTTTTTTAAAAGAATTGTATTTATTTAATAAGAAAAATAATAATTAAATAAGTGTTTATTTGCATCAAGCAAATGACATAGTCTTTCATTTGCAAATATAATAATAAACAAAAAAAAAACGTTTATCAAATAATACAAAATTATATTAAATGTAATCATCCTTCTTGTAAATATTATATATCTATTTCACTCATACTTTGATAACAAATATCAATTTCTTGTTTTGTTTTTATTAATATACTTACATTAAAATTATTATATTAATTTAATTTAGTTGGAGTTTTCTTAAAGTGTTGTAATATTTGACCACGCACTCTCTAATGGAAGGAATGTTTAATTAATTTGATTTCCAATGGAGTTTTCAGATCAGTCCTCCAGTTCAATTAATCCAAGGACTGTCTTTCAGTTTGCCTGAGAAATCTCTCCTGATTTATTCTCTAATAACTTCTCGCCAACTATTGTCTACTGATGTCTTGGGGGGGGGGGCTTTCTATTTTCTAGAATAAACCACCTGTTTTAAGTGCCTATTCTAGTCATTTTTTACGTTTTAGCGAACAATATTTTCCCGTTCCCCACCTCAAGACTCGTGTAGTAAAGGACTAATTGAATAAATAATTCAATTTTTAATGGCCATCAAAGGTAGTCCACCCGATCGTTCTTGAGATATTTTTGATCTTAAATATCTAAACCTTTATTAGTTTTTATTTTGACCACAGCACTCAATTTATTTTACTCAAATTTCACTCACCACTATTGATTTTTTTTTTAATTTTTATACGCCCATACATTTGCGTAAATACGGGGGGAGGTCAAGGAGGCCAGTGGCCCTTACAAAACTCATTGCCCCCCCCCCTAAAAGAATCGAAACTCCATTATTACGACGAATCCTTGAATCCTTGATATGTATTTCACATTAAATTATTTCGTTACTTCCAAAATTTGTCATTTCCACTAAAAAGTTAGTTGATCTCTAATCCGATTACCGAAATTGAATCCTTGTGGTGGCTAATCAGCTGACCAGGACCCTTCCCCCTAGAAAAAATCTCTAACTACGCCAATGCGCTCATAATGGGTAAATGTTTAGAAATTGATATTCAACGTCCAGAAAAAAATGAGAATGCTCTAGCAAACTTGGAAAACTACTGTAGATGAAAACCCAAGCAAATTTAGATTGATTGAAATTATTAATTCTGGATACTAAGCTATATCTATAGATTAGATATCTACATATTCTACCTTGTTAGACCTCTTAACAAACTAGGTAGAAAAAAATTACTTTAATATTTATTTAAAAAAAAATGTATATATCTTTCATCACCAAATTTGACGACAAAACCGTGATTTTTATTTTTTTAAACTATAATTTTTAATATTCCAATTTTTGTTTAGTAATGATTATATTTAAGTCTAAGAAGAAGAAATGATTTTGTTGCCTCTATTTCTTTCTGATGTAAATTGAATATTTCTAATGGATTGAATTCACAGGTGGTTAGTGACATTGTGAGTGACTGAATTTGTCTGCTAGTGCCCGACAAAACGACAAAAATATCATCAACATTTCTCTTTCTTTTAATTCCATTGAAAAAAGGAGAAATTCTCACGAAACGTTTGGGTTATATTAAACGTTTTGAAGATCGTTTTCATAAAAGATTTGTATTTATTTATATTATAATTATAAATTTATTTTTAACCGACTTCAAAAAGGAGGAGGTTCTCAATTCGACTGATTTTTTTTTCTGTGTCTATGTTACCTCATATCTTCGCCAAATGTGGACCGATTTTTTAATAATTTTTTCCCATATCAATTTGGTCAAGTTCTGATGATATGATCAATGACGAAATAACGTAAATCTCCAATTCTTATGAGCAAATAATCGAAATTATAATTAATAAAATCTTTTATGAAAAAAATCTTAAAACAATAATTTAAAACCCGCAAACGTTTCGAGAGAATTTCTATATTTATGAATTGAATTTTATTATCATTTTCTGATTCATTCTCCCGACGCTTTCTCTTACGAGATGCATGCAAGGTATTATATTAAGTCACTATTAATAACATCACTAAAAAGACAAAAATAAAAATAATTTTTATAAAAACAAATAAAACCGAATTCAAAAAAATTAAATTCAACAAATAAAATAATAATAACTTAAAAATAAAATAAAATGCACTAAGACGTATAAAATAATTATCTAATTTAGTTACAACTAAACGACGAAATATAGTATTTATATGGAATCACTTTTTGAAGTCGGTGCCAAACACACTTATATAAGCGAGCGTACCTGCCAAACGTACTAAGTAAGATCCGTCGAGTTCGATTCATAAAATGTATATGTTTGGCACCGACTTCAAAAAGCAATTTCATGTCAACATTTCGTCGTTTAGTTGTAACTAAATAAGATAATCATTTTATACCTTTTAGTGTATTTTATTTTATTTTTAAGTTATTATTATTTTATTTGTTGCATTAATTTTTTTGAAGTCGGTGTTATTTTTTTATAAAAATTATTTTTATATTTAATTAAGTTCACACCAATTGTACCTGTTCATGTAAAATAGTTTTTATTTCTATCTGACTACGGTAAAGAAACGGTTGAGAAACGCTGATCCACCTAACAAAAAAAAATTAGAATATTCAAAATTGACATTAAAAGATTTATTCTCAATTTCCCGGAAAAAATGGGAAATGAATATGGAAATCTTCAAATATGTTAATACAAGTGTTTTTTATTATTAATATACAAGTTCAAGTGGCCGATAGAAATGGAATTTAAATTTCTAAGAAAATTACAAAAAGGTGTCATCTATTAGATCTGAGATGGAATGGATGATTTCTTTACCTTAGAGGTCAAGTATTGTAATCCTGCATGAAAAAAGTATTTGTTTTTTCTAAAAATTTGAAAAACGGCTGAAACTATTTTTAAAAAAATAATTGAGCAAAATTATGTCGTTTTGGTCTACAAAAATTTATTATTAAATGAACATAAAAAAATTATATTTTAGCAGATATTAATTGTTTTGTTAAAATGTCTCTTAAGTATATGTTACCAAATTTTGTATACGTTCTCTAGCTCAAAAACTATAATGTGATTATCAAAACAAAATTGAAATTAAGAGTTGATTAGATTTTGGGTGAAATCGAACCCAAAATTAAAGGGATGGGGGGGGGGGGGGGAGCTCTTAAATAAAACAATTTTCAAACTAAAAAAATTAATGAAATATACTATAAAATAAGCTTGTAATAAAAAAAGAAGGGGTTGGGGGGCGAGGCAAAATTTTGTGGTTCAAAAAAATAGAACTATAACTACAGGGTGGAGCATAAATATCTCCCATATTTTGAAGAAGTATAAAAAAATGAAAAATTTAACTAGAAAAAACTGAATATATTTTTGAAAAGAACATAAAATATTTTTTTTTTAATGTGTTTTAAACATTATATTAGACAAATGGCGGCCCTCGTTGTAAATACAATTGCTGGAGACAGTGGCACACCAGGATTTTTTCTTGGGGTGCGGGGGTGGTGGTGCAGGGTGGAGAAGGGGTTTGATGTGAGGGCCCAAGTGGGGGGAGGGTGGGGCGGTGGTGCTGGGTGGGTTTCGGGGTTGTGTGCTGGGTGAGGGTGGGGTTCGTGGGTTGGGGGTCCAGGGGACGTGCCACCTGGCTGGCAAGCGGGCCGCCGAAGACGGGCCTTGCAGCTAGTTAATTATAAAAATTCGCTACTCATGAAAACTATTTGAAATTGAAGAAAATTAACTATCTGATCTTTTACATTTAGTAATGAGAATAATTGTATATTTTAAGTTAATCTAAAATATTGATTTTATTTTCTACTTTTTATTTTAGTTTTATTTGGATATTGTCACGTGACTGACTACACTACTGCCATCTGCAGATTAGAAATTGAAACGCTCATTCTTAAATCTTATTGTTTGTAGTCTCTCTATTTTACCTCATCTGACATTTGATAAATTTTAATAACAATTTCCTCTTTGTTTATACAATTGAAATATTTGCAAGATATAATTAAGCATAATGGATACATTTAGAATTGTTGATATCAATAAAATTCTAAACAATCCAAATCATTACCCTATTCATAAAGGTTAGTAGGTTATGTTTAATTTATCAAATAATTTAAAATATCACATTTAGAGAGTAATTAATATCTATTTATATTATATATTAATCAAAATATAAGCTATTTATATCTCTATGAGGTACATTCATAGATTTATTAATTTTAAAGTTAAAACATTAGATTATATTCTGCTTGGTGCAAATAAACACATAGGGTATATGAGGAGCTGACATTCAAAACGTGCTTTGTCCGGGTGAATGTACTTTTCAGAAACTGCAAATATTGAATATAAAAAATATATATATTTATTTTTTGTTACAAAAATAACTAATATTTTATAGATATTCTATTTATCACAATGAGATACGTCTATAAAAGGATTAATATTTTAAATAATTAATATAAAATTGGACAAAACACGTTTTGTATGAAATTAATGGACAAAGCACGGTTTGAATGAATTAGGCATGGACAAAGCTTATTTTGATCAAATTTTATTTATTATTTATAAAAGAAATACACATGTTAAAAAAACATTATGAGTCCATTAAGATGACACCTTGGCTTCTTAAATGTGTAAATCACACATTTCAAGTTCCAAACAATCACATTCTTCTTCAGGTTCCTCAAAATTTATCGTAGGCACATTAAAAATAATGTCTTTGTACCAGTTCAAACGTTCAAACGGCCATCAGCAAGTGGCTCATCGGTCCATTTTTCATCAAATATTTTGATAAGGGGTTTATTAACATCATTTTTCTTCTCTCTGCTAATTACATGACCAAGTGACACATTTTCAAGTTGGATGTTATTAAATTGAATGTTGCCTGCACGCCTTAAAGAAATGAAATGTTCATTTTCAAATTTGTAGTTCTTCATTCCTTTCACTATAACATGCCTCTTGCTACTGATTTTCTTCATTTTAGTGGGTGACACTTCTTCAACAACAATTTTTCCTTTAACTTTTCATTCAATTAAATCTCCTTCTTCCTTTATTTTTATATGAATTCTTTTCATCTGACTGATAGAATCAATATCTTTGTAGTACTTACTGAGATCTTTTGTGTTGAAGAGATGCCAATCTTTTCCAAGATATTTTACTTGTCCAATCGTTTTGTATAAGTCAAAATATTCCTCCATTGTTAAAATCATAGGATGTTTTCTTAAGAGTTATTCAGCCCTGCCAAAAACTCTATCTGCTGGAAGAAAAATTTTTAAGAAAAAAATAAAACCGACTTCAAAAATTAAATGCAACAAATATAAAAATACACTAAAAGGTATAAAATTATTATTATCTTATTTAGTTACAACTAAACGACGAAATATTAACACGAAATTACTTTTTGAAGTCGGTGCCAAACAAACTATACCTATAAGCGAGCGTACCCGCCAAACGTACTAAGTAAGATCCGTCGAGTGCGATTCATAAAAGGTATATGTTTGGCACCGACTTCAAAAAGTAATTTCGTGTTAATATTTCGTCGTTTAGTTGTAACTAAATAAGATAATAATTATTTTATACCTTTTAGTGTATTTTTATATTTGTTGCACTTAATTTTTTGAAGTCGGTTTTTTATTTTTTTCTTAAAAATTTTTATTTTTCTCTTTTTAGTGATGTTATTAATAGTGATTATATCATCAGAACTTGACCAAATTAATATGACACCATCCCTAAGACACCCCCTTTCGGATAAAAAAAGAACCATCGAAATCGGTTCATAAACAAAGAGGTTAGGTCTAAACAAACCTAAACAAACCTAATAAAAAAGGTCTAATACCTATGAAAAAAAATCGAAAAAAAAATGGGACCAATCGGAAGCTAGACTGGACCCAATGCAAAAAAATTTTTCAAAATCGGTTGACAATTGGCGGAGATATGAGGTAACATAGGCACAAAAAAAAAAAAAAAAATTCAATCGAATAGAGAACCTCCTCCTTTTTTGAAGTCGGTTAAAAACTATGACCTCTTACTGGAAAATAGACCCTAATCTCTTAATAAGACGTGGCAGAAACAAACAGTCACATGTCTAGACTAGAAACAAGCAATCCTATTGGTCAGATGGACTAAGCACGGATTGGTTGGAACTTGTCAATGGACAAAGCACACTTTGTATGAAACTCAAGTTTTCAACATGATTTTTAAATGGGAAATAACATGATTTGACTGAATTCTGATATTCCTTCATGTCCAAATTACGTAGAGGAACACAAATATGTCAATAGCTCATTTTCGAAAAAAGTGGACAAAGCACGTTTTGAATGTTACCACCTCATATATATACCGGGTGAGTTTTTTATCTTGAGACAGTCTCATAACTCAAAAACAGTGCATTATATGAAAAAAAGTTTCAAATAAAAGTTTATTTATATCAAGGGGGAACTAAACTACTTTTTTGTATGGCGACATAGAACAAGCTTTCAACGGTATTTTAAGGTCAAGTCAAGGGCGGATCCAGAAAATTTTTATGGGGGGGGGGGGGATATTAAAAAAATACAAGAATATATCAATATTTGTAATGTATTTTAGTAGGATATTTTAGTATGAGCTTTCTGAAGGATTGAATTCACATCAAACAGAAAAAGCGGAAAATAAAAAGTAAGAGAGCTGATTTTCCATCTCTCAATCAAGGAGAGTTGATCATTTCATTCATGCATGAATGTAAAAAGATGTATAAAAAATTCAAAAACCCAAATATTCTAATTAAAAAAAAATTTAGAGAAAATAAAAGAATAACAAAAACATTTTATAAAAATGAAGAAAAAGGTATTTCTCAAAAAAATTAAATTAAAATAAGAATACCTGAGCTTATCCATTCAAAAGCTATTTTTATTATTTACAAGAAATAGGCTTACATTCTAAAGAAATATTACACTTATACCAGGGGTGGTACCACACCTTCATTTTGGGGGATCATGTACCGGCACAGATACCTCCACCCCCGGGGAAAATTTTGAAATTTTTGACTTCAAAAGTAGTTTTTAGAGGCGATTTGACCTTCTTTAAAATTAAAAACAAACAAAAAGAGCGCATGAAGAAGGGGAAAATATACAGGGTTAATTATTAAATGTATATTATACTATACTTGGACTATAGTTCACAAATTGAGTTCTTCATATTTAATAAATTGGTTGAGACTACTTATGTAAAATAGATATTTTGTAAAATTAAAAAAAAATTAGTTACAGCTTCTTTAGTCCAGGCAAATTACGATTTTAACAGGATATAATTCCCGGTAAAGATTTTATTGCTGGAATACCTTTATTGGTACTCCAATATTAGTACCCTAAGTTTTCCCATAATCTGTGATGTGGAAATTTTTCTACCCGGCTCAAAATGAGAAAATTTCAGACTTTTTTCAATTTTTCTTGAATAACTCAAAAACGGATTATCAAATCAAAAAAATATTTATTAGATAAATTAAAACTCTTTAAATTAAGCATAAAATTATAAAAATTTCATCTATTTATTTTAAGTAGAACCGGTACTAGCGCCTGTCAAAAAACAGCCCCCGGGATCACTTTTGAATATCCCTAAAACGCACTTTTTTCGATTTTTGCCCATTTTGACCATGAAGGAGCACGTTTTCAACAAAGACCATTCTTTACATTTTTAAACTAGATTAAATTTGCTACAATTTAAATAAAGTTTCATTTTAATTGGATAATGGTAACTTGAAGTTTAAGTTTTGAAAAATGCAATTTTTTCCAAATAATCGCAGTTTTTCCTTCATAAAATGACTCATCCTAGAAACTTGATTTCTATCTCATTCTCTAGTAAATTTTGTTGAGTTGAACGTTTACTTGGACGACTTTTTTAATAAAACTCTTAGATTTAAAGTTATTCTACATTTTCCGGTCAGGATATGATCCGAATCCTCAAAAGCATCATGGAAAATTTTATGAAGGAAAAACTGCGATTTTTTGAAACAATGGATTATTTCATGTCATGGAAAATGCTGGATATCTATAATTCTAAGAATTTAAACAAAAAAGTGGTCCAAGTCAACAAAATTTCCTAGTCAATGAGATAGGAATCAAGTTTCTAGGATGAGTCATTTTATGAAGGAAAAACTGCGATTATTTGGAAAAAATTGCATTTTTTCAAAACTTAAACTTCAAGTTACCATTATCCAATTAAAATGTAACTTTATTTATATTGTAGCAAATTTAATCTAGTTTAAAAATGTATAGAGTCGTCTTTGTCGAAAACCTGCTCCTTCATGGTCAAAATGGTGAAAAATCAAAAAAAGTCTGAGTTTTAGGGATATTCAACAGTGATCCCGGGGGATGTTTTTTGACAGGCTTTAGTACCGGTTCTACTGAACCTAAATAGATGAAATTTTTATCATTTTAAGTGTAATTTAAAGAGCTTTAATTTATCTAATAAAAACCCTTTTGATTTGATAAGCTGTTTTTGAGTTATTCAAGAAAAACTGAAAAAACTCTGAAATTTTCTCATTTTGAGGCGCGTAGAAAAATTTCCACAACACAGATTTGAAGGAAAACTTAGGGTAGTAATATTGGAGTGCCAATAAACGGATTCCAGCAATAAAATCTTTACCGGTGATTATTTCCTGTTTGTGCCATTTTTTCACAGAATTTGCCTTGACTACTTTTAAAATGACTACAACTATTTTATTCTATAATGTACTTATGAAAATGGTATAATATATATTGTAAATAAAAACTTTTGAATTGAAAAAAAATCATGATAGCACAGCAGCCATCTTAGGTAACAGTAAATACATATTTAGAACAAAATAAATACTACTAGCCCAGGAGCCCAGTATATAGGGGTGTTTCAGCTTACATTAATTGAGGGAAAATATTTTTTCTAGGATCGCTTGGTATAGTGTGGGTATGCCAAATCCAAGTCTCGAAACTATAGTCTCGTAAAAATATAAAATTTATAATTCCAGCAGAAGACACACTCTTTTATTGTCCCCTTCAATGAGGTTGATGTTTTGAAAAAATGCAATTTGTTGCAAAAAATTCCTTCCTTTCCTTCAAAAAATGAAAACTACTCATCCTAGAAACTTGATTCTGTAGGAAATTTTGTGGACTTGATCACTTTTTTGTTAAAACTCATAGATTTATAAATATCTAGCATTTTCCATGGCAGAAAATGATCCAAATGATCCATTTTTTCAATCTCATTCCCTACCAAATTTTGTTGACTTAAACGTTTACTTGGACCACATTTTTTATAAAACTCTTAGATTTATACATATCCTGCATTTTCCGGAGACGATATGATTCGAATCCTCAAAAGGGACAGACTGGTCTTTGTAGAAAACGTGCTCCTTCATGGTCAAAATGGGAAAATATCGAAAAAAGTGCGAGTTTTTGGGATAGGTATTCAAAAGAGATCCGGGTAGCTGTTTTTTGGATCCCCATAAAAAATCGAACCACTGGACCAATTTTCTATTTTTTCTAATCGACACTAAATTGTGTCCTCTTTAATTTAATATAGGAGGGTTATTTACAAATAATGTTCGTGTTATAAGTGAAAAACTGGAAAAAGTCCGAAAATTTCGAGGTTTTTCGGCCACCAAAACTTATTCCCCACACTCTCGTGGTCGCGAACTTAGATTTGACATACCCATACCATACCAAGCGATCTTGAAAAAAATCTTTTCCCGCAATTAATGTAAGCTAAAACACTTTTTGGATCCTGTATTTACTTGTCTACAGGCAACTTAAACCGGAAAAAGGCCGCGCCGTCTAATAAATATGCACAAGGTGGAAATAATTTTAATCGACGTTAGACATCCCAAATAAGAATTATATGAGTTTGCGACGGTTTCTGGCTGGTGGTAAATTTTTCAGGGCCTAAAACCACGAAAATTTTAGACTTTTTTCAGATTTTTGCTTATAACTCGAAAACCATGAGAAATACCGAAAATTTCACTCTTACCAAAATGAAAGAGCATAACGTTAAAGAATAAATAAAATAGAACGAATAAAGTTAAAATCGGTTCAGCCGTTTAGTCACAATTGATCGTCAAATATAGGCAATTTTGGCAGAAATGTTAATTATGCTTTTTAGGTGGTCACAAGAAACCACACTCGAATATTTGCTGTGCTAACAGCCCCCATAATAGTTGCCAATTGGCTAAAAATTTAGATTGGCAAAGTTCCATCTTAATTTAACAACGGTAACCCGTTCCGCAATGAAGTTAAAGTTTTTGAGAAAATGCATAAAATTCCAGTTTTTCATTCATAAAATGAAAACCACTCATCATAGAAACTTGATTCTTGTCTCATTTTCTAGGATATTTTGTTGGCTTGAAGTTTTACTTGAGCCAATTTTTGTTAAAAATTTCAGATTTGAAGATATCCAGCATTTTCCAAGACATGACATGATCCGACCTCATTGCGGCATGGGATACCGTAGTCTAATTAAGATGAAACTTTGCCAATCTCATTTTTTAGCCATTTGGCAACTATTAGGTGGTCAGTACCAAAATTCGAAGAGTGTTTTTTTGTGACCACCTAATAAGCATAATCCACTTTTCCGCTAAGTAGGTCAAGAGTAAACATCGAAAAAATTATATTTTTCGAGATATAAATTGTTTTATCAAAATGTCTGTTTAGTACCTTACCTTTTGAATTTTTTATCTCTAATGTTAAGAAATGAACAAAGGACTTTTGAATTTTGATCTCTAAATAGCTTCTTTGAAATTTTAATGTAATGTTAAGAACATTTTGAGGTCTAAAGTTTTAGTGAAATTTTAATGTATTATTAAGAAAAAGGTTTATTGAAATTTTTAATCCTTAAATAGCCTTCCAAGAAGGATGGATAAATGGATATCCCTTGAGTAGCTTATAGAAAGGTTTTTATCTTTTGAGCCTCTACCTTATACCAAGCTTTTGTTCTCCTGAGACCACAGAATAACCAGTAGGGTCGCTGAATTTTTTACAGTTAGAAATTTTTAGAAAATTTTTTTTTACAAATTTCATATTTTAAGTTAATTAAAAAAAAAAAAATTGTTATTAATTCCCTGGCGATTTGGCCGCCGTTTTTTTTCCTCCTGCGTGCGACGCACGTGTTGCACTCCAGCCAGGCACGAGACTGACTATGGAGGGCGATCGCCCCCTCCGCCCCCCTCCCCTGGATCTGCCCTTGTGTCAAGTTCTGTTTTTTAAATGGAACCTTATATTTTACTTTTCGTCTACTTATTCTATTTATTTTTCATTAAACTGAAGGGTTGGTTTTGTCACAAATATAATAAAACAATAATTTTAATAACTATTAGAATTATTTAATTGATAACTATACAGTTTCGGTCACCACTGGTCGACCATCCTCAGTAGTTATCTCGTTCTATTTAAAAAACCGAACAACTTTTATTAGAACAATTTTTTTTTATACGACATCAATTAAACAAAATATTAAATTAATTAGATCTCCAAAAAAAATCCTTTGAAACAATTATTTACCTTAATTATCAAAAATAATGATCAAATATTTCATTATTAAATAAATAATTTAATAATAATAAATAATTTAATATTTTTGCGCCAATGTTCTATGACATTTCAGAGTGTATCGTAAGTTTTCTGGATGAATTTCAGTTCCAATTTCCTTATTTCGGCCTGTTTCAGTTTCTTCGACCCTTTGCATTTCCTTTTTTTTTAAACAGATTTACAACACAATAAAATGAAGCTTTAAAGGGTGTATTCCTATCAGGAAAACGCTCGGCATCCATTTCAATGGCAGCCCCATAACATTTCTTCCACATTCACCATAAATTAAGATCATTTCAATTCTGCCTTCTACAAAAAATGACACATTTATATTATGGTAATACAATATTTAACTATCTACTGGATTGACAAGAGAAAAAAAAAACTTTTTTAAACTCAAGAATTTCAACTAGTTCTATTAAGCAGAAAATCTCTTAAATCTGTGTATAATGAAGCTTTAATATCATTATAAACACTTATTTTCTTTATTGTGACTTTTCGATTTAATAATTAATTATTTAATCATTATTATTTGATAATTAAGTTAAATAATTGTTAAAAATAATTATTAAGATTTTTTTGGAGATCTAATTGATTTAATATTTTGTTTAATTGATGTCGTATAAAAAAATAGTTCTAATTAAAGTTGTTCAGTTTTTTAAGTAGAATAAGTAGACTTAAAGAAAAATATATGGTTCTATTTAAAAAACAGAACTTGTTCTTAAAATACCCTTGAAAGCTTGTTCTATGTCGACAAACAATAGTGTAGTTTAGTTTCCCTCTTGATATAAATAAACTTTTATTTGAAAGTTTTGCTCATATACTGTTTTCATGCACTGTTTTTAAGTTATAAGACTGTCTCAAGATAAAAAACTCACACGGTATATTAAAATTAATACCCCCATTATAATATTACAATTTTCTCATGATATTAACTATTAATTCATCTGGAGAAAATTTTTATTATAACTGTCAAATTAATGTAAAATTAGTTGTTTTTTTTTTTTTGTTTTTTTTATTATATCATAAATCTTAGATAAGGATTCAAGAAAATACCAATTGAATTGTGTTTTATTTCAGGGCCACTTCATCCCTGTTGCTATTGCAGTATGATCTTTATAAGCGAAGCATTTCTAGAAAAGCATCAAAAGAAATGCTTTAATCTGAAAATATATAGCCTATTAAAAAATCAGTTAAATATTACTGCATCAAAAAAAGGTAAATTTAATCCTTAATTTGCAGTGAAATGCATTTTGGAAATTATTTAAATTTTGTAATTCATTCAGGTCAGAAATTCATCAACTGTACAACATGTCAAAAGAGATTCACTTCAAAAGCAGACCTCAATAAACATTTGCTGGAACATTCAGAGGAAAGGCCATTTGGGTGTCCCCATTGTGAAAAACGCTTCTCTCAAAAATCCAATCTCTCAAGCCATTTAAGAATACATACAGGAGACAAACCTTTTAAATGTAGTCAGTGTCCGATGAGATTTGCACACAAGAACAGTATTAATAGTCATTTACAGATCCATTCCGGAGAAAGACTCTTTGCCTGTGCCCATTGTGAAAAACGCTTCTCATTTAAATTTAATCTCACCGAGCACTTAAGAATACATACAGGAGAAAGACCTTTTGCCTGTGACCATTGTGAAAAACGTTTCTCACGAAAATCTCATCTCTCAACGCATTTAAGAATACATACAGGAGACAAACCTTTTAAATGTACTCAGTGTCCGTTGAGATTTGCACACAAGACCAGTCTTAATATTCATTTACAGATCCATTCCGGAGAAAGACTCTTTGCCTGTGACCATTGTGAAAAACGCTTTTCACTTAAATCTACTCTCTCAACGCATTTAAGAATACATACAGGAGACAAACCTTTTAAATGTAGTCAGTGTCCTTTGAGATTTGCACACAAGACCAGTCTTAATAGTCATTTACAGATCCATTCAGGAGAAAGACCTTTTGCCTGTTCCCATTGTGAAAAACACTTCTCACAGAAATTTTATCTCATCAAGCACTTAAGAATACATACAGGAGAAAGACCTTTTGCCTGTGACCATTGTGAAAAACGTTTCTCACAAAAATCTCATCTCTTAACGCATTTAAGAATACATACAGGAGACAAACCTTTTAAATGTAGTCAGTGTCCTTTGAGATTTGCACAGAAGAACCATCTTGATAGTCATTTGCGGGTACATTCCGGAGAAAGACTCTTTGCCTGTGACCATTGTGAAAAACGTTTCTCACAAAAATCTCATCTCTTAACGCATTTAAGAATACATACAGGAGACAAACCTTTTAAATGTAGTCAGTGTCCTTTGAGATTTGCACAAAAGACCAGTCTTAATTGTCATTTACAGATCCATTCAGGAGAAAGACCTTTTGCCTGTTCCCATTGTGAAAAACACTTCTCAATTAAATTTAATCTCACCAAGCACTTAAGAATACATACAGGAGAAAGACCTTTTGCCTGTGACCATTGTGAAAAACGTTTCTTTCGAAAATCTCATCTCACAAGGCATTTAAAGTCACATACATGAGAGAGATCTTATAATTGTCCTGACTGTCTTGAGATTTT
Organism: Forficula auricularia; assembly: GCA_024734495.1. NCBI lineage: Eukaryota > Metazoa > Arthropoda > Insecta > Dermaptera > Forficulidae > Forficula > Forficula auricularia. The sequence continues at coordinate 16,091,065 of JALMQS010000128.1, forward strand.
CCCAAAAAATAAACTTTGGATTATTTTATTTATTCATCCGAACCTTCTTAAAAGAACACTTGATAAACGTCACGATTTCACCACCGGTGCGTGAAATACTTACTCTGAGAAGAACCCAGAACAAAATTAATAGATACGATATAAATACAATATATAAAAATATTAAAGTGTGTGGGGTGAAGTTTGGGGATAAAATGAAGCTTATTCGTGAAGGGTAAATGTGGTTGGTGTATGGAGAAGGTATCTGGCTCTGATAGCTTATCTTATTACCTCGTAGAAGGTGGCTGAAACTCGGTGGGCTCTCTCTCGATGCTTATAAACTAGTTACTGAATTTATAATTTACTGATTTGAAAATAAAAAAACAAATATTTATAAGTTTAAGGTCAATATTTTAATTCAAATTTTAGTAAAAATAAATCATTCAATTATTTTTTTCTTCGTTCATTTAATTTTTTTTAAAAGTCCAACTAGAATAAATTTGAGTCTGGGCAGAGTAAAGCAACCCCCCTTAATATACTATAAATCAGCCCAGGAATTATCTTTTAAATATTCCCTAACCAGATCGTATCATATTTATTTCTGATGTTCTCTCGATGAAGGAATTAAATTTATTCAAAGGCCAATTCAAGAATTCAAGTCAGTATAATCCAATGTAAGACTTCGAATATTCACATTATAATGGCTAGAGCATGAAATATTAACGTATGAAATTGAGTCCATGATTTTGAATCAGCCTGTATTATAAGAATCTCAATTGTAAAATTCATTCGAATAATTCAATTTCCCGACGAGTCTTATTTCAAGATCTTAATCTTTAACATTTAATATCGAGTTTGATTTCTAAGTCTAATTTTTGTTTCTAATTGTTTGTTTTAATTCGATACGTTATTATAAATTTTAAAATGTTTATTTTATCCAAAATATTAAAGAGTTTTTGATTTATTATTAGAAATAATCAAAGAATATGTATCTGATGCTTGATGTAAATAAATATAAACTCACAAATATATATTTCATTTATTTGAAACTCACTTTCTAATTCCTTTCCTTTATTTTCTTTCGAATCTAAATGATCGATAATAATTAATTCTCTACTCCACTGGTCCTTAACCTTTTTAAAGCAGCGACAGAAAATTGAGAAATATGTTCATCTAGTGACCCAAAACTTTTTTTTCTTTATATTTAATCTATTTTCTTCAAGTTCCCAATGGAGGCGACCTTTTTGTTAACGCACATCTGAATTTTTTTTAACAAATAAAATGAACATGGGGGACTTTTTAATCCAAGGAATATTTAATGAATGTTTCTTATATTTTTATTTTTAATAGTACATTCATTGAATAAGTTAAAATATATTTTTAATCTTATTGAAAAAAAATGGAATTAAATTTTTGTATAACGGCTTTGCGCGACCCAAAGAATCTGAAATTAAAAATTAAGGGGAGATTTCTCAGAGTTTCATAAGAAATGCTGTTAATTATAATTTATGTAATGTTTCACTATAAACCATCATAGCAGCCCCTTAATCCAAAGAACCCAAATTGAAATGTTTTCCTCTTCCTCTGAAGACACATCTTCAATCACTTCCTGCTGTTCTCTCTGTAGTTCTTGAAGTTCTTCAGTTGTCAACTCATTTCGGTGATCTTCAACTTCAATCAACTCCTCCACATCATCATTGTCTACATTCAAACCCATGGATTTCCCAGGGACACAATTTCATTCACTACAGCAGCTTCCGTGGCAGTGTCTTCTAAGTCTTTCAGTGCCACACAGTCTGGTCACAGATTTCTCCAGGAGGATTTCAGTGTCCTCAACGAAACTTCATCCCAGGCTTTGTCTATTATTCTCAAGCAATGGAGGATATTAAAATGGTTTACATCAAGCGACTCAAATTGGAATATATTTTATGTAATTATGACTTCCATATCAGTCGACATCGTGTATTAAAAGCATTTGATAAAAAGGGTGCGGCTAGATATTGGGAGCCGTGGAAGCTGGCAATTACTGAAATAAAAAAATTAAGTTTTTCGAATAGTATTTTATTCAAATTTTAATTAATTGTTCAAAAAATATTTTCAAAGTTTTTTTTTTAAATTCCTTAAAATTAATTACATAATATATTCAATAACACATCAAAATGTAATTTTATCATTAAAACGATACGGAATAAAAGAAATAGAAATGTCCTAAAAAATTTGTGTTTGGATGGGTTGGGGGGGGGGAGGGGGTAAATAATCAAGAGGGGGTCAATCCGGACATTATAATTCAGTATTTATGAAAACTACTTGAAATTGAAGACAGGGACCTACCTGATCTTTTATATTTAGTCATGAGAATATTTCACTTATTTAAGTTACTGTAAAATATTGATTTTAATTTATACTGTTTTAATTAAGTTTTATTTGAATATTGTCACAATTAACTGCACTACTGCCATCTGAAGATTAGAAATTGAAACTCGCATCTAATGTTTGAAGACTGCATTATGACAACTTAACTCTTTTATCTATCGTCTGTCATTTAATACCTTTTAATAATTGAATAAATACTTTTTTCGATTATTTAAATAAGTTTTTTTCAATATACATATAAATAACCATAATGGGTACATTTAGAATTGTTGATATCAATAAAATACTCAACAATCCAAACAATTACCCTATTCATAAAGGTTAGTTTTGTTTGAATTATCATATAATTTAAAATATTACATTTAGAAAGTAATTATTATCTATTTATACTAAATATTAATTAAAATATAAGCTAATTATCTCTCTATGAGTGAAATTCAAAGATATATTAATCTAAAAGGGGCAAGGCCGTAGCCAGAATACAATTTCGGAAGGGGTTTGATTTGGTGAAACAGTAGAAAAATATAAAATTGTTTTAATAAACGAAATAAAATGGTGTTACTCATCATATATATTTATCAGAAAACCATTACATAAATATTAACACCTTATTACAAAATTAAATTTAGTCTTCTAGCTTTCTTCGCAGCGAACAAACCAATTAATTACCTCCTCGGTGTCGATGTCAATTCTGCGGTGGATTGACAATAACGCCAAACCGTTTAGTTCTTCCTGGCCTGAGTTTCTTAAATAAATTTTGAGGCGTTTCAGAAAAGAGAAATTCCCCCCAGGTGTACATGTGGAAACAGGCAATTTGGCCAAGATCTTTAAAAGTTTGTGAATATTTAGAAATAAGGGCCTGGTTGCATTCTCCGAGAGCTTCAATAGCACCCGTTGGTCGATCTAGTTCAGATTCTTCCAGCCATTCTATCCGCCACATGTCTAATTCTGCTTTTTCAAAGTCCCATTCCAAATACATATTTTTTATAGAGCTCAAAGTAGTTTTCTTGATAATTACCTTTAATTTGTTCTTTTCAACACACAGACTGAATTAAAATGTTGAGAGATGATAATGTGGCTTTATGATTTTGGAATCTCGATTGAAGCTGATCAATGAAATCATCCAAAAGTGGAATCATTATCGTAATTCTAAACTAAGTTTCAGGATCTTTTGTGTTATAGTTTGCCCTATGCTCATGGCGTGACGTTATTCGCGGAATTTTCATTTCCTCATTTACAGCTTTGAGCAAATTCTGTACGTTCTTGAAAAGTTCAGCAAATTTTGATTCAATATTTTGGCGAACATCTTCAATAGTCTTTATAATTAAATCGATATGTTGTAAAGCTGCGGCCAATCGCATAGGGGAGATTGAAGTATTTTGCACAGTGTCAGTGTGTATGGGAACAACATTCCTAAGCAACATAAGCTTATAACAAATTCACTTGAAATGACTGATCGCAGAAAAGAATTAGCCTTTGACGATGTTTCAGAATCCATGTCAGTGCTTAAGTCGTCTAGTGTATCAACAATAGCTTTATAGATTTCCTTAAATCTTATGATTTTCAACCCAAAGGGTTTTGCAGATTGCCGTAAGTTTTTTCCATTGTGTTTCGGGGAAGTTTGTTTCGATATTCTCTTTTAAGCACTTGGTTCGTTTTGCCGATTTTATAATTCCAATATTATTTCGAATAGGCAAGAACCTGGCAAGAATGACCCAGAACTAAATTCAATGAATGTGAGCTGCAATGAACGTATAAGGCTTCTGGATGGGACTCACGAATTACTGCCTGCCTGGACACCTTTAAAACTTCCTTTCATCGAACAAGCTCCATCATATCCTTGTCCGATTAAATATTCGCGATCTACTCCCAAACATTTTAATCCAGATAAAATTGCATTAGCTAAATACTTTCCTTTTGTATTCTCAACTGTTACAAAAGTTAAAAAAATCTTCACGCAAGATAAACCCCTTATCTTTTGACTTGGCATATCTCACACAAATGGACATCTGTTCTTGTTGTGAAACATCAGTAGTTTCGTCAACAAGGATTGAAAAAAATTTCGCAGAATTCAATCCTTGAACAATTTTTTGCGTTTCGGGGCGGGGTGGGGAGATCAATCTCCCCCCCCCCCTGGCTAGGTACTTGAAAAGGTGAAAAATAAGATTATTCGCTCTCTCACAAAACCCCTAAAATTGTCCGCCTGGGCAAAAAAGGGCCACTACATATTCTATATAACCCCAATGACATAATGTATCTCAATAAATATTTCACTCATAGATTTAAAACTTTCAATGATTCTAAATTTAAAAACCTATCCACTCCATACATATACCTAGTTATAAAAAATTGTTTAGAATTTGTATACTCAGATTTATATTTCTTTATAAATTTATTTAAATCAAGCAGAAGACAACCTCATATTTTTTTGTTCATGAACACTCTGTTACTCAATTTCAATTACGTAATATTAAAATGTACAAAATTAAAATTTAGACACACAGATTAGAAAATTAACGAATCACTAATAATTAGAGACCGGATTTTTATTCAGTAAAAACTGCCAAAATATCCCTTAAAATATGCAGTTAAAAAGGCTGAAATATGCAAGTAATATGCAGAATAAGTTGAAATATGTAAAAATTGGCAAAATAAATTTTTTTATACACCAAAAAATTAAAATTGAAGACAAAAATCTATATATATAAAATTAAGGTTTTGTCTGTACATTGGTCCAAATCACGCCAAATTTTGGTTGCACACGTTTCAAGCAAAGTTATGAACGAAAACACCCTCAACAAAATTCCTGTCTGTCTGTATGTCTGTTTCAGTGGTTTTCGAAAAGTTGCTCACGATTCACTTAAAAACGGTTGAAGGGATTATTATGAAATTTCATATTTGTATCAGAGGTCTTCTAACTTACGTTTTTAGCTATATAACGTTTTGATATATTGACCCCAAAAGGGGGTTTGGGGGGGTGCACGAATGAAAATTATCAAATAACTCTTAAACTATTAACTCTACGGGAAATTTTATAATAAGCAAAGTTGTAGGGGATGTGATTTCTGACAACTTTTGTTTAAAAAATTCCCCCCGAAAACCACCCAAAAAGGGGGGGAAGGAGAAAAATATATAAATTCTTGCTCTTGGAGCAAACTCAACCAAATTTTGTATACATAATCTGTAGGCCCCTAGAGAGCTAGAAATACAAAAACTAATCACCCAAAATGGGGGGGGGGGTCAAAAAATGAAAATTCTTGCTCTTGGACCAAACTCAACGAAATTTAGTATACATAATCTGTGGGTCTCTAGAGAGCTAGAAATGCAAAAACTAACCACCTAAAATGGGGGTGGGGTCAAAAAATGAAAATTCTTGCTCTTGGACCAAACTCACCCAAATTTTGTTTACATAATCTGTGGGTCACTAGAAGGCTAGAAATGCAAAAACTGGGTGTGGGGGTGGGTTAGGGCATGCGATGCGCGTAGTGGAATGGCGGTGGAGTGAGGGAGTATGGCGGAGTAGGGGGGGGGGCTGCAAGTTTGGTGTATGGAGGGTTCAGGTGAGGGTCCAGTGGCGTAGTGGGGTGGTACGGGGTGGGGGTCCGAGGTGGGGGTGCAGGTTAGTGTTGAAGTGGTGGTGTGGGGGCGGCAGTTAGGGTGCTGGGTGGGTTTCGTTAATCTTATTTATTGTAACTCATTCTCTCTGTATCATCAGCTGCACCTTGATTTGGCTTTGGGTAAATGTCAATACCAAGCAGCTGCCTCGAACCCAAAATGATGAATTCGTCTAAAATGACCCAAAACCACTCGGGCTAGGCACACAGCAAGAAACGTTGTTCCCACAATCACGTGAAGCCCGTGAAACCCGGTGGATACAAAAAAGTTCTCCCGTAAATCGAATCAGATACCGAAAAGGGGGCCTCCACGTATTCGTACCCCTGCAACACAGTGAAGTACACCCCTATAATACAAATATTAGTCCGGCTATAATCTGATCTCTACACTAATTTACACACACTTTTACCATGGGTGGATCCAGGGGAGAGGGTGAGATCCCCCCCCATAGCGAGACTTCCAAATCGTCCCGGTCATATTCAAATTTCGTAGAGAAAAAAATTGCCACCAGTACATTTGCAGCCAGGAGGCAGACGGATCGTCTGAGCACCAATCACAGAGCAACATAAATTTTAGTTCATTTATAATTTTTGAGAGCCTAAAAACCACGAAGATTTTGGACTTTTTTCAGATTTTCGCTTATAAACCATGGGTCTGAAAGAAGGTTTTTTTCTTAGCAAAATAAAAGAGCATAAAATTTCACGCCGGATATGAACTTAAAATCTAGATCATTCAAAGATAGGCACTTTTTACAAACTTGGAGGGAAAAGTGGATTATGCTTATTAGGTGGTCACAAGAAACCACTCTTCGAATTTTGGTGCTGACCCCCTAATAGTTGCCAATTGGCTAAAAAATGAGATTGGAAAAGTTTCATCTTAATTTGGACATCGTTATCCCGTGCCGCAATGTCTTGGAAAATGCTGGATATCATCAAATCTAAAAGTTTTAACAAAAAAGGGGCTCAAGCAAAACTTCAAGCCAACAAAATTTCCTAGAAAATGAGACAAGAATCACAAAGAGAAACAAAGAGGTTGTCCTCTGCTTGATGCAAATAAACATATACACATATATATCAAGATGATATATCTGTATATATATATTATTTATTTGTTTCACAAACAAATAAATAATATATATATACAGATATATCATCTTGATATATATGTGTATATGTTTATTTGCATCAAGCAGAGGACAACCTCTTTGTTTCTCTTTGTGAATCAACAACTCTGCTACTCTCGGCAAAACAAAAACTTTTCAACTGAGACAAGAATCAAATTTCTAGGATGAGTGGTTTTCATTTTATTTATTTCCCATTTTGACCATGAAGGAGCACGTTTTCGACAAAGACCACTCTATACATTTTTAAACTAGATTAAATTTTCTACAATTTAAACAAAGTTTTATCTTAATTGGATAATGTTAACTTATGCCGTAATGAGGTTAAAGTTTTGAAAAACTGCAATTTTTTGCAAAAATCGCACTTTTTCCTTCATAAAATAAAAACCACTCATCCTAGAAACTTGATTTCTATCTCGACGTCTAGGAAATTTTATTTACCTGAACGTTTACTTGGACCACTATTTAGATAAAACTCTTAGATTTATAGATATCCTACATTTTCCGGACAGGATATGATCCGAATCCTCGAAAGCGTCATGGAAAATGCTGGATATCTATAAATCTAAGAGTTTTATCAAAATAGTGTTCAAAGTTAACAAAATTTTCTACAGAATGAGATAGGAATCGAATTTCTAGGATAAGTGGTTTTCATATTATGAAGGAAAAAGTGCGATTTTTTGAAAAAAATTGTAGTTTTTCAAAACTTCAACCTCATTGCGGCACGAGTTAACATTATCCAATTAAGATGAAACTTTGTTTAAATTGTAGAAAATTTAATTTAGTTTAAAAATGTCTTTGTCGAAACGTGCTCCTTCAAGGTCAAAATGGGAAAAAATAGAAAAAAGTGCGATTTTTTAGGATAGGTATGCAACAGTGATCCCGGGGGGGCTGTTTTTTGGATAAACTATATCTATATTCTATATCAAGACTAGGGTATTCTAATACATGCTATTAGTACTTAAATGTTGAGCAATAGGCGTCCAGAGCCATTTTTCGACAAAAAGTACACATTTTTGAAAAAATAGGAAAAAGTGGTATTTTTGACTGGCGTTAGTACCGGTTCTACTCAACTTAATTAGATGAAATTGTTATCATTTTACTCGTAATTTAAAGAGTTTTAATTTATCTAATAAATATTTTTTTGATTTGATAAGCCGTTTTAGATTTGATCAAAAAAAAATTGAAAAAAATTCCGATATTTTCTCATTTTGAGGCGCGTAGAAAAATTTCCACAACACCGATTTGGGGGGGGGGGGAAACTTAGGGTAGTAATATTGGAGTACCAATAAAGGTATTCCATTTGGGTTCTGCGATCGATTGGGAGGCGCTGGCGTTATTTGCATAAAGGCTCATTCAACACCAAAACTATTCTCTAAAAAATTTGAGCCAAAATTCAAATGTCTTGAGGTTGCACATTTTATTTAAAGTTTCAACCATATTGTGTACAGTAGTAGGGTGGAGTGAAAAAGCAAGATTTTTTATTTTTTATTTTATTTTATTTATTTATTTCAACGGCATTTATAAGCTATAATACATACATTATATTATTACATACATACATTATAATAGCTTATAAATAAGGTAATAACAATAACAAAAACAAAATATCACATTAAAATAACTCATAAAATCTAACAATACTAATAATACCTACGTCATAATAACAATATACAATATAATGTTCACTCATAGATTAATGTTAGCTTTTTGATAAAAATTCCAGCTCTGTTAATACTTAATGAGAAATCCAGAGGATTATCCAGTCGTTGTGACAAATTATTGTAACATTGAGATAGTCTGAATACAGGATTTGCTTCAGAGTGCCTACTGCAAGGCAATTTTAATTTCTTTTTCCAAATTTTATTTCTCCTGATATTACAATAGTTGTAAATGAACATAACAAACAATATAACAAAATCTTGGATTTTTCAAATGTGGTCTTGAGGTTGTACAATTCCTCTGAAGAACTTTTGTTTAGACTCGAATTTCGGAATTTCCTTCCTGGACTGAATCTGGGTTCTAATAAAGCCATCTCTGGTTTCCTGGTCACAAACAGTTGTTGAAGCTTCAATAACTAGTTTAATATGTCTTTCAACAGCCTGTGAATGACATGGAAACTTGGCGATATTCATTTTGAAGCCCCTTTTGATGATTTCATGCAAGTTTGATTCGGACAGCAGTAGAGTGGCTGCCGGCGCATTAATCATGCTGTAATATTCCTGTGAAGAAAAATTTTATTTGGGAATGTAAACCGGGCGTATACCACTCCTCCGATTGAATCTTTTAGCCGAGTTCATCATGAGAGTTTACGCCCCTTCTTGGTTCGAAATTAAAATCTCCCAAAAGCCACTCATGGTGCCCGTCATCTACATGGAATTATTACAAAGACCTCCCTCTTACCAGAAAAATATAAAAAGGTTGTCTTTGATGCTATACAGAAAAATGCGCACTCGGAAAACTTAATACTAGCCATGTTGCAGGATGAAAGGCAACATATTCGTGAACTCGGACTGCGACTGATAATTAAAGCTAGAGGCATCATTCGGAGCAGTGGTATATATAGCCCGTTTCACATTCCCAAATTAAATTTTTCTTCACAGGAATATTACAGCATGATTAATTGGGATGACGCTATCATTCATGAGCCGGCAGCCACTCTACTGTTGTCCGAATCAAACTGGCTTCAAAATGAATTCTGCCAAGTTTCCTTGTCATTCACAGGCCGTTGAAAGACATATTAATCTAGTTACTGAAGCTTCAGCAACTGTTTGTGGCCAGGAAACCAGAGATGGTTTTATTAGAACCCAGATTCAGCCCTGGAAGGAAATTCGAGTCTAAACAACAGCTCTTCAAGTGAATTGTGCAACCTCAAGACGACATCTGAAAAATTCAAGATTTTGTTATATTGTTTGTTATGTTCATTTACAACTATTGTAATATCAGGAGGAATAAAATTTGTACAAAAAAAATTAAAATCTTGCTTTTTCACTCCACCCCACTGTACAGAATATAGTTGAAACTTTAAATAAAATATGCAACCTCAAGACATTTGAGAATTTTAGAGAATAGTTTTGAGCCCCATAGGCAACTATTAAGGGGGCAGGTATATCAAAATTCAAACAATTTTGTTTTTCACTCCACCCTACTGGACACCATATGCCCTACGCTACGGCTACAATGTACAGGCCACACATATAATTATGTTGCGCCGACTTCGACAAAGAACCAATTTTATTTTTTTTACAATACAATAATATCGGCGGTATCTTTGATTACTGATATAAGCCGAAATGAATTTGTAGCCGAAATAATCAAAAAACGGAAGTTCTAAGTACAACATTGTTTTGTTATATTTATATTTATATAATAGAAATTTGAGCGTAATTAAAGAATACCTTAGCAAATTTTACATCTAAAAACTTGATGTTTTAAAAATTATGCTTGTAAATATGAATGTACAAAATACTATTTGTTTGTTCTCGTGGTTGGGCACAATAGATTATAGGGTGGCCATGTGTGGCATTAATTATTTAATCATTATTATTTGATAATTAAGTTGAATAATTGTTAAAAATAATTATAATTTATATTTTTTTTTTACTGAGATAATTGATTTAATATTTTGTTTATTTGATGTCGTACAAAAAATAGTTCTAATGAAAGTTTTTATTGTAGATTAAGTAGAGGTAACAAAAAATATATGGTTCTATTTAAAAAACAGAACTTGAACTCGAAATACCCTTGAAAGCTTGTTCTACGTCGAACAACAATAACGTAGTATAGTTCCCCTTGATATAAATAAACTTTTATTTGAAACATTTTTTCATATAATGCATTGTTTTTGAGTTATAAGACTGTTTCAAGATAAAAAAAAACTCACCCGGTATATATTTAAATACTTTATATTTATCTAAATATTTATTTTAATAAAACAGAGGACAACCTCAATTATTTCTCTTTATAAATCAACAACTCTGATTCTCTCGGCAAAATCAAATCTTTCCAATTTTTCGAAAGCCTTAAAATATTTTAAGAATTTAAATATATTCACAAATAATTTCACATGACTAGCATTTTAAAATTCACCCATAAAATTAAATTTTCCGACTAGTAAATTGTTTGACCAGCTTAATATTTTAGATTATCTATAATTTTCGAATTAATAAATAGTTGTAAAATCTATTGCTGTACAACCAATAGATGGACTTTTGTCGAAGTAAAAGAGGGAAGGGGATTTATATATGTAGAAGGGGCCACACAGTATAAAATAAGAATTTTCTCATAATACTAAATATTAATTCATCTCTAGAAAATATTTATTATAAATGTCAGAGACTTCCATATCACGAAACGTTTGGGTTATATTAAACGTTTTGAAGATCGTTTTCATAAAAGATTTGTATTTATTTATATTATAACTATAAATTTATTTTTAACCGACTTCAAAAAAGGAGGAGGTTCTCAATTCGACTGATTTTTTTTTTTTTTTTTTTTTAATGATATTGATGTGAGAAGGAGATACACCAGAAGGTGTATCCCCTAAAGGCCTGTATGGGCTGGCCCCTCCATCGTGAAAAGAACAGAGTAGAAGGAAAAGAAGCCGGGATCATGAGCCAATCTCAGAAACTTAGATACAATTCAATATCCAATTTACTAAGGTTTTAGGGGCTTCGAGCAGTGGTAAATTCTCCGCGCGATAAATTAGGTTAAATTTATCGCCCACTTAATTTTTATTACCAGACCCTATACTTACAGAAAAAATGTCTGGGTATAGCCGGGAATCGAACCCGAGACCTCCGGGTTGCCAGTCAGTTACTCTGACCATTACACCACGGAGGCGGACGAATTGTGAACCAATTTTGATATTTTTTGCATTGAATTCAGTATAGTGTCCGATTGGTCCCGTTTTTTTTTTCGTTGGTATTGGACGTTTTTTGTTATGTTTGATCACCCATAACTTCTTTGTTTATGAATCGATTTCGATGATTCTTTCTGCGTTTGGATCAGTATCGCTCCAAGATAGTCAAGATATCTAACTATTTATTTATTTGTTTATTTTATGAATGTTCAACGAGAACTTTTTCTCACACGTGGACCGATTTCGATTATTTTTTTTTATTGGAAAGGGGGTACCTTAGGGGTGGTCCCATATCAATTTGGTCAAGTTCTGATGATATGATCAATGACGAAATAACGTAAATCTCCAATTATAATCGAAATTATAATAAATAAAATCTTTTATGAAAAAATCTTAAAACATTCATTTAAAACCCGCAAACGTTTCGAGAGAATTTCTATATTTATGAATTGAATTTTATTATCATTTTCTGATTCATTCGCCCGACGCTTTCTCTTACGAGATGCATGCAAGGTATTATATTAAGTCACTATTAATAACATCACTAAAAAGAGAAAAAAAATAAAACCGACTTCAAATAAATTAAATGCAACAAATAAAATAATAATAACTTAAAAATCAAATAAAATGCACTAAAAGGTATAAAATAATTATCTAATTTAGTTACAACTAAACGAAGAAATATTTAGATGAAATCACTTTTTGAAGTCGGTGCCAAACAAACTATATAAGCGACCGTACCCGCCAAACGTACTAAGTAAGATCCGTCGAGTTCGATTCTTAAAATGTACCTATATGTTTAGCACCGACTTCAAAAAGTATTTTCATGTTAATATTTCGTCGTTTAGTTGTAACTAAATAAGATAATTATTTTATACCTTTTAGTGTATTTTATTTTATTTTTAAGTTATTATTATTTATTTGTTGAATTTTTTTGAAGTCGGTTTTATTTTTTTTTTATAAAAATTATTTTTATATTTAATTAACCTCCCACCAATTGTACCTGTTCATGTAAAATAGTTTTTATTTCTATCTGACTACGGTAAAGAAACGGTTGAGAAACGCTGATCCACCTAACAAAAAAAAATTAGAATATTCAAAATTGACATTAAAAGATTTATTCTCAATTTCCCGGAAAAAATGGGAAATGAATATGGAAATCTTCAAATATGTTAATACAAGTGTTTTTTTATTATTAATATACAAGTTCAAGTGGCCGATAGAAATGGAATTTAAATTTCTAAGAAAATTACAAAAAGGTGTCATCTATTAGATCTGAGATGGAATGGATGATTTCTTTACCTTAGAGGTCAAGTATTGTAATCCTGCATGAAAAAAGTATTTGTTTTTTCTAAAAATTTGAACAACCACTGAAACTATTTTTAAATAAACTGCAACGGATCGTTGCTAAACTTTATCCAAATTCATTTGAAATATTAATATGTTTGTTACTTTATTATTAATCAGATATCACTTGCAATTTGTAGTTCATATTGAAATTAATTCAAAAATAATTCTCATTTAAGAGTCGAGGAATAACCATTTTACATTGGATTTTTGACGTTTCGGTTTTTATTGGTAACCATTGCTGAAGACATAGAGGAATCGACTTAAAATCAAAAATAGCCATCGATTCTCATCTAATACTTGAGGAATAACAATTCTACATTAGGTTTTTGACGTTTCGATTATTATTGGTAACCATTGCTGAAGACATGGAGGAAACGACTTAAAATCAAAAATAACGATCGATTCTTATCTAATACTAGAGGAATAACCTTATTGAATTCCATTTTGATGTTTTGACTATTAATGGAAACCTCTACTGAAAATGTAGAAGAATCGACTTAAAATCAAAAAGACTAAATTCTTTTATGGCAAACAACTCAAGCTTGAGTTGTTTACCAAAAAAGAATTTAGTCTTTTTGATTTTAAGTCGATTCTTCTACATTTCAGTAGAGGTTTCCATTAATAGTCAAAACATCAAAAATGGAATTCAATAAGGTTATTCCTCTAGTATTAGATAAGAATTGATCGTTATTTTTGATTTTAAGTCGATTCCTCCAATGTCTTCAGCAATGGTTACCAATAATAACCGAAACGTCAAAAATCCAATATAGAATTGATTATTCCTCAAGTACTAGATGAGAATCAATCGCTATTTTTGATTTTAAAGTCGATTCCTCTATGTCTTCAGCAATGGTTACCAATAAAAACCGAAACGTCAAAAATCCAATATAGAATGATTATTCCTCAAGTACTAGATGAGAATCAATCGCTATTTTTGGTTTAAAGTCGATTTCTCTATGTCTTCAGCAATGGTTACTAATAAAAACCGAAACGTCAAAAATCCAATATAGAATGATTATTCCTCAAGTACTAGATGAGAATCAATCGCTATTTTTGGTTTAAAGTCGATTTCTCTATGTCTTCAGCAATGGTTACTAATAAAAACCGAAACGTCAAAAATCCAATATAGAATGATTATTCCTCAAGTACTAGATGAGAATCAATCGCTATTTTTGGTTTAAAATCGATTTCTCTATGTCTTCAGCAATGGTTACTAATAAAACCGAAACGTCAAAAATCCAATATAGAATGATTATTCCTCAAGTACTAGATGAGAATCAATCGCTATTTTTGGTTTAAAGTCGATTTCTCTATGTCTTCAGCAATGGTTACTAATAAAAACCGAAACGTCAAAAATCCAATATAGAATGATTATTCCTCAAGTTCTAGATGAGAATCAATCGCTATTTTTGGTTTAAAGTCGATTTCTCTATGTCTTCAGCAATGGTTACTAATAAAAACCGAAACGTCAAAAATCCAATATAGAATGATTATTCCTCAAGTTCTAGATGAGAATCAATCGCTATTTTTGGTTTAAAGTCGATTTCTCTATGTCTTCAGCAATGGTTACCAATAAAAACCGAAACGTCAAAAATCCAATATAGAATGATTATTCCTCAAGTACTAGATGAGAATCAATCGCTATTTTTGGTTTAAAGTCGATTTCTCTATGTCTTCAGCAATGGTTACTAATAAAAACCGAAACGTCAAAAATCCAATATAGAATGATTATTCCTCAAGTTCTAGATGAGAATCAATCGCTATTTTTGGTTTAAAAGTCGATTTCTCTATGTCTTCAGCAATGGTTACTAATAAAAACCGAAACGTCAAAAATCCAATATAGAATGATTATTCCTCAAGTACTAGATGAGAATCAATCGCTATTTTTGGTTTAAAGTCGATTTCTCTATGTCTTCAGCAATGGTTACTAATAAAAACCGAAACGTCAAAAATCCAATATAGAATGATTATTCCTCAAGTTCTAGATGAGAATCAATCGCTATTTTTGGTTTAAAGTCGATTTCTCTATGTCTTCAGCAATGGTTACTAATAAAAACCGAAACGTCAAAAATCCAATATAGAATGATTATTCCTCAAGTACTAGATGAGAATCAATCTCTATTTTTGGTTTAAAGTCGATTTCTCTATGTCTTCAGCAATGGTTACTAATTGTTATGTTCTTATTCGAATAGTTAAATAAAAGGACTAGGCGTAAATGTAAACAAAACCTTTATTTGCGAGACACCCAAAACAAAACAATAATAATAAAATAAACATCAAGCGTCTCCATGGTTACCGCCATTAGATTCCATCATTGACTTAACACCTCCCCCTTCAAGAATATGATTTTTTCTTGGATCTATTTCAAATTTCAATCTTGGTTTTATAATCCTTGTGGATCTTCTTGGTTGATTTTCAACTGGAGTACCTTCTTCTTGCTCATTCAATTGATTGTTGTTTCTTCCCTCTTCATTGCTGATATTTCGATCGTCTACATGACTCGACTGATTGGGCGGCTCAAACGAATCAAATGAATCAAACAAGTTTCTATTTGTTTTCACCTTATACTGGCAATAATAGTTTTTATACCGACGTCTCAACTGGTTGGCATGTCTAACTACTGTGCTCTGCTCTGCCGAAACTTCAAATATGACATTCCCTCTCTGTCCTATAATAATACCGGGAATCCATGCCCTTTGACTGTTATACATATGGACCCATACCAAGTCTCCGATTTTAAATTTTGGTGGCATATTATCTTCTTCAACTACTTCAAAATTAGGAGTGTTTTTTTTTCTTCTTTCATAAGGTCTAGTCGAGTTCTAATAGGACGTCCTAGAAGTACTTCTGCCGGGGATAAATGTGTTTTTCCGATATCAATTTGTGGTAAATTTTGATTAGGGGTAATTCTATATGTCGTCAAAAATGTTATTACATTTTCTTTTATTGTCTTTCCATTTCTTCGTAATTTGTTAAGAGTCCTTTTGAAAGTGTCTACATAACGTTCTGCTTGGCCATTACATTGAGGATAATAAGGTGGAGATTTTAAGTGAAGAATGCCGTTGGATTTACAAAAATCTGAAAATTCATATGAAGTGAACTGGGGTCCATTATCAGAAACAATCATTTCTGGGATTCCGAATTGTGCGAATAGAGTTTCAAGTTTATCAATAGTTCTTTTACTGGTTATTTTGTCCATTATATAAATTTCAGGCCATTTGGAAGTAGCATCTACTATTACTAAGAAATATAAGCCATCTATCGGTCCAGCGAAATCCAGATGTAACCGTGTCCATGGTTTGCGAGGTATTGGCCACGAATATAGTTGTTCTTTGCTTGGTAGCTTAGCAGCCCCCGCACAATCATCGCATTCTCTTATGAATGTTTCAATATCTTTTTCCAACCCTGGCCAATATACAAAACTCCGGGCGAGAGCTTTCATTCTCACCATACCCGGGTGAGATGAATGTAATTCTTTTAAAACACCTCTGTATAACTCTTGGGGAATAACAATACGATCGTGGAAAAATATACAATCACCTATAATAGACAAAGCATCACGTCTTTTCCAAAATTCTTTCATGACAGGATCATTCACATTTTTAGGCCAACCGGTTTGAATAAATTTTATAACTTTTTGTAGGTCCACATTTTGAGATGTTAACTTTAAAATTTGCTCCTTCGTTATGGGTAGTGATCCCAAAATATTTATTAAAATGGCATTAACTTCTTTTTCCATCTCGACACTTGCGATTAACGTTTCTTCTTCCTTTCCACTTTTGTGGTTACTTATCAATCGTGAAAGGGCATCAGCCTGTCCAAAATCATTAGAGGGTATGTATTCGATATTAAAATCATAATTCAACATGATGGTGGCCCATCTTTGAAGTCTTTGAGCAGTGTATACAGGTATTCCTTTTTTTGAACCGAAAATCGAAACTAAAGGTTTATGATCTGTTCGTAATTTAAAATGTCTTCCATAAAGATAACGATGAAATTTTTTTAACGCAAAAATAAGCGCAGAAGCTTCACGTTCAATCTGACTATAATTCCTTTCGGCAGGCGTAAGTGTTCTTGATGCGTGAGCTATAGCCTTTTCACTACCGTCAGGAAATATGTGGCTAATAACTGCCCCTAACCCAGTGTTTGATGCATCAGCGGCTACTACTAATTCTAAATTTGGATTATAATGTGTGACCAATAAGTTTGAAGACAAAATTTTCTTTATATTCTCTACTGCTTCTTGACACTCCTTAGACCAATTCCATTTTGTATCCTTTCTCAATAGTCTATCTAGGGGTTCTCTATATGTCTGTAATTCCCCTACATAGGTCGCATAATAATTTACCATACCTAAAAATGATCTTAATGACTTCTCGCAATCAGGTACTGGCATTTCTAAAATTGGTTTGATTGAATCAGGATCTGGCCTCCGTCCAAATTTATCCACTATCGAGCCTAAGTATTTGACGGATGTTAAAAAAAATTCGCATTTTTTTAATTTTATTTTAAACCCATATTCTTGAATCCTTGACAAAATTTTATTTAAAGTAATTGTATGGTCTTGAACATTTTTGCTGACTATTAATAAATCGTCTAAATAGGCTACTACGCCATCGATTCCGGTAATCATTGTGTCCATAATCTTTTGAAAAATTCCCGGAGCTGATTTAATGCCAAAGGGAAGTCTATTATATTGAAATAACCCGCGATGTGTGTTAATAGTTAAAAATTTCCTTGATTCCTCAGCCACTTCTACCTGAAGATATGCTTCTGCCAGATCTAACTTTGAAAAAATACATCCACCAATTAACGTAGAAAATATATCTTCAGGTAAGGGCAATGGATGTTGATGTAATTGTAAGCAATCGTTTAACCCTGTCGAAAAATCTGCACAAATTCGTAAAGAACCATCAACTTTTCTGATTACTACTATTGGGGCGGCCCATTCAGAATAAGTAATCGGTGAAATTACATTAAGATCTACTAACCGATTGATTTCTTTATCTACAGTTTCTATAGCTGCATAAGGCACCGGACGTTTGGGTTTAAAAACGGGTTTGGCTCCCGTCTGTAGATATAATTGAGCTTTAACCTTTGTACAACAACCCAAACCAGGTTCAAAGACTTGTGAATATTTTTCTTGAAGCTCTTTAATAATTGATTCTGTATTATTAAGATTGATAGAATAGCTCTGATTTAAAGAACCATCACAAATTTGATTAATTGGAACATCCCAAAATCCTAATAAATCTATCATATCGATTCCTAAAATATTTATATCATTATTCCTTATAATGAATAATTGACCATTGACCTTTTTGTTTTCAAAAGTAAAGGTACATAGAAAGTTCCCAAGGAAATCTATAGTTTCTCCTGAAGCTGATTTTGCGATATGTGAAGTTTTATTATACTGCGGTCTGTCTAAACATTTCCAATTTTTTATCGATATTAACGAGATATCTGATGCCGTATCAATTTGAAATTTGATTGGTTTGTTATTAATTAATATAGTTATAAATTTGCGCTTACTTAGAAATGGTGAGTCCTGTAACGAAAAGACCATATTAAGTTGAGTGAGCGTATTATCTTCACTTTTGTAGACTTCTTCAGCTGGCTCAGTACCTATACAATTATTTTTAAATGGCGTATATCGCTTGTATCGGGGACAAAATCCCTCTTTATGCCCCATTCCATTACACGTTCTGCATTTATGCTGGGAGTACGGGCAAAACCGGACATAATGCATTTGGCCACATAACCAGCAAGGGTAAGATGGAAAATTCGATTTAGTATTCGTATTTTTATAAAGTTCTGACTTTGACCCTTGATTTATTTCACGTCGGTTGTTTCTTGAGAGTACGCCATATACTTCCTTTTGTTCACCCTTTGCTCTAAATTCTATTAAATTTGAATCATGTTTAACATTTTCAAATCTCTGGCATTCTTCAATAATCGTCTCAATCGTCATCTCTGGGTGTGAATCCATTTTTGCTAAAAGATGAGTACGGATTTCAGCTTCTCCAGGAGCCTGCAAGCCGCAAACAAAAATAAGGCACTTGAATTGGTCTACTGAGATATTTTTAAAACCGAATTTTTCACAATTAGCATTGACAGTTGCTCCATATGATGTGAAAGAATCTCTTGGATCTTTTTTTGTTTTTAAACAATTATATCTCTTTTGAAACGTTGATATTGATCGACCAAAATGTTTAGTTAACTTTTTTATGGTTTCATCAAAAGAAAAATCTGAGGGCTTATGTGGTAAAATAATATCTGAATAACGTTTAAATACGGTGTTACTTAACTTTGATATCAAAATCCGAACTCGAGTCTCCTCCTTCAATATAGTTCCTTCTTTTCTGAATATATCTTCAAACCGGCTGATCCAAATATCAAATGTATTATTATTTTCTGGATCATAATTAAATTCCGTTACACGCTGGGAAATTGAATCGATAAGCCGTTCATTACCATGTTGAGTCGTTTGTAATGTCTTCTCTAGAAGTTCTTTCACTTGCTCAAATGTAAATGCTTGACCTTCCATAATCCTCGTCGCCAGTTGTTATGTTCTTATTCGAATAGTTAAATAAAAGGACTAGGCGTAAATGTAAACAAAACCTTTATTTGCGAGACACCCAAAACAAAACAATAATAATAAAATAAACATCAAGCGTCTCCATGGTTACCGCCATTAGATTCCATCATTGACTTAACACTAATAAAACCGAAACGTCAAAAATCCAATATAGAATGATTATTCCTCAAGTTCTAGATGAGAATCAATCGCTATTTTTGGTTTAAAGTCGATTTCTCTATGTCTTCAGCAATGGTTACTAATAAAACCGAAACGTCAAAATCCAATATAGAATGATTATTCCTCAAGTTCTAGATGAGAATCAATCGCTATTTTTGGTTTAAAGTCGATTTCTCTATGTCTTCAGCAATGGTTACTAATAAAAACCGAAACGTCAAAAATCCAATATAGAATGATTATTCCTCAAGTACTAGATGAGAATCAATCGCTATTTTTGGTTTAAAAGTCGATTTCTCTATGTCTTCAGCAATGGTTACTAATAAAAACCGAAACGATCGAAAATCCAATATAGAATGATTATTCCTCAAGTTCTAGATGAGAATCAATCGCTATTTTTGGTTTAAAATCGATTTCTCTGTCTTCAGCAAAGGTAACGGATAAGAAAACAACGCAGTTGCTATGGTTACTCATAAAAAATTCCTCCCAAATTTTTAGCATTTCACAGAGAAGCCTATCCATTCTTACTTAAGCAAGGCTAAATGAGCTATATTAAAACTTTCAAATGAATAAATTTTAAAGAATTTAAAAAATTAAAAAGTACCATCTTACTCTAGAGTAAAGTACTTTAAAATATAATTTTACTAAAAACTTTATTTAACCTTTTTTGTGGTCCCCAAGGTACTTAATTAGGATATTAAATTTCATCAAAATTGGTTAAGTCATTTTCAAGATATTTAGAAAAAACTAAAAAAGTACCGAAATAAAGTACTAATGTTTGTGGGCCGATATGTACCAAAAACTAATCAGCGCTTCATTTTGTTAAACTAATGGTGGGTTTTCAATTTCATTTCAATCGGTGCAACGGTGTGGAAAAAATCGTGGGCCAAAAAAGCGATAACATACATACATCCATCCATACATCCATCCATCCGCACGCACTAAATGAAAAAATCGCACTTTTTGGCCTCTCGACGAGACCCCATGTAATCTTTGGCAAAACCGTCACGTGCTAAAATTCAACCTAATTGAATACTACAATTTGTGACTTTAATTGAGTCCATGGGTTCCGTAGTCTTTACCTGAGGACCCTTTGAAGCCACGCTTGCCCCGAGAGCGATTACAATACTTTACCCATGCTTTGCATTGGATAAAGTAAAAAATAATTGAGCAAAATTATGTCGTTTTGGTCTACAAAAATTTATTATTAAATGAACATAAAAAAATTATATTTTAGCAGATATTAATTGTTTTGTTAAAATGTCTCTTAAGTATATGTTACCAAATTTTGTATACGTTCTCTAGCTCAAAAACTATAATGTGATTATCAAAACAAAATTGAAATTAAGAGTTGATTAGATTTTGGGTGAAATCGAACCCAAAATTAAAGGGATGGGGGGGGGGAGTTCTTAAATAAAACAATTTTCAAACTAAAAAAATTAATGAAATATACTATAAAATAAGCTTGTAATAAAAAAAGAAGGGGTTGGGGGGCGAGGCAAAATTTTGTGGTTCAAAAAAATAGAACTATAACTACAGGGTGGAGCATAAATATCTCCCATATTTTGAAGAAGTATAAAAAAATGAAAAATTTAACTAGAAAAAACTGAATATATTTTTGAAAAGAACATAAAATATTTTTTTTTTTAATGTGTTTTAAACATTATATTAGACAAATGGCGGCCCTCGTTGTAAATACAATTGCTGGAGACAGTGGCACACCAGGATTTTTTCCTGGGGTGCGGGTGGATGTGCAGGGTGGAGAAGGGGTTTGATGTGAGGGCCCAAGTGGGGGGAGGGTGGGGCGGTGGTGCTGGGTGGGTTTCGGGGTTGTGTGCTGGGTGAGGGTGGGGTTCGTGGGTTGGGGGTCCAGGGGACGTGCCACCTGGCTGGCAAGCGGGCCGCCGAAGACGGGCCTTGCAGCTAGTTAATTATAAAAATTCGCTACTCATGAAAACTATTTGAAATTGAAGAAAATTAACTATCTGATCTTTTACATTTAGTAATGAGAATAATTGTATATTTTAAGTTAATCTAAAATATTGATTTTATTTTCTACTTTTTATTTTAGTTTTATTTGGATATTGTCACGTGACTGACTACACTACTGCCATCTGCAGATTAGAAATTGAAACGCTCATTCTTAAATTCTTATTGTTTATAGTCTCTCTATTTTACCTCATCTGACATTTGATAAATTTTAATAACAATTTCCTCTTTGTTTATACAATTGAAATATTTGCAAGATATAATTAAGCATAATGGATACATTTAGAATTGTTGATATCAATAAAATTCTAAACAATCCAAATCATTACCCTATTCATAAAGGTTAGTAGGTTATGTTTAATTTATCAAATAATTTAAAATATCACATTTAGAGAGTAATTAATATCTATTTATATTATATATTAATCAAAATATAAGCTATTTATATCTCTATGAGGTACATTCATAGATTTATTAATTTTAAAGTTAAAACATTAGATTATATTCTGCTTGGTGCAAATAAACACATAGGGTATATGAGGAGCTGACATTCAAAACGTGCTTTGTCCGGGTGAATGTACTTTTCAGAAACTGCAAATATTGAATATAAAAAATATATATATTTATTTTTTTGTTACAAAAATAACTAATATTTTATAGATATTCTATTTATCACAATGAGATACGTCTATAAAAGGATTAATATTTTAAATAATTAATATAAAATTGGACAAAACACGTTTTGTATGAAATTAATGGACAAAGCACGGTTTGAATGAATTAGGCATGGACAAAGCTTATTTTGATCAAATTTTATTTATTATTTATAAAAGAAATACACATGTTAAAAAAACATTATGAGTCCATTAAGATGACACCTTGGCTTCTTAAATGTGTAAATCACACATTTCAAGTTCCAAACAATCACATTCTTCTTCAGGTTCCTCAAAATTTATCGTAGGCACATTAAAAATAATGTCTTTGTACCAGTTCAAACGGCCATCAGCAAGTGGCTCATCGGTCCATTTTTCATCAAATATTTTGATAAGGGGTTTATTAACATCATTTTTCTTCTCTCTGCTAATTACATGACCAAGTGACACATTTTCAAGTTGGATGTTATTAAATTGAATGTTGCCTGCACGCCTTAAAGAAATGAAATGTTCATTTTCAAATTTGTAGTTCTTCATTCCTTTCACTATAACATGCCTCTTGCTACTGATTTTCTTCATTTTAGTGGGTGACACTTCTTCAACAACAATTTTTCCTTTAACTTTTCATTCAATTAAATCTCCTTCTTCCTTTATTTTTATATGAATTCTTTTCATCTGACTGATAGAATCAATATCTTTGTAGTACTTACTGAGATCTTTTGTGTTGAAGAGATGCCAATCTTTTCCAAGATATTTTACTTGTCCAATCGTTTTGTATAAGTCAAAATATTCCTCCATTGTTAAAATCATAGGATGTTTTCTTAAGAGTTATTCAGCCCTGCCAAAAACTCTATCTGCTGGAAGAAAACTATGACCTCTTACTGGAAAATAGACCCTAATCTCTTAATAAGACGTGGCAGAAACAAACAGTCACATGTCTAGACTAGAAACAAGCAATCCTATTGGTCAGATGGACTAAGCACGGATTGGTTGGAACTTGTCAATGGACAAAGCACACTTTGTATGAAACTCAAGTTTTCAACATGATTTTTAAATGGGAAATAACATGATTTGACTGAATTCTGATATTCCTTCATGTCCAAATTACGTAGAGGAACACAAATATGTCAATAGCTCATTTTCGAAAAAAAGTGGACAAAGCACGTTTTGAATGTTACCACCTCATATATATACCGGGTGAGTTTTTTATCTTGAGACAGTCTCATAACTCAAAAACAGTGCATTATATGAAAAAAAGTTTCAAATAAAAGTTTATTTATATCAAGGGGGAACTAAACTACTTTTTTGTATGGCGACATAGAACAAGCTTTCAACGGTATTTTAAGGTCAAGTCAAGGGCGGATCCAGAAAATTTTTATGGGGGGGGGGGGGATATTAAAAAAATACAAGAATATATCAATATTTGTAATGTATTTTAGTAGGAAATTCAATTAATTAATGTTTATTTACAAGAAATAGGCTTACATTCTAAAGAAATATTACACTTATACCAGGGGTGGTACCACACCTTCATTTTGGGGGATCATGTACCGGCACAGAT
Source organism: Forficula auricularia (assembly GCA_024734495.1). Lineage (NCBI taxonomy): Eukaryota > Metazoa > Arthropoda > Insecta > Dermaptera > Forficulidae > Forficula > Forficula auricularia. The sequence goes on from JALMQS010000128.1 coordinate 16,115,320, forward strand.
ACCTCCACCCCCCGGGGGAAATTTTGAAATTTTTGACTTCAAAAGTAGTTTTTAGAGGCGATTTGACCTTCTTTAAAATTAAAAACAAACAAAAAGAGCGCATGAAGAAGGGGAAAATATACAGGGTTAATTATTAAATGTATATTATACTATACTTGGACTATAGTTCACAAATTGAGTTCTTCATATTTAATAAATTGGTTGAGACTACTTATGTAAAATAGATATTTTGTAAAATTAAAAAAAAAATTAGTTACAGCTTCTTTAGTCCAGGCAAATTACGATTTTAACAGGATATAATTCCCGGTAAAGATTTTATTGCTGGAATACCTTTATTGGTACTCCAATATTAGTACCCTAAGTTTTCCCATAATCTGTGATGTGGAAATTTTTCTACCCGGCTCAAAATGAGAAAATTTCAGACTTTTTTCAGTTTTTCTTGAATAACTCAAAAACGGATTATCAAATCAAAAAAATATTTATTAGATAAATTAAAACTCTTTAAATTAAGCATAAAATTATAAAAATTTCATCTATTTATTTTAAGTAGAACCGGTACTAGCGCCTGTCAAAAAACAGCCCCCGGGATCACTTTTGAATATCCCTAAAACGCACTTTTTTCGATTTTTGCCCATTTTGACCATGAAGGAGCACGTTTTCAACAAAGACCATTCTTTACATTTTTAAACTAGATTAAATTTGCTACAATTTAAATAAAGTTTCATTTTAATTGGATAATGGTAACTTGAAGTTTAAGTTTTGAAAAAATGCAATTTTTTCCAAATAATCGCAGTTTTTCCTTCATAAAATGACTCATTCTAGAAACTTGATTTCTATCTCATTCTCTAGAAAATTTTGTTGAGTTGAACGTTACTTGGACGACTTTTTTAATAAAACTCTTAGATTTAAAGTTATTCTACATTTTCCGGTCAGGATATGATCCGAATCCTCAAAAGCATCATGGAAAATTTTATGAAGGAAAAACTGCGATTTTTTGAAACAATGGATTATTTCATGTCATGGAAAATGCTGGATAACTATAATTCTAAGAATTTAAACAAAAAAGTGGTCCAAGTCAACAAAATTTCCTAGTCAATGAGATAGGAATCAAGTTTCTAGGATGAGTCATTTTATGAAGGAAAAACTGCGATTATTTGGAAAAAATTGCATTTTTTCAAAACTTAAACTTCAAGTTACCATTATCCAATTAAAATGTAACTTTATTTATATTGTAGCAAATTAAATCTAGTTTAAAAATGTATAGAGTCGTCTTTGTCGAAAACCTGCTCCTTCATGGTCAAAATGGTGAAAAATCAAAAAAAGTCTGAGTTTTAGGGATATTCAACAGTGATCCCGGGGGATGTTTTTTAACAGGCTTTAGTACCGGTTCTACTGAACCTAAATAGATGAAATTTTTATCATTTTAAGTGTAATTTAAAGAGCTTTAATTTATCTAATAAAAACCCTTTTGATTTGATAAGCTGTTTTTGAGTTATTCAAGAAAAACTGAAAAAACTCTGAAATTTTCTCATTTTGAGGCGCGTAGAAAAATTTCCACAATTCAGATTTGAAGGAAAACTTAGGGTAGTAATATTGGAGTGCCAATAAACGGATTCCAGCAATAAAATCTTTACCGGTGATTATTTCCTGTTTGTGCCATTTTTTCACAGAATTTGCCTTGACTACTTTTAAAATGACTACAACTATTTTATTCTATAATGTACTTATGAAAATTGTATAATATATATTGTAAATAAAAACTTTTGAATTGAAAAAAAATCATGATAGCACAGCAGCCATCTTAGGTAACAGTAAATACATATTTAGAACAAAATAAATACTACTAGCCCAGGAGCCCAGTATATAGGGGTGTTTCAGCTTACATTAATTGAGGGAAAATATTTTTTCTAGGATCGCTTGGTATAGTGTGGGTATGCCAAATCCAAGTCTCGAAACTATAGTCTCGTAAAAATATAAAATTTATAATTCCAGCAGAAGACACACTCTTTTATTGTCCCCTTCAATGAGGTTGATGTTTTGAAAAATGCAATTTGTTGCAAAAAATTCCTTCCTTTCCTTCAAAAAATGAAAACTACTCATCCTAGAAACTTGATTCTGTAGGAAATTTTGTGGACTTGATCACTTTTTTGTTAAAACTCATAGATTTATAAATATCTAGCATTTTCCATGGCAGAAAATGATCCAAATGATCCATTTTTTCAATCTCATTCCCTACCAAATTTTGTTGACTTAAACGTTTACTTGGACCACATTTTTTATAAAACTCTTAGATTTATACATATCCTGCATTTTCCGGAGACGATATGATTCGAATCCTCAAAAGGGACAGACAGACTGGTCTTTGTAGAAAACGTGCTCCTTCATGGTCAAAATGGGAAAATATCGAAAAAAGTGCGAGTTTTTGGGATAGGTATTCAAAAGAGATCCGGGTAGCTGTTTTTTGGATCCCCATAAAAAATCGAACCACTGGACCAATTTTCTATTTTTTCTAATCGACACTAAATTGTGTCCTCTTTAATTTAATATAGGAGGGTTATTTACAAATAATGTTCGTGTTATAAGTGAAAAACTGGAAAAAGTCCGAAAATTTCGAGGTTTTTCGGCCACCAAAACTTATTCCCCACACTCTCGTGGTCGCGAACTTAGATTTGACATACCCATACCATACCAAGCGATCTTGAAAAAAATCTTTTCCCGCAATTAATGTAAGCTAAAACACTTTTTGGATCCTGTATTTACTTGTCTACAGGCAACTTAATCCGGAAAAAGGCCGCGCTGGCTAATAAATATGCACAAGGTGGAAATAATTTCAATCGACGTTAGACATCCCAAATAAGAATTATATGAGTTTGCTACGGTTTCTGGCTGGTGGTAAATTTTTCAGAGCCTAAAACCACGAAAATTTTAGACTTTTTTCAGATTTTTGCTTATAACTCGAAAACCATGAGAAATACCGAAAATTTCACTCTTACCAAAATGAAAGAGCATAACGTTAAAGAATAAATAAAATAGAACGAATAAAGTTAAAATCGGTTCAGCCGTTTAGTCACAATTGATCGTCAAATATAGGCAATTTTGGCAGAAATGTTAATTATACTTTTTAGGTGGTCACAAGAAACCACACTCGAATATTTGCTGTGCTAACAGCCCCCATAATAGTTGCCAATTGGCTAAAAATTTAGATTGGCAAAGTTCCATCTTAATTTAACAACGGTAACCCGTTTCGCAATGAAGTTAAAGTTTTTGAGAAAATGCATAAAATTCCAGTTTTTCATTCATAAAACGAAAACCACTCATCATAGAAACTTGATTCTTGTCTCATTTTCTAGGATATTTTGTTGGCTTGAAGTTTTACTTGAGCCAATTTTTGTTAAAAAATTCAAATTTGAAGATATCCAGCATTTTCCAAGACATGACATGATCCGACCTCATTGCGGCATGGGATACCGTAGTCTAATTAAGATGAAACTTTGCCAATCTCATTTTTTAGCCATTTGGCAACTATTAGGTGGTCAGTACCAAAATTCGAAGAGTGTTTTTTTGTGACCACCTAATAAGCATAATCCAGCCGCCCGTTCAACATGGCCCTGCCGACTCTTACAGGTCGTCAGAATATGGGGATGGCCCATCCACAAACCCTAATCTGGAGGAGGTGTCATCGATCTTCTGTGCAATCCACAGTTACTACTACTTCTTCTATTTAAAAAACTGAACAACTTTTATTAGATACGATTTCAATTTATTAGATAGATATTTTTATACGGCATCAATTAAACAAAATATTAAATTAATTAGATCTCCAAAAAAATCCTTTGTAACAATTATTTACTTTAATTATCAAATAATAATGATCAAATATTTCATTATTAAATAAATAATTTAATAATAATTAATATTTAGTATTTTTACGCCACTGTTCTATGACATTCCAGAGTGTATCGTAAGTCTTCTGGATGAATTTCAGTTCCAATTTCCTTATTTCGGCCTGTTTCAGTTTCTTCGAGCCTTTACATTTCCTTTTTTTTTAAACAGATTTACAACACAATAAAATGAAGCTTGTGAGGGTGTATTCCTATCAGGAAAACGCTCGGCATCCATTTCAATGGCAGCCCCATAACACTTCTTCCACATTCACCATAAATTAAGATCATTTCAATTCTGCCTTCAACAAAAAATGCTACATTTATATTATGGTAATACAATATTTAACTATCTACTGGATTGACACGAGAAAAAAAACTTTTAAACTCAAGAATTTCAACTAGTTCTATTAAGCAGAAAATAATCTCTTAAATCTGTGTATAATGAAGTTTTAATATCATTATAAACACTTATTTTCATTGTTGTGACTTTTTGATTTAATAATTATTTATTTAATAATGAATTATTTAATCATTATTATTTGATAATTAAGTTAAATAATTGGGGGGTCAGATAGGCCAGGCGGTACCGTGACAGCGAGCTAACCAGGGGACCCGGGTTCGAATCCGACTCGAGGCATCCAGCTAAAAACTGACCCCCGGGGGTAGAGACAAATTTAAAAAAAAATATAACTTGTATCGTAATTAGGCTTATGGCTAGAAGGGCCGAAAAGCCAAAAAAAAAAAAAAAGTTAAATAATTATTAAGATTTTTTTTGGAGTTCTAATTGATTTAATATTTTGTTTAATTGATGTCGTATAAAAAAATAGTTCTAATAAAAGTTGTTCAGTTTTTTAAGTAGAATAAGTAGACTTAAAGAAAAATATATGGTTCTATTAATATAAAAAACAGAACTTGTTCTTAAAATACCCTTGAAAGCTTGTTCTATGTCGACAAACAATAGTGTAGTTTAGTTTCCCTCTTGATATAAATAAACTTTTATTTGAAAGTTTTGCTCATATAATGCACTGTTTTTAAGTAATAAGACTGTCTCAAGATAAAAAACTCACCCGGTATATTAAGATTAATACCCCCATTATAATATTACAATTTTCTCATGATATTAACTATTAATTCATCTCTAGAAAATATTTATTATAACTGTCAAATTAATGTAAAATTAGTTGTTTATTTTTTTATTAAATCATAAATCTTAGATAAGGATTCAAGAAAATACCAATTGAATTGTGTTTTATTTCAGGGCCACTTCATCCCTGTTGCTATTGCAGTATGATCTTTATAAGCGAAGCATTTCTAGAAAAGCATCAAAAGAAATGCTTTAATATGAAAATATATAGCCTATTAAAAAATCAGTTAAATATTACTGCATCAAAAAAAGGTAAATTTAATCCTTAATTTGCAGTGAAATCCATTTTGAAAATGATTTAAAATTTTGTAATTCATTCAGGTCAGAAATTCATCAAGTGTACAACATGTCAAAAGAGATTCACTTCAAAAGCAGATCTCAATAAACATTTGCTGGAACATTCAGAGGAAAGGCCATTTGTGTGTCCCCATTGTAAAAAAACCTTCAAAGTAAAATCCAATCTCACAAGTCATTTAAGTATGCATACAGGAGACCACCCTTTTAAATGTAGTGTGTGTTCCAAGGGATTTTCATACAAGACCTATCTTGATAGTCATTTGCGGGTACATTCAGGCGAAAGACCTTTTGCCTGTCCCCACTGTGAAAAAAGCTTCTCACAAAAATGTAATCTCACAAGTCATTTAAGTATGCATACAGGAGACCACCCTTTTAAATGTAGTGTGTGTTCCAAGGGATTTTCATACAAGATCTATCTTGATCGTCATTTGCTGCTGCATTCAGGAGAAAGACCTTTTGCCTGTGCCCATTGTGAAAAACGTTTCTCTTTTAAATTTAATCTCACAACTCATTTAAGATTACATACAGGAGACAGACCTTTTAAATGTGGTCAGTGTCCGTTGAGATTTGCACATAAGATCAGTCTTAATAATCATTTACAGATCCATTCCGGAGAAAGACCTTTTGCCTGTGCCCATTGTGAAAAAAGCTTCTCACTTAAATCTTCTCTCAAAACGCATTTAAGAATACATACAGGAGACAAACCTTTTAAATGTAGTCAGTGTCCGTTGAGATTTGCACAGAAGAACAGTCTTAATAATCATTTACAGATCCATTCCGGAGAAAGACCTTTTGCCTGTGCCCATTGTGAAAAACGTTTCTCACGAAAATCTACTCTCACAACTCATTTAAGAATACATACAGGAGACAAACCTTTTAAATGTAGTCAGTGTCCGTTGAGATTTGCACATAAGAACAGTCTTAATAATCATTTACAGATCCATTCCGGAGAAAGACCTTTTGCCTGTGCCCATTGTGAAAAACGCTTCTCACTTAAATCTAATCTCACAACTCATTTAAGAATACATACAGGAGACAGACCTTTTAAATGTAGTCAGTGTCCGTTGAGATTTGCACATAAGAGTCAGTCTTAATATTCATTTACAGATCCATTCCGGAGAAAGACCTTTTGCCTGTGCCCATTGTGAAAAATGCTTTTCACTTAAATCTTCTCTCAAAAGGCATTTAAAGTTACATACATGAGAGAGATCTTATAATTGTCCTGACTGTCTTTTGAGATTTTCCCAAAGAATAATCTTTGGATTATTTTATTTATTCATCAGAACCTTCTTAAAAGAACACTTGATAAACGTCACGATTTCACCACCGGTTCGTGAAATACTTACTCTGAGAAGAACCCAGAACAAACTTAATAGATACGATATAAATACAATATATAAAAATATTAAAGTGTGTGGGGTGAAGTTTGGGGATAAAATGAAGCTTATTCGTGAAGGGTAAATGTGGTTGGTGTATGGAGAAGGTATCTGGCTCTGATAGCTTATCTTATTACCTCGTAGAGGTGGCTGAAACTCGGTGGGCTCTCTCTCGATGCTTATAAACTAGTTACTGAATTTATAATTTACTGATTTGAAAATAAAAAAACAAATATTTATAAGTTTAAGGTCAATATTTTAATTCGAATTTTAGTAAAAATAAATCATTCAATTATTTTTTTCTTCATTAATTTAATTTTTATTAAAAGTCCAACTAGAATAAATTTGATTCTGGGCAGAGTAAAACAATCCCCCTTAATATACTAGTACCTGGAGGCACCGAGCGATGCTCGGTAACTTCTTCCTTCAGTTAAAACCTTTATTTTAATATTATTTTTAATTTAAAATTCTGATATAAAGGTCGATTTTTATTTGAGAGCCGTTTTCAAATTAAAAAAAAATACAAATATATATAATATTCGCCCACTGTACCCCCCCCACCCCGCTTGACTCCACCCCCGAAACCTCGCTCTACCCCCGGATCCCCCACCACTGCACCCCACCTCCTGCACCTGTTTTGATTCAACCATATGATTCATTTTTATTCATCCAATTGTTAATAAATAAAACCTATCAAAATATGTTATTTTTTCAGAAAATTGAGACCTGCTTATGCGAAATATATTTTTAAATAAATTCTTGATTATTTTTTATTCTATTAAATAAATAAAGTTAGTTATACCTGGCAACTATCCAGTTGCCGATATCACATCCTACCTCTATAAATTCATTAGATTAATTATATCTGGCAACCCTTCAGGTGCCAATACTAAACTTCACCTTTGTATTATAATAATGTTTAGAATAATTATATTATAATAAGAATTGGAAAATGCAAGTCGTTATCTCAAGACAAAGACGACCAAGCTGCTCCCGGATTGGCCATATTAACAGAAGCGCTGATTGGCTGTTCCAAGGACCTATCTGCCGCCTTTGGCTTTGCCCTGACCCTTACCGCCTTTGGCTTTGCCCTGATCCTTGCCACCCTTACCTCATTGAGAGCTGCGACGACCAAGCTGCTCCCGGATTGGCCATATTAACAGATGCGCCGATTGGCTGTTCCAAGAACCTATCGTCAGCAGCCCTAGATGTCAACTCAACGCCTATAAAGATCGTCTCCCAAGTTGAAGACAGTCACTTACTATTACTCATCCGACGTGAACAGTGTACCTCATGCTAGTGAAGACTGATCTATTATTATTTAAAGTTTCAGTACCTTCACTAACTCTTGTATTTATATTCACCTTTTAATAAATCGTGTTCCATCTTAAAACTTTGTTTTATTTGAAATTAACACAAACCATCAAATAACATAATTAGTTCTTTATAAAAACAATTATAAAAAGGTTTATTAATATTTCTAACGTTTAGGTTGAACAAAATATGTAAAAAACCACAATCACAATACTTCTTCAAGGCCTTTGAGAATAAAGGATTTACCTGACCCATTGTCTGCCTGAGCAGTGAGCACAAAAGGAAAAGGGAAACCTTTTTTAAAACCCTAAGAATGGGATTTGTCTACCTGAGAATAATTAATTTGATTACGAAAAAACCCATCAAAAACAATTTTGTCGAAGATGAGACCGTGACAGATCGAATTGTCACCCCAAAAACCCCCTAAATCGCGAATTTCATCAAAATCGGTAGAGTCGTTTTCAAAATAGAACCAAGATACAAATATATAAACAAATAAATATATATACAAATAAATATACAATTTTTGCTCGTTTAATAAGAGTAGATAGATAAATCAGCGCAGGAATTATCTTTTAAATATTCCCTAACCAGATCGTATCATATTTATTTCTGATGTTCTCATGATGAAGGAATTAAATTTATTCAAAGGCCAATTCAAGAATTCAAGTCAGTATAATCCAATGTAAGACTTCGAATATTCACATTATAATGGCTAGACGTCTAGAGCATGAAATATTAAGCTATAAAATTGAGTCCTTGATTTTGAATCAGCCTGTATTCTAAGAATCTCACTAGTAATTGTAAAATTCATTCGAATAATTCAATTTCCCTACGAGAATCTTCATTGACGATCTTAATGTTTAACATTTAATACAGAATATCGATTTTGATTTCTAAGTCTAATACTTTTATTTTTGTCTCTAATTTTATGGGTTTTTTTTTTATTTCAATTCGTTAATATAAATTTAAAATGTTTATCTTATCCAAAATATTAAAGTGTTTCTGATTTATTATTAGAAATAATCAAATAGTGTATCTTATGCTTGATGTAATTAAATATAAACTCACAAATATATATTTCATTTATTTGCAACTCAGTTTCGAATTCCTTTCCTTTATTTTCTGTTCGGATCTAAATGATCGATAATAATTAATTCTCTACTCCACTGGTCCTTAACCTTTTTAAGCAGCGACACAAAATTGAGAAATTTGTTCATTTCGTGACGCAAAAAGTTAACGCACTATGAATTTTTTTAACCAATAAAATGAACTAAGGGAGTTTTCAATCCAAGGAATATTTAATGAAAAAGCACACGTTTCTTCTATTTTTATTTTTAATAGTACATTCATTGAATAAGTTAAAATATATTTTTAAACTTATTCAAAAAAATGTAATTAAATTTTTGGTTAAGGCCTTTGGGCGACCCAAAGAATCTGAAATTATAATTAAAGGGAGATTTCTCGGAGTTTCACAAGAAATGCTATTAATTTATGTAATATTTCACTATAAACCAATATAGCACCCCCTTAATCCAATAAACACAAATTTGGCTACTTAAACCAATGTTCTACACCAGGGGTGTCCAACCTTAAGGCTTACTTGGGCCAATTTTTAAGAAAAAACTATATCTCGGGCATCATAAAATATATCCAAATTCTATATATTATATATATAATTTTCTTTTTACTAAGAACTTCTATCTTTACTAAGAAATTATAATTTCAACAAAGAAATTCGAAATAACATTCTTTTTATACCCTTGAAAAAATTTAGAAAGTGATAAGGGTCCCCCCTTATCATGACATTTCCAATTTTTTTAGAAAATAAATATTTGAATTTCGAGAGGATTATACTTATTTTAGTAGAATATTTGGCTCAGACAAAGCTGAAGGTCTGAGTGATGCTATGTTTTCTCACCGCCAGGTTCGCTGTCATCAGTGTTCCCCCACCCGTGGCGCACCATTACCCCTTGTCGCGCTGAACTAATGAATGTCAACTTGATTTTTAAACATACTTTTTCAATTGACACTGTTTTTATACAGCAATACTTTTGGCTGAACCGAAAATCAGATGCCCTCATTTTTTCTTCACTCAAATACAAGAGTCCAAGGTGCTTTTTCACTATTATTTTTATCCGACGATTGGCTGTTCGGTTTTCAATGTATGTTTGATTAGGAAAAAATGGGAGTCCCAAAAACACCCCGCCCGACGATTGGCGGTTCGGTTTTCAATGTGTGTTTGATTAGAAAAAAAATGGAGTCAAAACACACCCCGCCCGACGATTGGCGGTTCGGTTTTCAATGTGTGTTTGATTAGAAAAAAAATGGGAGTCCAAAACACACCCCGCCCGGACTTAACATTCGGAGGTTCGGTTAATATCAGGGAGGTAGGGAGGGAAGGCTAGCTCGAGAAAGTGTCTCCACATGACGTCACCAGCCGCCAGTCGCAAGATGGCGGCTGGAGGGGAAATGCCTGTCCCAGGGAGGTAGGGAGGGAAGGCTAGCTCGAGAAAGTGTCTCCACATGACGTCACCAGCCCCTCCAGCCGCCATCTTGCGACTGGCGGCTGGAGGGGAAATGCCTGTCCTGACTGGAGACACCCCCACTCCTGCTTTTCTAGCCTAGCTGTTCCTCCTTAGCTCCTTGGTTAATATATATTCAGTTCGGCTCGGTTGGGTTCGTATAGCTCCTTTTGGCGTCAGCCAACCGAACCGTTTAAATGCCAACCCGAAAAGGAGCTATACGAACCCAACCGAGCCGAACTGAATATAGATTAACCGAACCGGAGTCGTTTGCACATATTCGGTTCTATTACGTGGTTTGATTTAATAAAAATATTGTAAATAATATTAATAATAAATTCAAATTTAGGGAACGAAGAAAAGATTATTTTTATTACAGACAAAAGGATCAGCCGGGGCTCGAATTATATTATTATAATCATAATAATTACATTATTATTGATCTGCACTTTTAATTAAAAACCGATAATTATATTTTTAAATCCCAGGGTCAATATTCGTTGAGTGCTGCTCTCTGGGAGCGATCAAATAACTAAGATAGGGTGGAAGGAGTTGGCAGAGTGGGGGAACCGTTTTGACAACGGAATTGGCGCTTGAAATAACTGATCTTCAGCTTTGCTTTTACCGAATATTTTATAGAGATATAGGAAAAAAAATAATAGAAGGAAAGATTATGACCAATTACAAGTTAGAATGTATATAGGATTAATATATATATATATATATATTATAGATCTTGATATTACGACTTTTACTCAAAAATTTCAAGTTAAAATAATAGAATCATATTCATATGATTTGAAAAAAGCGGCTTTTGAGCCACAGGTTCTTTCATCTGATTGGCCGGCAGTTGCTGAATAATAGCCTATGCTCTCCATTTTATGTTTCATATTGTCTGTCAATTTAAAACCTTTTAATAATGAATAATTACTTTTTTCGATTATTTAAATAAGTTTATTTGTCAATATATATATAAATAACCATAATGGGCACCTTTCAGATTGTTGATATCAATATGATTCTAAATAATCCCAACCATTATCCGATTTATAAAGGTCAGTATCGATGAATAAATTATCAAATAACCTTAAATATCACATCTTGAGAATAATTACTCTTTATTTGTATCATATATTAATGAATTTATAAGCTACTTATTTCTGTAGGAGGAATATTCAAAGAAATACAGATGATAAATAGAAATTAGTGAATGTGTCTTCTGCTTGATACAGATAACCTTAATACCTATCCAGGACCGTTCCTGACCCATTCAGCGCCCTGGAGCAAGTTAGGATTTGCCGCCCTTTCTGAAAAATAATAGAAAATAACGCTCCTGGAAGGCCTCCTGCCCACTAAACAAACCATTAATTAACAAATACAATAATCTTATCTTATCTCTCTTTATTGCTTTACTTTTTACACGTGGTTCTATCTCTAATTAATAACATCAGCAAAAACATATCATATAATTTAATAACATATCATTTTAACATCAAAATAATAATTCCTCAACATCCTCCAACTCATCACATATTCGTTCATTCATCATTTGATAACATTCCATATTTCATTCATTCACAGAGCAGAGATACAAAAGTCAAACACTAAAATACAATTTTAGTCACCATTAAATCGCAAATCTGCCTTTCATTCTCTAGCAGCTTCGCCGATGATTCTGCCAAAGATTTTGACATTGTCTTTATAAAAGAATCCTATTTATTTAATAAGAAAAAGAATCAATATCTTATTCTTAATTGGATATAATTGTTTATCTGTAATTGTATCAAGCAGATGACACACTTTTGATATACGATTGATATTAATAACGATCGTTTCTTTTTATTTCTTATAAAAAAGAAATTATGTGAACCAATTTACAACTAATACAAAATTATATTAAATGGAATTAATCATTGTAAAAATTATATGTATACTTATATGTATTTCACTAATACTTGGATATCAAAAATCAAATATTATAATAAAATCACAGTAATTTAGATGTTGTTTATTTTAGTAAAACAAATTTTAATTATATATTATAGTTTCTTTAAATATAGATTGATAATCTATTATATATATATAGAGGGTGGGTCATAAAGATCTTCCACATTTTGAGGAGGTATAAAAAATGAAAAGATTTAACTAGAAAAAAACTGAATATAATTTTTAAAAGAATATTTAAATAAATGTTTTTTTAGTGTGTTTTAAACATTATATCTGACAAATGGCGGCCTTCGTTGTCAATACATTGCTGGAGACGTTCCCAGAAGTTTATCATCACTCTCCGCGTTAGATTGAGGTCGATGTTTGAAAACCTGTGGTTTCAAAAGAACGCCCCGTGGGGGGCCACAGCTCACACAGCACGACGTTCACTGAAATGTTTCCTGGACGTTTGATCAGTTTAAGAGGAAACGTGGGGTGGCCTGCACGGTCACCAGAAAACTCTTTCATTTGAGGATTCCTAAAGGAAAAGGTTTTAAAACGTCGACCTCAATCTCTTGAGGATTTGAAGGAAAAGATCCGACAGGAAATCGACGCTATTCCGCCTGAATTAATGCAGAGAGTAAACTAACCGGGATGTCTCCAGCAATTTATAGACAACGACGGCTTAAATTTGTCAGATATAATTTTTAAAACACATTAAAAAAAACATTTATTTTATGTTCTTTTCAAAATTACCTATATTCAATTTTTTTCATTTTTTTATACCTCTTCAAAATGTGGGAGATCTTTATGCCCCACACTGTATATAAATTATAATTGGCGAAAGTCACGATCACCCCCTATTACCTTAGCAGTATACAGATTAATCAAGTAAACAATCATATTATTATAGGACAGGCATGTCAAAGATACGGCCCATGACTGACCCGCGAGACAATTAGTTCCTGCATTAATCTTTTGTCAAGACTTTAAATAATAAAACAATATGTTTAAATCTACTATTAAAGTTTTATTAAGTTTTATCTTGCAACGCTCTGGAGTACTCCTAAAGGGTCAAAAACTTTGGTTTTTAATATTTGATCAAACACCCTGATGGAGAGAATATATCCAATAGAGTTTCCAGATCAGTCCTCCAAGGGTGTCCCAGAAATCACTATTAAGGTATATATACCAGTTAAATTAGACAAAATAAGGCCAATCGGTGGAAAACATCCCAGAGTTTTAGAAATAGTCTTTGATAAAACTCTTAGGGCCAGTTTCATAAAAATAGGATGACCATATGCTAGTGAAGACCCTGGAATTAGCTCTTGAAATGTATTTCATAAATAAATAAACTGCAACGGATCGTTGCTAAACTTTATCCAAATTCATTTGAAATATTAATATGATTATTTATTTATTATTAATCAGATATCACTTGCTATTTGCAGTTCATGTTGATTTTAATTAAAAAATAATGATCGATTCTCATTTAATACTCGAGAAATAACCATTCCACATTGGATTTTTGATGTTTCGGTTATTATTGGTAACCATTGCTGAAGACATGGAGGAATCGACTTAAAATCAAAAATAACGATCAATTCTCATCTACTACTAGAAGAATAACCTTATTGCATTCCATTTTTGATCTTTTGACTATTAATGGCAACCTCGACTGAAAACGTGGAAGAATTGACTTAAATCAAAAAAGACTAAATTCTTTTATGGCAAACAACTCAATACCAACTTAACCCAATTAATAAATAAAAGATAATAATAGAGAAAAGATAAAAAAAAAAATTAGCTGGAGCCACCGAGCGATGCACGGTAACCAAATTAAAAAATACAAATATATATAGTAAACGCCCCTTGGACCCCCCCCCCCCGAAACCACGCACTGCACCCCCACTCTGCACCATCACATCCAAACCCCGCCCCAAAACCCCCATCTTGCCCCACCCTCGGATCCCCCAAAACTGCACCCCACCTCCTTTACCCCCCACATCTATCCCCACCCCGAACCCAGTTTTTGCATTTCTAGATTTCTAGTGGTCCACAGATTATGTGTATATAAATATATAAATAAATTTTGTATAATTATTTTTTTTAATTAAATAACAATTTGTCATCGAGTTTTATAATTAAATAAATAATAATTTTATTAAAGCAATTTTTTAGATGAAATAGACTTCGATTTCGGAGATTACCTCCCCACCATCGACTGTACTTGATCTTCTAGCTTGGGATAATATTTTTAGTCCTAGTTTTTTAATAAGTAGAATTTTAATCAATTAAATTGACAAATTCTATTATATAACAATATTTGGTATAAAGTATTAGTGGGTTTTAAAATTAAAAAACCAATTAATGAATAAAAGATAATTGAAAAAAATGTAAACAAAGTTTTTTGTTGGGATTTTCATTTATAAATAATTACTTTAATTAAGAAAAAGTCAATTAAGATGATTTTTGTCGAGGTCCAGATCTAGCCAGATCGTTTTCTCATTCTCAAAACTAGTTAATAGAGTTGGTTTCATCAAAATCGATAGAGCCGTTTTCAAAATAGAACTAACATACAAATATATAAATATACAATTTTTGCTCATTTAATAAGAGTAGATATAATCCTTGGTGTGTACGTAAATGTGTACATTTTCTATATACTTTTTCTTAGAATAAAGACAGATAGGAGGAGGGGAGAGATGTGTGTAGGATGTTTTGAGATTTCCAACATCACACCTTCATGTATTATATTATAAAAGACAGAACTTAACCTCTGGTGGCTTCAAGGGGTCTTATCTGCCATGCCGATCTGATGATCCGAGAGAGAAAGAGAGAGGATCGTGGCCAGAAGGGATGTGGGAGGAAGGAAGATATTCAATCACACTCTCACGAAGACCAGACAACCAACCAACAAGAAAGAAAGACCCCACACGGAATCATCATCAATAAAAAAAATAAATAAAAACAAAATAAAAAAACGTTTGATTTTTGAAACACCCTGTTGTGTTCGGATCGAGTGACGAGACCAAAGATTTTCTTATAGGATAAGAAAATACTCATGAAACGATGATACAAATTGACAGGCTGTTAAAACAATTGAAATATTTTGCTGATATATGGTAAAATTGTACTACCTGACGGACCAAGTGAATATTTTGCTAAAGTTAAAAGCGATATATTAATAGTATTTTTAATTATTTGGTTAATCGTATCCATAATTTAATTAGTTTATAAGATCCTAGGATTTGAAAAATAATTTATATCTTATTCTATTAAACGAGCAAATTGTGTATATATATATATCCTGTCGGTTTCTCGAAAACGGCTCTAACGATTTGGATGAAATTCACGGGTTAGGAGGGTTTTGTGTTGGACATTCGATCTGTCACGGTCTCATCTTCGGCTAAGTTGTTTTTGATGGCTTTTTTTGTTAATTGAAATAATTATTCACAGGTGGTTGTCTTTATAATCTTATTCTATTAAACGAGCAAATCTTATATATATATATATATCCTGTCGGTTTCTCGAAAACGGCTCTAACGATTTGGATGAAATTCACGGGTTAGGAGGGTTTTGTGTTGGACATTCGATCTGTCACGGTCTCATCTTCGGCTAAGTTGTTTTTGATGGGTTTTTTGTTAATTAAAATAATTATTCACAGGTGGTTGTCTTTATAAAAATGTTTATTTATATTTTTATTCAATTTCGTTTTAATAAATAATTGTTTTTTTTTTTTATTTTATTTTATATCCCACAATAAGATTATTACAATTATAATTATATATTAAAAATTGGGCAATTTAATTGATTAAAAATCGAGTTTTAAATTCCACAAAATTATTAATTTGACAATTTAATTGATGAACCCAAAAATTGTTATTTAATTTAAAAAAAATAATTATACCGTATTTATTTATATACTTATATAGACATAATCTGTGGACCACTGAAGGCTTGAAATGCTAAAACTGGGTGCATGGGTGGGGATTGGGGTTCTACCAAACTCAACCAAATTTTTTATATATATTCTGTAGATCCCCCAGAAGGCTAGAAATGCAAAAACTAAATTAAGTTTGGTACAAGGCACTAGATTTTCATTTATTTGACCCCCATTTTGGGTGGTTAATTTTTCCATTTCTAGCCTTTTGGAGGCCCACTGATTATGTATATAGAATCTGGTTGAGTTTGGTCAAAAGGGCTAGAATTTTCATTTTTGACCCTCCCCTACAGTTGTTGGGGTTCGGAGGGGGAGGTTCGGAGTTTCGGGGCGGAGTGGAGTGTGGGGTGGGTAGGAGGGCTGAAGTGGTGGGGGTCTATGGGCGAGGGGGGGCGGTTGGGGGATTAATGTATAGCTATTAACTGAAGCAAAAATTTACGGAGCATCTCTCGGTGGCCAGGTACTATAAAAGATAAGCAAATAATGATTAACAATAATATGCGTTGTCACACATGCACGCATCAAACTAGAGTCATTTTTTTTTCAAGAACCGAAATCGGGGGGGTTAAACAATAGAATTAAGATTGTTGAGACTGAAGACTGACGAAAGTAGCCTCTGACAGGTTGAGCATCTACTGGCTGACTGGTGTGCTACCTGATGTCGAATTGATCGTTGGTGTTGCAGGTCATCATCCTTCACACCCTTTCTCTTAGAAGGGGTTAGAGGGGAGGGGGGTGACAAATGCGTGAGGGCTCGGAACCCTTCACGCAGCATCCATCAACGCCCAGCAAGCCACCACTGATAACTGATAACGTTCCAGTTATGAAGTATGACTCAAGATATACAGCTGATAAGCAAGCAAACCAAGACGCTCTGGATAGAACTCACTGACGTTATCAACTATTCCTACTACTATTGCTACTACTACCATTTTCTACTTTCAATTATCAAAAGAGAAAGAGAAATAATAAAAGGAAATCTCGAAGGAACATAAGAGTTCGAATTGGCCATAAAAGTATACTTTTTTCTACTTGTGGGCTGGTTCTCCAAGTCAACGACAAACCCATCATTATTTAAACAAACATAATAAGTAGATAGGTATTTGTATTTGTATAATTTTTGGAGACGGACTGATAAATGAATTGAGTGGATATTGATGAGAGGCAGTCCAAAAAAAAAGAAAATAATTTATACTACCTTTTTATTTATAAACTGACGTTTCGGGGGCTTATTCCCTCCTTCTTTGGGGTTTTGAAAAGTCAGTGAAGGAAATTCAATGCGATATTCCCCTATGTCTCCTGTCTAAGTGGCAGTAACAATAATATATCGTATTTCATTCTCAGCAGAATTATAATTATAATTAATTTCCACTAAATTTTATTTCTATATTATCGGTTGTTTTTTCGCAAACGGCCTAACGAACGACATCGATAAAAATCAGGATTAAGAGGTTTTTGAGTTGACAATTCGATCTACTATCTGAGTCTCATCGTCGGGTAACTTTAATTTGATTGTTTTTTTTTCTTATTTATACTAATTATTAACAGGTGGGTGTGTCAATAAAAATGTATACCTACCATATTTTCAATTTTAATTTAATTTCATGTTAAAATTTGAATTTTTATTTAAATCACACATGATTAATTATAATTATTTATTGAAACAAATAAATACAATATAAATACAATTTTATGTTGTTTAATTAATTGTTGTTTTTTTTTTATTATTAAAAACCCACTTTTCCTCTTATTAAAAACAAGGACTAAAAAGATGATCAAGTACAGTCGATGGTGGAGAAGTAATCTCCGGAGTCGAAGCTCAAATACAATGTATACATTAATTCATGTAAAATAATTGGATTAATAAAATTTAAAAAAAAAAAAAAAAAAAATTAAATAAATATTTTTTTGATTTTAAAACCCACTACTAGTTTATTATGAATTTTTTATATTAAAATTAGAAAAAAGAATTTAATTGATGAAATGAAAAATAGGAGAAGAGGGCAATCCAATCGATTTGATTGGGGAATAATGCAATTAAAATAATTATCGGAAAAGAGGTTTTTTTATCTAATTAGATTTTTCCTCTTATTAAAAACAAGGACTAAAGATAAATAAGGACACTCGATGGTGGAGAAGCAATCTCCGGAATCGAAGCTAAAATACATGGTATACATTAATTAATGTAAAATAATTGGTTTAATAAAATTTATAAAAAAAAAAAAATTTAATTGATAAAAGATTGAAGAGGAGAATAATGGAATTGAAATAATTATCGGAAAAGAGGTTTTTTTCTTTAATTAGTTTTTTCCTCTTATTAAAAACAAGGACTAAAAAGATGATCAAGTACAGTCGATGGTGGAGAAGTAATCTCCGAGTCGAAGCTCAAATACAATGTATACATTAATTCATGTAAAATAATTGGATTAATAAAATTAAAAAAAAAAAAAAAATTTAAATAAATTTTTTTTTTGATTTTAAAACCCAGTACTAGTTTATTACGAATTTTTTATATTAAAATTAGAAAAAAGAATTTAATTGATAAAAGATTGAGGAGGAGAATAATGGAATTGAAATAATTATCGGAAAAGAGGTTTTTTTCTTTTAATTAGTTTTTTCCTCTTATTAAAAACAAGGACTAAAAGATGATCAAGGACTCTCGATGGTGGAGAAGTAATCTCCGGAGTCGAAGCCCAAAATACAATGTATACATTAAAATAATTGGTTTAATAAAATTTATAAAAAAAAAAAAATTTAATTGATAATTAGTTTAATGATTTGCTAATTATACAAGAAAAAAGATAAATTAGAAGTATTTTCTATTGACAATGAAGTGGTAGAGTAGAACTCTCATTCCTAAATTTAAGAAAAGCCAGTTCAAGCAAAATGAAAATCACAAATTCCCAATAAATTTATTATTAAATCGTCAATATTATCTTCCTCTAAAAGAACCCGACGATTTGGAGGATCGTCCTTCCTTCTTTAGGGTTTAAAAAGCTCAACGAAGAAACCTCAGTGTATATTAAATATTATTTTTAATTGTAATTAATTTCAAAACAATACCAGATCGGGCCAAAACGTTGACAAAATAGTGAATTAAATTTTGTTTAATGTTGGATGCAAATAAAAATCGACTTTTTTTTTAGTTGAATTTTAAATCGTTTTTAACTAACGGGAAAAATTATTAAGTAACGCTTGGTCGTATATTACCAGATCTCAATTTTGAAGAAAAATATTTTGAAAGGTTTTTTAATTAAACTAAATATTAACAGGTGGTTGAATAATAATAATAATAATAAATCAGATGTTTGAATCAAAACAAAACAAAACAAGTGGTTGAATAAATAATCACAAATTGATGCGGTTCCCAATGAAATTTAAAAATTATTTTTTTTTTTTGTTTTTTTGAAGTGAATGTTATTATAGCCAACGTTTGACCCTCTCCGACTCCAATAAAGACGTGGAATCGCCTCTACTCTCTCTACGTGTATGCGCTAATTTGTTAAATTAAGTGAAATTTTCTTGAATTAAATAAAAGATCTAAGAGGTTTCACTTTTTTTTAAAGGTGCGTACCTATACCTAATTGAATATCATTGGTATTGATTGACTACAAGCGTCTGTCTGTCCGTCTGAGCGATAGAAGAAGATAGAAATTCTATTGGATTAGACAGAGACAGTGGTAATAATTAAAATGAAACTGAATGCTTAAAAGGGGAGGGGGCTGGTGGGGTGGAGAGTGAGCGGTAATTGATATCGGCAGACACAATGGGCTGACCAAAGGACTTAAATTGAAATCTTTATCTGTTGGAGATTAACTAATGACACTTGAACAACAGCAAAAGCAAAGGCCAGCCAGCCAGCCAGCAGTAGATGACTACGAGAGATTAATAATTCAATCATGGGATACGAATATTAGAAAACTTTTATCAGCTAGGGTCCATCTGCTCTGCTTGCTGCTCTGCTAGGACAGAGAATAGGAGAAAGGAAATGAACCAACTGACTGAACTATAGTACAAGCAGAGAGTTGGACAATTATTTAAAAAAAATAGCAGCACTTGACCTGGTGGGTTTAGTTTTTTTAATATTTATGGTTATAGAAAGGCTGTTAGGTATTTTTTCTTAATCAGAGTGTAGGAAATTAATTGTTTTTGGCTGTAGATTGTACGAAGTGGTATTGATATATACAGATAGGGTGGGTCATAAATATTTGCACTTTTGAAATTTTTTTTTTTTTTTTTATTTCTTCTTAAATTTACAATCTGTCAGTTAATCCCGTATGGAAATAAATAGATTTTCGAAATATGTTTTTTATATATTTTTTGAAAAATATATTAAAAATATAAAATTTTTGTGTTAAATTTATATAAAATTTATACTAGAGCGACATAAAAATAGTTTGTATTTTAAGAATATATATAGAAAACATAAACTTTATATAAATTTAACACAAAAATTTTATATTTTTAATATATTTCCAAAAAATATATATAAATAAACTGCAACGGATCGTTGCTAAACTTTATCCAAATTCATTTGAAATATTAAGTATGTTCTAGAGTAAAGTACTTTAAAATATAATTTTACTAAAAACTTTATTTAACCTTTTTTGTGGTCCCCAAGGTACTTAATTAAGGATATTAAATTTCATCAAAATTGGTTAAGTCATTTTCAAGATATTTAGAAAAAACTAAAAAAGTACTGAAATAAAGTACTAATGTTTGTGGACCGATATGTACCAAAAACTAATCAGCGCTTCATTTTGTTAAAAGAATGCTAGGTTTTTAATTTCATTTCAATCGGTGCAACGGTGTGGAAAAAATCGTGGGCCAAAAAAACGATAACATACATACATCCATCCATACATCCATCCATCCATCCGCACGCACTAAAATGAAAAAAATCGCACTTTTTGGCCTCTCGACGAGACCCCTTGTAATTTTTGGCAAAACCGTCACGTGCTAAAATTCAACCTAATTGAATACTACAATTTGTGACTTTAATTGAGTCCATGGGTTCCGTAGTTTTTACCTGAGGACCCTTTGAAGCCACGCTTGCCCCGAGAGCGATTACAATACTTTACCCATGCTTTGCATTGGATAAAGTAAAAAGATATTTCGAAAATCTATTTATTTCCTTACGGGAACATTAAGTAAATTATTTATTGAAGTCTAAAAACATGTAAGAAACTAAATTCTGATTTTTATTTGAGAGCCGTTTTCAAATTAAAAAAAATACAAATATATCTACCTATATAGTATTCGACCAGTGTACCCCGCACATCCACCCTGCTCGACCCCACCCCCGAAACCTCGCCCTACCCCCGGATCCCCCACCACTGCCCTCAACCTTCTCCACCACATCCACCCCCGATCCGCATCAAGATCGCTTTCTCATCCTCAAAACTTATTAATAGAGTTTGTTTCATCAAAATCGTTAGAGCCGTTTAAAAAAATTACAAATACTTATTTATTTATATATTTATTATTTTCAACGGCTAAATGCCTTATACATTAATATAATACAATAATTATTGAATATAACAAAATTAACAATAATAGACAATGTAATATTATTAAATTAAAATTGAAAGTAATGGAAGGCAGCCCAGAGTAGTGAGAAGAAAAATTAACACATATAAAAAAGGTGTAATTTATTGGAATCCTTCCTCCCTTCCTTCAAACCGACGTTTCGGAGGATTTTTCCTCCTTCTTCAGGGTTTCAAAGGGTCAATGAATGAAACAAATAAAATGTTTCCTTCTTCTCCACAGAAATTTCTTCATTTTTAACAAAAGGCATAGAAAGACAAAAATTTGTTTTCCTTCTTTTCTTAATTAGAAGGAAAAAAAATTTTTGTCTTTCTATGCCTTTTGTTAAAAATGAAGAAAGTTTTTGAACACTACTGTGGAGAGAAGAAGGAAACATTTTATTTGTTTCATTCATTGACCCTTTGAAACCCTGAAGAAGGAGGGAAAATCCTCCGAAACGTCGGTTTGAAAGGAAAGGAGGAAGGATTCCAATAAATTACACCTTATTTTATATGTGTTAATTTTTTCTTTCCTCACTACCTCTGGGCTGCCTTCCATTACTTTCAATTAAAATTTCTACCAGCCCGTCTCTCTCCAGAGAAAATTCCGTTATTAAATTAATATAATAATGATAGAGTATATGTTAAATAACAATAGAGAAATAAAAATAATATAAGATAATAGTAATGTGATAAAATATAATAATAGAATAGTTACTTGTAGACTAGTGTCAACATTTTGAACAAGACTGCGACTCCATTAATGTTCAATATATTATATATACCTGGATGACCGAGCTTTGTTCGGGTTTAGTTAATGCTTGACAATAACACACCACAATCACAAAAGTTTTTCAAGTCCTTTGAGAACAATTAGCCCAACCCATTGTCTGTCTGGATACAATAGTAAAAGGAAAACCTTTTTTTAAAACCTTAAGAATGGAATTTTTCTACCTGAGAATAATTAATTTGATTACGATAAAACCCATCAAAAACAATTTTGTCGAAGATGAGACCGTGACAGATCGAATTGTCACCCTAAAAATCCCCTAACCCGTGAATTTCATCAAAATCGGTAGAGCCGTTTTCAAAATAGAACAATGATACAAATATACAATTTTTGCTCGTTTAATAAGAATAGATAGATATTAAATAAACCCCCCCCCCCTAACTTTAGAGGCCCGTAACTTGGAGAGGAACGGGTTTTGAACAAAAAATTACATGAAAGACCCCCCCCCTTTTAATGTTTGCTGGAAAATCACCATTTCAAATATTTCTCATCAATTTAGAAACACCCTGTATATTTATAAGATTGAATTTTTTCGAGAATCATATATTCTTATGAAACGGTTATTAATCTAAAACATTCATTAAAAAATTCCTTAAAAATGCATAATTTATTACCAGCTGCGTAGCCCGTCTTCGGTGGGCATGTTATTCCCGGGCTGGGGTTTAAAATAATAAATTTTATTTGTCATGAACTATTAGTGGATTTTAAAATTAAAAAAAAAATACGTTGGGGACATCGCGCAAGCCGATTATAATAACTAGGTATAGATATATTTTATCTTACCTTTAAAATTAAGCTAGTATAGTAGTATAAATGAGTAGATGTTGGACTCACCTGAAACAAAAGAAAAGAACAAATTAGTAAATATATAAATAATATACATACATGTAGGTTTAATAGGGCGGAGTGATTATTATTATTATTAAAGTTTAAATTTTTATTTAAATCACACATGATTACTTTATAATTATTTATTGAAACAAATAATTACAATTTTAATACGACGTTTCGATCGACTTATTCTGCGATCGTTCTCAAGTATGAGTACCCACTCCGATTATAGGTTAACTGAGTCAATCATGTTTATCTGGGCTCAAAGCCCAAATATACCGACGGCATCAGCGCCCCCTGTCGGATTGAGCATTACATGTTTTTAAAGATTATAAAAAGCAAAAAAATTATATTGACAAATCAAATGATGATAATAATAGCAATAATAGTACGTAATCAATTAATTCACTATATCAAGAATGTTATAGTTTACATCGTTGGATTTTTTAATATAAGGTACATTTTGTATATTAACATATTTTTACATGTATGTTAATATACAAAATGTAGCTTATATTAAAAAAATCCAACGATGTAAACTATAACATTCTTGATATAGTGAATTAATTGTTACGTACTATTATTGCTATTATTATCATCATTTGATTTGTCAATATAATTTTTTTGCTTTTTATAATCTTTAAAAACATGTAAAAATATGTTAATATACAAAATGTAGCTTATATTAAAAAATCCAACGATGTAAACTATAACATTCTTGATATAGTGAATTAATTGTTACGTACTATTATTGCTATTATTATCATCATTTGATTTGTCAATATAATTTTTTTGCTTTTTATAATCTTTAAAAACATGTAAAAATATGTTAATATACAAAATGTAGCTTATATTAAAAAATCCAACGATGTAAACTATAACATTCTTGATATAGTGAATTAATTGTTACGTACTATTATTGCTATTATTATCATCATTTGATTTGTCAATATAATTTTTTTGCTTTTTATAATCTTTAAAAACATGTAAAAATATGTTAATATACAAAATGTAGCTTATATTAAAAAATCCAACGATGTAAACTATAACATTCTTGATATAGTGAATTAATTGTTACGTACTATTATTGCTATTATTATCATCATTTGATTTGTCAATATAATTTTTTTGCTTTTTATAATCTTTAAAAACATGTAAAAATATGTTAATATACAAAATGTAGCTTATATTAAAAAATCCAACGATGTAAACTATAACATTCTTGATATAGTGAATTAATTGTTACGTACTATTATTGCTATTATTATCATCATTTGATTTGTCAATATAATTTTTTTGCTTTTTATAATCTTTAAAAACATGTAAAAATATGTTAATATACAAAATGTAGCTTATATTAAAAAATCCAACGATGTAAACTATAACATTCTTGATATAGTGAATTAATTGTTACGTACTATTATTGCTATTATTATCATCATTTGATTTGTCAATATAATTTTTTTGCTTTTTATAATCTTTAAAAACATGTAAAAATATGTTAATATACAAAATGTAGCTTATATTAAAAAATCCAACGATGTAAACTATAACATTCTTGATATAGTGAATTAATTGTTACGTACTATTATTGCTATTATTATCATCATTTGATTTGTCAATATAATTTTTTTGCTTTTTATAATCTTTAAAAACATGTAAAAATATGTTAATATACAAAATGTAGCTTATATTAAAAAATCCAACGATGTAAACTATAACATTCTTGATATAGTGAATTAATTGTTACGTACTATTATTGCTATTATTATCATCATTTGATTTGTCAATATAATTTTTTTGCTTTTTATAATCTTTAAAAACATGTAAAAATATGTTAATATACAAAATGTAGCTTATATTAAAAAATCCAACGATGTAAACTATAACATTCTTGATATAGTGAATTAATTGTTACGTACTATTATTGCTATTATTATCATCATTTGATTTGTCAATATAATTTTTTTGCTTTTTATAATCTTTAAAAACATGTAAAAATATGTTAATATACAAAATGTAGCTTATATTAAAAAATCCAACGATGTAAACTATAACATTCTTGATATAGTGAATTAATTGTTACGTACTATTATTGCTATTATTATCATCATTTGATTTGTCAATATAATTTTTTTGCTTTTTATAATCTTTAAAAACATGTAAAAATATGTTAATATACAAAATGTAGCTTATATTAAAAAATCCAACGATGTAAACTATAACATTCTTGATATAGTGAATTAATTGTTACGTACTATTATTGCTATTATTATCATCATTTGATTTGTCAATATAATTTTTTTGCTTTTTATAATCTTTAAAAACATGTAAAAATATGTTAATATACAAAATGTAGCTTATATTAAAAAATCCAACGATGTAAACTATAACATTCTTGATATAGTGAATTAATTGTTACGTACTATTATTGCTATTATTATCATCATTTGATTTGTCAATATAATTTTTTTGCTTTTTATAATCTTTAAAAACATGTAAAAATATGTTAATATACAAAATGTAGCTTATATTAAAAAATCCAACGATGTAAACTATAACATTCTTGATATAGTGAATTAATTGTTACGTACTATTATTGCTATTATTATCATCATTTGATTTGTCAATATAATTTTTTTGCTTTTTATAATCTTTAAAAACATGTAAAAATATGTTAATATACAAAATGTAGCTTATATTAAAAAATCCAACGATGTAAACTATAACATTCTTGATATAGTGAATTAATTGTTATGTACTATTATTGCTATTATTATCATCATTTGATTTGTCAATATAATTTTTTTGCTTTTTATAATCTTTAAAAACATGTAATGCTCAATCCGACAGGGGCGCTGATGCCGTCGGTATATTTGGGCTTTGAGCCCAGATAAACATGATTGACTCAGTTAACCTATAATCGGAGTGGGTACTCATACTTGAGAACGATCGCAGAATAAGTCGATCGAAACGTCGTATTAAAATTGTAATTATTTGTTTCAATAAATAATTATAAAGTAATCATGTGTGATTTAAATAAAAATTTAAACTTTAATCAAATTAATCACAAAAATAAAAGCTTCAACAGCTTCATTACTAATTATTATTATTATTGTAAATTTTAGAAATCATTATAAGTAAAAAGTTGTCTCCACAAAAACTATATATATATATATATATATATATATATACTTTTTAAATTTCAGATCCAGTGAGGGGACTAGTATTTTTTTTTTTTTTTTTTTTTTTTTGGTTTTCGAGAACTAAAGCCCATTTTAGCAATCATTTTTAGTTGTATGTGTGTGTGTGTGTGTGTAAATTGGTGTAGGGATCAGATTATAGCCGGTCAAAAATATTTGCAGCCAGTCGGGCTTGAACCCACACTAGCTTGGTCCAAAGGACAAGTTCTCTAACCACTTGGTCAATTGGAGCCTCAATAAAAATATTATTTAATAAAGTTTTTTTTTTTTTTAATTTTAAAACCCATTAATAATTTATTTCAAATATTATTATATATATTATATAAATATTAAAATTAGGAAGTGAGGATTGGGATAGAATTTAATAGGATGATTGAATGACCAATCGACTTGATTGGGGAATAATGGAATTGAAATAATTATCGGAAAAGAGGTTTTTTTATCTAATTAGATTTTTCCTCTTATTAAAAACAAGGACTAAAGATGAATAAAGACACTCGATGGTGGAGAAGTAATCTCCGGAATCGAAGCAAAAATACAATGTATACATTAATTAATGTAAAATAATTGGTTTAATAAAATTTATAAAAAAAAAAAAAAAAAAAATTAGGAAATGAAGAACGATGAGGGAGATGAAGATGGAGATTAGCAAGCCAATCGACTTGATTGGGGAATAATAGAATTGAAATAATTATCGGAAAAGAGGTTTTTTTATCTAATTAGATTTTTCCTCTTATTTAAAAACAAGGACTAAAGATGAATAAGGACACTCGATGGTGGAGAAGTAATCTCCGGAATCGAAGCAAAAATACAATGTATAAATTAATTAATGTAAAATAATTGGTTTAATAAAATTTATAAAAAAAAAAAAAAAAAAAATTAATTAAAAGTTTTTTCTATTGAAAACGGGATGGTAAAACTCAATGCTTAATTGATACAAATTCAGCCTAAGTATAATGTAAACCACAAATTCCGAATAATAGAATTTACTAGAACGTCATTTTCATCCATTCTGACGTTTCTGAGGTTCATCCATCCTTCTTCAGTGTTTACAAGTATCAACGAAAACATTCATGTAAATTAGTGTGCTCCTTATTTTGGATATTTTCGAATATTTACGCGGACAGGGGTTCATATGGTTCTAAATAAATAAATCCTAGGTGAAGAATTAAGACTATAGGGGGCGATGTTTGAATTTTTTTGAGAATATATATCTGCGCCTTCGCCAACGATGTGTGTGTAATTATATTTGGGGTTTAGGCCTTTTAATTTTTAATTATGGATATTGCCGACTGTCTTGGGTATAGGATGCAATGTCAAGTGTATTACTCAGATGTATAGTCTGGCGTAGGTGTTGTTTTCGCTAGTTTTAAGAACCCTCACCGTGTAGCGCGAATGTGCCGGGTTGAAGGGTTGCCCGGATTAGGGATCTCCAGCATTCGAGAGGATATCGCTTGACTGTGCATCAGATACCCGAGAGATAGGTCATATCCTCTACCTGAGTGAGTGTGGGTGATTTCGATATTTGTCGAAAGACTATATTTGAAAAGTCTTTCATTTGGAAACCGATCATATGATCATAGTCGGTTGAGAAACGGGTGAGATTCTTGGAAAGCAGCATGTTAGGGTTTCATTAGGTACATATGTTCGTTCGATAGGGATTCTTTTTTTCAGTATTTTAGGGTTTCACTTAGGTACATATGTTCATTCGATAGGGTTTCTTTTTTTCAGCATTTTAAGGTTTACATGGGTACATATGTTCGTTCGATAGGGTTTCTTTTTTTCAGCATTTTAAGGGTTACATGGGTACATATGTTCGTTCGATAGGGTTTCTTTTTTGTGAACCTTGAAACTTACGCTGTTTTTCAAACGATTAGGTATACCTTGTTGTAAATAATAAAGTCTTACATTTTTTATTCGTCTTTCAAATATCTATCTTAAAATTTTCCCCACTTCTCAAATCATAACAGCCTCCCAAATTTGTATATTTTAATTTATTTTTTAGATAATCAGGTGCAAAATTATTTTTTATTTTAAAAATTTAATTCAACTGATTTTTGGTGAGCATTTTAAAAACATGTTAAATTAACATATTTTCATACGAGATCAAAAATCATTATACCTACATATTAAAAACATAAACAAAAATATTCTTATAGAGAAAAATGTTTTTATCCCGGCTTCTAGTGGTTGATAATTTTTCCAATTATTCGTAATTCAAGAATCATATTCCCATGGAGATAAAATGTTATCCTCTATAAAAAGCGCCTCTAATTTATGCTAATTTTCACCATTTCTTAAAATACAAAATAAATATTTTAAGATCAATAAATATCGAAGATATATTATACACTAGGGTGCACCTTAATTTGGATATTTTCGAATATTTACGCGGACAGGTATGGTTCTAAATAAATAAAAAAAAAAATATCCTCCAAGTTTCAATGCTCTATCTCAATTTTAACCTAGTGCGGCTACACAGCGATTAAGTTACCCATCTAAATAACATGGGGTTTTTACCAACGATCAATTTTTTATTCCGGCCAAAGTAATGGTTCAAAATATTTGAAACTATGTAGACTTTATCCGTATCATAGTAGCTATCCTCAGAATTTTGACAGATTTTTAGCTAATATAATTTTAGAGTCTATAACTTATTAATACTAAGATATGGCAGTATTCTATATAGATGTAACTCCAAAAATATAATAGTTAAAAATCTGTAAAAATTCCAAAAGATATCTACTATTATAAGGATAAAATATACAAGGTTTCAAATTTTTTGAACCATTACTTTGGCCGGAATAAAAATTGATCATTGGCAAAAACCCCATGTTATTTAGATGAGAAACTTAATCGCTGTGTATCACTAGATTAAAATTGAGATAGAGACTTAAAACTTGGGGGATTTTTTTTTTATTTATTTAGAACCATATCAGCCCCTGTCCAAGGAAATATTCAAAAATATCCGAAAATAAAGAGCACACTAATGTATATGAATATTATTTTTGATTGGAATTAAGTTCAAAACTTAATGAAAATGTGGGCAAAAATGTAAATTAAATTTTATGACAATTTTATTAAACTCTAGCTGCAAATAAAAATGGAACTTTTAAGCTTAATTTAAAATTTAGGAATAATATTAATATAATAATAAGCAAAAGAATAATCAGTCTGCCAAGTAGTGGGTACTATATATTAAGTACTTTGAAAAAACAATTTCTTTTATAATAAATATATTGATAGAGTTGAGCATTTTTAATGAGCTCTTATTTATTCCAAAGATATTTTATTAATAATCAACATATATCGAAATCATTCCAAATATGACCAAATTTTTAGGTATTTAATCCAAATATATTATATACTTGAGTGATCTATTTTATTCTATTAGATATTCTTTTAATATTAAATGAATGTCTTGTTTACTTCTAGTAAAACCTCTTATTATATATAAACAAATGTTTTTTGTTATCATAAAACGACTTAGATTTTCTGTAAATAGTGATATCTTAATAATTAAGATATTTTAAAAAAAAATTAACAAAAATTTTGTTTACATTATTAATTATTATTATTTTTAATTTAAAATCACTATAAAATTAGAAGAAATATGTATATATATATATATATAAATTAGATTACCTTGTACAATGAATCAAATATAATAATTAATACAAAATTTTATCTAATTAATTCAATCAGAATGAAGTAATTTAAATATTTAATTAGTATTTTTTCTCTTATTAATATATCAAAGACTAAATGATACGTCAACAAGGACTATTTGATCGCGCTGAGAAGAAACATATTTATCTCGCGAGATACCAGATACGCTAGAAGTCTGCGGAGTATTAGTAGTATATTAGCAGGCATCTAAAATACATGCTAATAGATTCTAGCGCTCTGTGACTGGAAGATCGAATATATAACATCTGAGATTTCAAATTCACTTGGTGATCCATCCGAATGTCTAGTGGGCTATACGCAAAATGACGGTTGATTGTAGCTAAGTGGATCCATCTTTTCTCTCTTGGTCCAGACTTAATACTCACAGACTCCAATAGCGTAATCCGCAGTAATCTCGCGAGATAAAGATATCTTTCTCAAATCAAGGAGGTCAAAATAATGCATGTTGACGTATCAATTATTGTGATATATTAATGAGAAAAATTAAAATTTATTTAATATCATTATTTCAAGTTAGAAATATATAAGTTCAAATATTATTTTCACTCAATATTTGACAAATATTCCCTACATTAGAGTCGCGATTGAATCCAAATGTAGAAAACCTTCAGTTGAATAATTTAAAATAAATATTTATATAATTCATTTGATTGAATATTGTAGGTTCTACATCAAATGAATTTACTCATATTGTAAGTCAGAAATACATATATTATATATAAAAAATATTCAAGTTTATATCATTTCTTGTCGTAATTACGTATTATTCCATTTAAATACCCAACTATTAAATTTAACTATTCCACTATTTTACTCAAATAACAATATTTTTAATAATTTACTTATTGGTGCTTGGTTCAAATAGCGGCATCTTAACTATTAATATATTTAGAGTTGCTCCAAAAATATAGAGAATACTTAAAATACGTATATCATTTATTCATATTCGAACAGTTTTCACCATCTATTCATATCAAATATAATTTCTTAATTATAAATATATAGTTTTTTTCAGTGTAGGGGACTCCCGTGTTATTTTAATTTTAATATTCGTTAAAAATGTTAAAAACCACCAAATTAAGATTCTATCAACATTATTATTATTATTATTATTTTTGTCTATCTCCATCTCTCTTTTTTTAACACTCGTTCTTAATTCGTGCAAAAAACCCCTCAAATGATAAGCGTGAAAAATAAAAAAAAAATAAACGGTTAAAGTGAGGAAAGGCGAGGAGAATGGGCCAGAAGAGGAGTTTTAATGTGAGAGAGAGAGAGAAAAGAGAAGAATTTGCATTAGAACGTTGTTTGATTTGATGTTGATAAGAAAAAAAAGGAGTAGGAGTAGTGAAGAAGGAGTAGGATATTAACTGGTTTTCTCGATTGTTCGATTGTGGAAATGTCAAATTGACGTCGAGTCCCCGTCGCCTCTACCAGTCCACACACACCTCTATCACTAATTATGTTATCAGCGAGATCGGAGAGACTCCAAGGAATTCCATTAAGCCAATGGGGGGGATCCCCCCACCCACGAGGACACCCACCCGAACACGATGCAAGATCCCTAACATGAGAGAAAAAAAGAAACCGCTTAATTCAATCAAAAAAAAAGAGTAACGCTTTTTGGATTTAAAAGGTTGGTAAAAATGGAGTACCTATAGGGGCCGTGACGTCACAGGAAACATTGTCCCCATCTTCCTAGTCAATATATATATATATATATATGTTTTTCATCTAATTATTTCTAGATCTAGATAGTATAGCGAATCTCTGAAAAGTTCTATAAGTAAATCTGACGTCATATCCCCATATACTTCATTTTTTTAATCAAATTTTTTTTTAATAGTTATTTAAAAAAAAAATTATTATTAACCGACTTCATAAAAAGGAGGAGGTTCTCTATTCGACTGAATTTTTTTTTTTTTTGTGCCTATGTTACCTCATATCTCCGCCAATTGTCAACCGATTTTGAAAATTTTTTTTGCATTGGGTCCAGTCTAGTTTCCGATTGGTCCCATTTTTTTTTCGTTTTTTTTCATAGGTATTAGACCTTTTTTATTAGGTTTGTTTAGACCTAACCTCTTTGTTTATGAACCGATTTCGATTAGTTCTTTTTTTATCCGAAAGGAGGTGTCTTAGGGATGGTGCCACATTAATTTGGTCAAGTTCTGATGATATGATCACTATTAATAACATCACTAAAAAGAGAAAAATAAAAATAATTTTTAATAAAAAAATAAAAACCGACTTCAAAAAATTAAATGCAACAAATAAAATACACTAAAAGGTATAAAATAATTATTATCTTATTTAGTTACAACTAAACGACGAAATATTAACATGAAATTACTTTTTGAAGTCGGTGCCAAACATATACCTTTTATGAATCGCACTAGACGGATCTTACTTAGTACGTTTGGCGGGTACGCTCGCTTATAGGTATAGTTTGTTTGGTACCGACTTCAAAAAGTAATTTCATGTTAATATTTCGTCGTTTAGTTGTAACTAAATAAGATAATAATTATTTTATACCTTTTAGTGTATTTTATTTGTTGCATTTAATTTTTTGAAGTCGGTTTTTATTTTTTCTTAAAAATTATTTTTATTTTTCTCTTTTTAGTGATGTTATTAATAGTGATCATATCATCAGAACTTGACCAAATTAATTTGACACTATCCTAAGACACCCCTTTCGGATAAAAAAAGAACCATCGAAATCGGTTCATAAACAAAGAGGTTAGGTCTAAACTAACCTAATAAAAAAGGTCTAATACCTATGAAAAAAAAAAACGAAAAAAAATGGGACCAATCGAAAGCTAGACTGGATCCAATGCAAAAAAAATTTTCAAAATCGGTTGACAATTGGCGGAGATATGAGGTGACATAGGCACAAAAAAATTCAGTCGAATTGAGAACCTCCTCCTTTTTTGAAGTCGGTTACAAAAACACAATGAAATTCAACTATCTCGAAAAAAATTATTTATTTATTTATTATTATTTTTTAAGAACTGTATTTATTTGTTATATGTTTATTTGAATCAAGCAGATGACAATCTCATTAATTTCTCTTTATGAATCAAAAATTCTGCAACTCTCAACTCAATATTTTGGATTATAATATTTTTTGTCTTTTTTATGGTCCAAATTACCCCTTTTTAACCGACTTCAAAAAAGGAGGAGGTTCTCTATTCGACTGATTTTTTTTTTTTTTTTTTTTGTGCCTATGTTACCTCATATCTCCGCCAATTGTCAACCGATTTTGAAAAAAAATTTTGCATTGGGTCCAGTCTAGCTTCCGATTGGTCCCATTTTTTTTCGATTTTTTTTCATAGGTATTAGACCTTTTTTATTAGGTTTGTTTAGACCTAACCTCTTTGTTTATGAACCGATTTCGATGGTTCTTTTTTTATCCGATAGGGGGTGTCTTAGGGATGGTGTCATATTAATTTGGTCAAGTTCTGATGATATGAGTCACTATTAATAACATCACTAAAAAGAGAAAAATAAAAATCGACTTTACAAAAAAATTAAATGCAACAAATAAAATGCCACATAAAAGGTATAAAATAATTATTATCTTATTTAGTTACAACTAATCGACGAAATATTAACACGAAATTACTTTTTGAAGTCGGTGCCAAACATATACCTTTTATGAATCAGCACTCGACAGGAGCTCGCTGCTTAGTACGATTGGAGGATATGCTCGCTACATAGGTATAGTTTGTTTGGCATCGACTTCAAAAAGTAATTTCGTGTTAATATTTCGTCGTTTAGTTGTAAATAAATAAATAATAATTATTTTATACCTTTTAGTGTATTTTTATATTTGTTGCATTTAATTTTTTGAAGTCCGTTTTTATTTTTTTCTTAAAAAATTTTTTAGTTAAGTGTTTTCCCGTCTCCATATAACTAATACATAGTTTTTTCCCCTCTCTCTACCTTGAATTTCAAGCTGCTGATGTAACCCATTAGGAACATAAGCAGAGACTATTAAGTCACGTGATTAACAAGTTACCCCCACTCTGTTTACAAACCGAACCCGAGCCAATCGATTGGGAAACTGTCAACCTAACCCCATCCCCGGGCCCCTTCTACCTTCACCGTTTAATCTTATCAGCTGGTCATGCAGGTGGTTTTTGTTTTTTTTAACGTCGCACCTGCATGCGGGCATTCAGATTCCCCTCCATTTCCCCTCCCATCTTCGAAAGTCCAGACACTAGAATTGAGCTTAACTTTTTGATATCAAACAGATAGGACGTTAAGTGCTAAAAGAGGTAGAGAAAAAAAATGGGGGAATTGGAGGATTGATAAAATGGAAAATGTACAGATATACACGGTCTCTATCTATCTATCCCCGAAACCCTTCTAGTGTAGAATCAACGCAATCTTATCTTAGCCTGCAACTTATATTAGAAGAAATTTCCTACGGACTGGTAGAAAATTTAATTGATAAGTGATGGAAAGGCATCCCAAGGATGGTGCAAAAAAATTCCCTTGAATTAAGTAGATTTATTGGATATTGGGTTTTTGAGTGATGATGAAAAAATGAATACCTATCCAATAAATCCACATTATTAAATATCAATAGCCTAGATTTTCATTTTTGACCCTCCCCCACGCCCATTTTGGGTGGTTAGTTTTTGCATATCTAGCTTTCTGGGGGTCTCCAGAATATGTAGACAAAATTTGGTTGAGTTTGGTCGAAATGGCTAGAATTTTTGTTTTTGACCCTCCCTCCATTTTGTGTGGTTATTTTCAAATTTTTTTAAACAAAAATGGTAAAAATTACATCCTCCTCAGGACTTAAAAGGGTCAACAGAAAGGAACTGTTTTTAATATTATTTTTAATTCTAATTAAATTCAAAAAATTTCAAAAATTGTCAAAAAATTAATTAAATATTATTAAATTGTGGACTTCGACCTTTTTTTCGGTACCAGGGTACATTGAAAAAAAAAACGATATATTTGTAGCTAATAAATTATATTTGATATGCATAGATGGTGAAACTGTTCAATATGAATAAATGATATAGTTATTTTAAGTATTCTCATATTTTTGGAGCAACTCTAGATATATTAATAGTTAAGATACCCTTATTTGAACCAAGCACCAATAAGTAAATAATGAAAATATTGTTATTTGAGTAAAATAGTGCAACAGTTAAATTTAATAGTTGGGTATTTAAATGGAATAATATATAATTACGTACAAGAAATGATATAAACTTGAATATTTTTTATTTATAATAAATATATATGTATTTCTGACTGGAAGATGAGTATATTTCATTTTGAGAATGTATATTCATCAATAAATTATATAAATATTTAATTTAATTATTCATTTGGTTGAATTAATTATATAAAAATTTGAATTAATTATTATATTTGATATAAGGTATATATTAATCTAATTTTAATATATATTAATATTTCTTATAATCTTAATTGGGTTTTAAAATCAAGAAAAAACAATTAATAATGTAAAGGAATTTTTTTCTTAATTTTTAAAAAATATTTTAATTATTAAGATATCACTATTTGCAGAAAATCTAAGTTGTTTTATGATAAAAAAAAACATTTGTTTAGATATAATAAGAGTTGTTTCACTAGACATTCATTTAATATGAAGAGATATCTAATAAAATAGAATAGACTCACTCATAGTATAATAAATTTGGATTAAATTCCTAAAAATTTGGATATGAATAGATGGTGAAACTGTTCAATATGAATAAATGATATACGTATTTTAAGTATTCTCATATTTTCGGAGCAACTCTAGATATATTAATAGTTAAGATGCCGCTATTTGAACCAAGCACCAATAAGCAAATTATTGAAAATATTGTTATTTGAGTGAAATAGTGGAATAGTTAAATTTAATAGTTGGGTATTTAAATGGAATAATACGTAATTACGACAAGAAATGATATAAACATGAATATTTTTTATAAGAAATATATGTATTTCCGACTATGAGATGATATTCATTTGATATAGAATCTACTATATTCAATCAAATGAATTATATAAATATTTATTTTAATTATTAATTTGTTGAATAAATTAGATAAAATTTTGTATTAATTATTATATTTGATTTAAGGCACGACGGTAATCTAATTTTAATATATATTAATATTTCTTAATATTCTTATAGTGGGGTTTAAAATTAAAAAAAAAACAATTAATAATGTAGACAGAAATTTTTGTCAATTTTTTTTAAAAATATCTTAATTATTAAGATATCACTATTTGCAACAAATCCAAGTCATTATGATGATAAAAAAACATTTGTTTATATATAATAAGATGGTTTCACTAGAAGTAAACAAGACATTCATTTGATATTAAGAGATATTTAATAATAGAATAAAATAGATCATTCAAGTATATATAATAGATTTGGGTTAAATAACTAAAAATTTGGTCATATTTGGAATGATTTCGATATATGTTGATTATTAATAAAATATCTTTGAAATAAATAAGAGCTCATTAAAAATGCTCAACTATATCAATATATTTATTATAAAGAAATTGTTTTTTCAGTGTACTATTCTATTAAATATAAATTTGATAAATTTTACATCCCTTGTTTTTTTTTTTTTTTTGATAAATAGCCACCTATATAGGCATTAGTGATACACCCACGCACATATATTTAAAGAGCAGTGTGTGTGGATAGAAAAGAAAAATGCCTCTATCACCTCTATCCACCCATCCACCCACCCTTCACCCTTCACCATTTGCATAGATGATTTCGGAATGTTTGTTGAAGGGCTCTTGTTTGCTCGCCTGGCCCTTTTGACAAACGCATGAATCTCCCACACACACACACACACACACACACACAGAGATGACGTTTTGAGGTAAATACTCATTCTTTTACATATATATGGGTATATAAATTGCAAATACGCATGCGTAGTCGACTGATGGCCGGCCATTTATCTCTGGATATTCATTTATAGTGTCTGTTTGTTGTAATTTATTCCTTGGTTAAACATTTCCTTGGTCAAATAGTTTGACATCAATGGATTTCATCGCTCATACTGACAGTATATCTACCCTCAAAAAATAAAAAAAATAAAAAAATCTACAGTGAATTTCAAATGTGGGGTGTTAAAAAACAAACTACAATTTTCCTCTGAGTAATTATTTATTTTAGAAATAATTCCAATTTATAAGTAATATCTCTCTACACTTATTAAGGCTATACACTGAAAAAACTATATATTTATAGATAATAAATTATATTTGATATGAATAGATGGTGAAACTGTTCAATATGAATAAATGATATACGTATTTTAAGTATTTTCATATTTTCGGATCAACTCTAGATATATTAATAGTTAAGATGCCGTTATTTGAACCAAGCACCAATAAGTAAATTATAAAAGTATTGTTATTTGAGTAAAATAGTGGAATAGTTATTAAATGGAATAATAAGTAATTACGACAAGAAATGGTACAAACTTGAATATTTTTTATTTATAATAAATAATAGGTATGTATTTGTGACTAGAAGATGAGTATTTTTATTTTGATGTAGAATCTAAATTAAATCAAATTAATTATATAAATATTTAATTTAATTATTCATTTTGTTGAATTAGATAAAAATTTGAATTATTATATTTGATTTAAGAGTACACGGTAATCTAATTTTAATATATATTAATATTTCTTCTAATCTTATAGCGGGTTTTAAAATTTAAAAAAAAAAACAATTAATAATGTAAACAAATTTTTTTTTAAATATCTTAATTATTAAGATATCAGTATTTGCAGAAAATCTAAATCGTTTTATGATAACAAGACATTTGTTTTGATATAATAAGAGGTTTCACTAGAAGTAAACAAGACATTTATTTGTTTTTAAGTGATATCTAATAGAATAAACTAGATCACTAAAGTATATAATATATTTGGATTAAATACCTAAAAATTTGGTCATATTTGAAATGATTTCGATATATCTTGATTATTAATAAAATATCTTTGGAATAAATAAGAGCTCATTAAAAATACTCAAATCTGTCAATATATTTACTATAAAGAAATGGTTTTTTCAGTGTACGGGCAGTACTTAGCCCCTGTTAATCATAATATAATCTAGATTTTTTTGACTAAAATAAAAAACGTGAACATTTAAATTAATAACTAAAATTTTGATCTGGCCTTAGATCACTTGTAATCGGATTCATTTAATTATTTATTTACTAACTAATTAACGAATATAAATTTTTGTTTTATTTTTGTCGACCAGTGTAATAATTACTTTAATTAAGAAAAAACTGTCAAATTAAAGTTACTTGAAGATGTGGCTCTGACAGATCGAATTGTCGACCCATAAACCTCCTGACTTGTATGATTTTCGAGAAACCGATTGTATATAAATATAATATATACAAGAATTGGTCATTAAATATTGAAATAATTATCTATTTATCTATCTACTCTACTCTTAATAAACGAGCAAAAATTATTTATATATTTGTCACTTTTTTCTATTTTGAAAACAACTCTACCGATTTTGATGAAACCAACTCTATTAACAAGTTTTGAGGATGAGAAAACGATCTGGCTAGGTCTGGACCTCGACAAATTTCATCTTAATTGATCTTTTCTTAATTAAAATAATTATTGATAGATGAAAATCTCAATAAAAAAGTTTGTTTACATTTTTTTCAATTATCTTTTATTTATTAATTGGTTTATTAATTTTAAATTCCACAAAAAGATCATTACAAAAATTATTATATATTAAAAGTTAGGTAATTTAATTGATTGAGAGTGGGAGGAGAGAAAGGGGGAAATTAAAACCAATCGACTTGATTGGGGAATAATGGAATTGAAATAATTATCGGAAAAGAGGTTTTTTTATCTAATTAGATTTTTCCTCTTATTAAAAACAAGGACTAAAGATGAATAAGGACACTCGATGGTGGAGAAGTAATCTCCGGAATCGAAGCAAAAACACAATGTATACATTAATTAATGTAAAATAATTGGTTTAATAAATTTAATTGATTGAAATTCCGTTTATTAAAAAAACACGGATTAAAAATATTATCGCAAGCTAGAAGATCAAGTACAATCGATGGTGGGAAGTAATCTCCGAAATCGAAGCCTCAAATTCAATGTATGGATTATTTCATGTAAAAAATTGCTTCAATAAAATTATTATTTATTATATATTTAATTGATTAAAAAACAAAGGATGCAAATTCATGGTCCTAGACCATCAGCTAGTATATATAACTTAGATTTACAAAGAATAATAATCCTAAATAGCACTAAGTTTAGTTTTTTTTTTTTTTTTATTTATTATACTTTTAGAGTTATTTAGATTAGACGGTTGTTATTTTGTGTTGTTTCTTTTTTTTAATCTCACCCTTCAACCCTTAACGCCCCCCCTTGTCCTTTTTATCTCTTTTAATATTATTATTGCACTCAAAGTTTTTCCGGGTTGTGCGTCGCCGTCGCCCGGAGGCTCAAAACTCCAACCAAGCCTCTCCAGCGATTCAAATCTCTCTCTCGCTTTTATATGCTTTTTAATCTAAAAACAACTCCCTTTTAGAAATTAGATAAAAACATACACACAACTGCCGTTTATTATCATGATAACTACGTCATCATCATCATCATAATCATCTCTTTCTAACACATATAATTATACCCAATGGTCGAGATTAAACTCATGTCCTCTATCTTCAATTTCTATATTTCATGATTATAATTATTGTAATTTAACTTAAAATTTATTTTATTATGTAATATACTAAAAAATGTAATTGTTTTTATTATTATTAGTACCAGGCGGACAAAACTTAAATCAAAAATTTTCTTATTTTAAACTATTGTTTATTTAATCAACCACATGGTTTGTTTTGATTCAACCACATGATCCATTTTTTCAACCACCTATTAATAATTAGTTAAATTAAAAAACCTCTAAAAATGTTTTCTCAAAATTCAGGGCGGGTTATAATAAAATATCTATACTTATTATAGTTGGCTTTTAAAACTCAATAATATGTAGTTCATGACAAATAAATTTATAAAAAATTAAAAAATTTTAATTATTTATTTAAAACTATAGCATATAGCTGAAGTAGTCTGTGCTTTTTTATCTATAAGAACAATGAAGTATGCACCTACCCGTTACCCAACTAGTATTAAAAATAATATATGGGATATTTATTATTGAGGGGTGGAATCAGCTGAGAGGATGGATGAAGGTGAAGAAGCCATATTGTAATATTCACCCGCCACTGACACTGAAACACACTGACAACTATCCATGTCTCTCTTCCCCTTATATACCCTTCACACTATCCCCGCCCTTCTACCACTGTCCCTATCTACCCCTCATACAAAACCACTCTCCCTATCTCTCCCTTCCTTGATATCAGGATGCCCGCCAAAGACGGATTTCGCATATGGTAATATATAATAAGAAATCAATTTTATTCAGTACGATCCTTATTAAAAGTAAATATTTATATTTTTTATTCAAGGTAATTTCATCTCCAAGACAATCTGTATCATTATCTATTTTTAAAATATTTATAATTGCTTTAAATGTATTTTCTTTTTAAATCAACAATTTTTTCAATTTTCTTAAAATTTCGATTGATAAAGGGAGAATTTCTCTCGAAATGTTTGCGTTTCAAATGCTCGTTTTCAGAATGTTTTTTTATACAAGATTTGTATATAAGCAAATTTATTAATTTGCAAGTGTTTAATATTCTCTTTTAATAGTGTTAAAAATAAAGATAAAAGTAAATAAATATTTTATGAGATATTAATTTACTACGAGTTAGGTTTTCTAGGTCACTTGTTTCACGTTAAAATCTACCAGGTTCATTGAAGAAATTAAAAAATGATATTTAAAAAAATTCTATTAATTATTGTTAAAAATACTTTCATGATAAAGATTATTTCAATTTTGTTTTCAATGGTTGATACTAGATGGCACTGAAATTAAAAACGCTTCTTTATCATTATTTCACACTTTTTTTTTAATTTTTTATTTTTTTTGACAAACTTGAGGTTGAAAAGTGATATTTGAATTCTAGGTCACTTGTTTCACGTTAAAATCTACCTAGCTCATTGAAGAAATTAAAAATAGTATTTAATATGTTCTTTTAATATTATTAAAAATACTTTGATGATAAAGATTGTATCAACTTAGTTTTCCATGATTGATACTAGATGGCACTTTATTCATAAAAACGCTTCTTTATCATCATTTCACACTGTTTTTTTTTTTTTTTTTTTTTTAATTTTTTGACAAACTCGAGGATGAAGAGTGATATTTGAATGTCGAGATGGTTAGTATGAGAAATGGGGTTGACGATGTTTTGGGTGTATGTGCATGCATGGTCACGGCTGCTTGATAATTAATGAGCGCCCCCAGGGGTGAAGGGGGGGGGCTGATGGATGGTCATCGGACACCCTCAAGACATCGGGGGGACGATGTGTTGTTTGAACAACTGGACGAGACGACTACAACATATGTATCTGCCTTGTTTGTTGTTCGATGCTCAAATAATAATCAACCAAATGAGCGCAACTTTTAATATACATAAAAAAAAGTTTGAATATTTAACAAAATTTGTTTTTGTGATATTTTTTGTCTTTTGGTACTTCTGAAGATTAATTATGAAATTAAGTAGATATATTTCTTTCTATCTTTACAAGAGAATGTTTTTTTTCATTTTAAAACCTACTAATAGATCATTATAAATATTAATATAATGAGTATAATGGGTGCTCATACTTGAGAACGATCGCAGAATAAGTCGATCGAAACGTCGTAGTTATATTGTATTATTTGTTCGTGTTGAATAAATAATTATAATTAATTATGTGTGATTTAAATAAAAATTCCAATTTTAATCAATATAATAGTTTTGGGATTCTATATCTCTATGTTCACCGACCTCCAGGTTAAACGGCTTAACCGATTAACTTGTAATTTGAAATTTATACTCCTGAGGGCTCAAGTAAACGGTGTGATTCACATATTTTTACTTTACCTTACAGGGTATGGTCAAGTATTGTAATCGTGCATGAAAAAAGAGTTTTTATTTTTGCTTCTTTTTTTCGAAAGATCTCAAAAACGGCTGAAACTATTTTGATTAAAAAAAATTGGGCGAAACCAAGACATTTAGGTCTACAAAAAAGCCCTAATAAGTGAACATCGAAAAAATTATATTTTTCGAGATAATTATTGTTTTATCAAAATATCTGTTAGTATGTTAGTGCGTTACCAAATTTTTTTGGACGAGCTAGCTCAAAATCTAGTGTGAATATCAAAACCAAATTTCACACATAATTTTGATGCATTGAGGTTAAGAGCTGATTAGATTTTGGTGCATATCGACCCAAAATTAAGAGGGGATGGGGGAGAGAGGTTAAAATTTAGAATTATAATATTTTCAAACTAAAAAATACAAAAAAAATGAAATATACTATAAAATGAACCTATAATAAAGAAAATATTTTTTTTTTTGGGCCCAAAATTAGGGAGGGGGGTCAAAAAAAATCTAGGCTATTAGAGCAAACTCAACCATATTTTGTAAACATAATCAGTGAGCTCCTAGAACACCAAAAATGCAAAAACAAAATGCCAAAAATGGGGGGGGGGGTCAAAAAAAGATAATCTAGGCCCTTGGACCAAATTCAACCAAATTTTGCATATATAATCAGTGGGCTACCAGAAGACTGAAAAATGCAAAGACTAATCACGCAAAATTAGGGAAGGGGGGGGTTGTAGGGTTAAAAAATTAAAATCTAGGCCCTTGTACCAAACTCAACCAAAAGTATATGGTAAAGTCAAGTGGATGGCCACATCAGAACGTGTCAATTTATTTCAAAAAAGTTCTAATATAAGTGTAAATTGTCACACTTAATTATCACAAATAATCAGTAAGTGGCTCATCTTTTAATGATTTTTCGCAAAACTGAAATCACAAAATTTAATTTTTAGGAAAAAATATATTATTGATTAATTTAATTTAATAAAATTTGATATTTTTAAACAATGCTAGCGATTTGGAATTAAATTAATAATCATATAGATTAAAAGTGTTTAAAATTATTTAAAATGACTGTAAAAATTATATAAGTAAATGTTTTAACTTTGTTAAAAAATTGATATTATAAAAGTAAAACATTGAAAATAAAATAAAAAAAAATTAGGTGTTACGTTTTTTTTGCCAGTCAGTGTAGTTTTGGGATTCTATATCTCTATGTTCACTGACCTCTAGGTTAAACGGCTTAACCGATTGACTTCCAATTTGAAAAATAGACTCCTGAGGGGGCAAGTAATCGGTGTGATTCACATCTCTTTTTCTCGAATATACATTCACTCATTTATTTTTATTTACTAGTAATTTGATGTTAATGGAAACTATTTAGCGACACTGAAAAAACAATATCTTTATAA
The DNA here is from genome assembly GCA_024734495.1 of Forficula auricularia. Lineage (NCBI taxonomy): Eukaryota > Metazoa > Arthropoda > Insecta > Dermaptera > Forficulidae > Forficula > Forficula auricularia. The sequence goes on from JALMQS010000128.1 coordinate 16,159,236, forward strand.
TAAATATATTGATAGAGTTGACAATTTTTAATGAGCTCATATTTATTCCAGATATTTTATTAATAATCAAGATATATAGAAATCATTCCAAATATAACCAAATTTTTAGCTATTTAATCCAAATATATTATATACTTGAGTGATCTATTTTATTCTAGTATAGATATCTCTTAATATTAAACGAATGTCTTGTTTAATTCTAATGAAGCCTCTTATTATATCTAAACAAATGTTGTTGTTTTTTTATCATAAAACGAGTTCGATTTTCTGCAAATAGTGGTATATTAATAATTAAGATATTTAAAAAAAATATTAACAAGAATTTTGTTTACATTATTAATTGTTTTTTTTTTAATTTTAAAACCCACTATAAGAATATAAGAAATATTAATATATATTTAAATTAATTCTAATTTTTTTCTAGGGTGAATGAGGAAGAGAGGGGAGGAGATTGACAACCAATCGACTTGATTGGGGAATAATGGAATTGAAATAATTATCGGAAAAGAGGTTTTTTATCTAATTAGATTTTTCCTCTTATTAAAAACAAGGACTAAATATGAATAAGGACACTCGATGGTGGAGAAGTAATCTCCGGAATCGAAGCTAAAATACAAGGTATACATTAATTAATGTAAAATAATTGGTTTAATAAAATTTATAAAAAAATAAAAAAAAAATTTCTAATTGGATGGATGGATTGAGAGGAGGGAGAGACCAATCGACTTGATTGGGGAATAATGGAATTGAAATAATTATCGGAAAAGAGGTTTTTTTATCTAATTAGATTTTTCCTCTTATTAAAAACAAGGACTAAAGATGAATAAGGACACTCGATGGTGGAGAAGTAATCTCCGGAATCGAAGCAAAAATACAATGTATACTTTAATTAATGTAAAATAATTGGTTTAATAAATTTATAATTTTTTTCTAATTAATTCAATCAAATTAATAATTAAAATAAATATTTATATAATTCATTTGATTGAATATAGATTCTATATCAAATGAATATACTCATCTTATAGTCAAAAATACCTACCTATATTTATTATAAATAAAAAATATTCAAGTTTATACCATTTCTTGTCGTAATTACGTATTATATTAAATTTAACTATTCCACTATTTCACTCAAATAACAATATTTTCATAATTTACTTATTGGTACTTGGTTCAAATAGCGGCATCTTAACTATTAATATATCTAGAGTTGTTCAAAAAATATGAGAATACTTAAAATACGTATATCATTTATTCATTTGAACAGAGTTCGATTTATCGTTTTTTCAGTGTAGAGTGCAATTTGCATTCTCGTACTTACCACATTTCAATATTTTATACAATATATAATAATAATAACAACAAAATTATTGAATTGATTCATAAAATAAATTTTCTGTAAAGATAAGCAAAGAAAATGAATAAAAAAAAAAAAAGGTTGTAAATAAATTCTTGAGTGATTTTTAATCTGAAATATTTTTGATGGATGTCTAAAGGGGTGGGGGGAAGTTTCCACCCCCGCACAGGCAGAGAAGATCATTTTCGCTTTTCTACTTTGTTTCTTTCTGGTTTATTAGTTTTTATTTTCGCTTCTTCTTAATTGCGTGGCGGTTATCGGGAAAACTGAGCCCGAGATAACGTTTAACCACCCCCGTGTATACAGAGAGAGCGAGGTGCTTAACACCCCCGCATCTCTTTTTCCGGGCTAAGATTAAAATATCGAAAATTCCCCCCTCTCTTTTTCTCCTCTCCTAGGGTTTATTTTTATGATTTTTCTCTTCTTAGTGTCTCTCTTTTCCCTTTTTTTTTTTTTTTTTATTTTAGGCTCCCTCTGTGACGGTAATGAGTAATTAATGTTGTAAAAATAATTTTAATGTTGCAAAATTTCACTTTAAAGCGGCCAAGAGAGTGCGATAAGCGCAGAGTGGGGGTGGGTGGGCTTGAGCTTTTATCGGATCCATAAAGCTCAACTCGGAGGTAAAAAGAACAGGGGGAGGGGCAAAAAGAGAGAGATAGCAGAGAAAAAAGAGAGAGGGGATCGAAAAACGCAACGCTAAGATAAATAAATAAATAAATAAATAAGAACATGACGCAATAAATGTGAATCTTTTTCTATTTAACGAATTAACAGAAAAATGGGACATTTTTTTATTATTAATTGTCTTAATAATTAATTGATAATGAAAAAAAAGTTTGCGTAATTAAAAAACTACTGAACCGATTTAGAAACATATTTCATTAAGAATAACGAATCTACTCTTATTAAAAGAGCAACAATTGTTTATATACGATATATCTTTAACTTTTAGGGAGTTCGGTGTTGGTTCTAGGCTCCCAATTAATTAACAATAAAATAGACAAAATTGATAAATTAGACAAATCAGGAGTGTATAAACTAACTTGTCAAGATTGCGATGCTTTTTATATAGGGCAGACAGGCCGCTCATTCAAAATACGTTTCTCCGAGCATGTAAGAGCTCTTAATCATCTCAATAAATCCGATAACATTAATTTAGATTCGACCTCAGCCTTCGCAATTCACTTACATGAATCCAACCATTCAACCTCTAATAATAACCCTATCCCCATTCATTTCGAAAGAAAAGGCCTTAAATTGGATCTCTTAGAATCCACCGAAATAAAAATAGCCCTCTCTAATAATTCAAATATTTTAAATAATCAATTGGAAGTGTATAAAAATACAATAATTGATTATATGTTATAATAAATTAACTAAACATTCCTTCCATTGTTCGCACATTGAATATACTAGGGTAATTGTACTCTCTCATGTACCTTTCAAGTTGCACCTTCTCAGGTACTTGTCCATTCGTTATTATAATAGCACGTATAGCTTCCTTTCAGCCAGTTCAAATCTCAATAGAAAATATTAATTCTTAGAAAAACTTCTCCTTTTCCCCTACTTTCCCCTCACCACATACAGTTAAAATTTTTTTAAAAATTGTTACTTGTAAAACTATTTTTCCAATATATAATCAGTTTTCTTAGACTCCTGATGATGGGCTAACCCCGAAATATATCGAATTCAAAACTCAATTTTGTTTTATTTTATTTTTTGTGAAACCTACCTCGTATCTTACTCAAGTTTTATTATTATACTATATATCTTCTTTAAGTGCCATATCAGATCTTGCTGACGTTTCGGATCATATCCACATATACCTGTGCTGAGTGTGTTTATCTGTTTTTACACAGATATACGGGACCTACTTTTTAACGCCGGTTCCGAACAGCTAGTTATACTCTTAGAGGTTTCCATGGCTTTCCAAGAGAAGGCGACTGCAAATATCTGCCGAGACGCAAGTCTCGAACCAGTGTACTTCAGGACAGCCGCCCGACACTCTAACCACTGACCCACAGTCGCACCTTATATATATATATATATATATATATATATATATATATATATATATATATATATATATATACTTGCTTGTATTTTTTTTAATTTGAAAACAGCTCCACCGTTTTTGATGAAACCAACTCTATTAACAAGTTTTGAGGATGAGAAAACGATCTGGACCTCATCAAAATTAATCTTCTTTTTTTTGTTGGCTTTTCGGCCTTCTAGTCATCAGTTATCAATTTACGATACTGTTAAATTAAGACTTCTATGCAGGGATCAACTTTCTAGCCGGTTGCCTCGGGTCGGATTCGAACCCGGGTTCTAAATTCATCTTGATTGACTTTTTCTTAATTAAAGTAATTATTGATAGATGAAGATCTCAATTAAAAAGTTTGTTTACATTTTTATTCAATTTCTTTTTAATAAATAATTGGTTTTTCAATTTTAAAACCCACAAACATTTTATAGCAAATATTATTATATATTAGAATTTCCCAATTTAATTTATTATAAAACTCGATAAATCGTTATTTAATTAAAAAAAATTATTATACGGAATTTATTTATTATATACTTATATACACATAATCTGCGGGCCACTAGAAGTCTAGAAATTCAGAAACTGGGTGCGGGATGAGTGTGGGGGATCCGGAGTGGGGCGAGGTGGAGGATTTTTAAATTAAAAATAATATTAATATATAGTTTTTAAACTGAAGCAAAAAGTTACCGAGGATCGCTCGGTGGCTACAGGTTATTATTTTCTTATGTGACTAAGCTTACTATTACAAAAAAAATTGAATTTATCTACAACAGTGGCAGCCAGTCCATGGATGCTGTGGATGCTGCGCATCTACTAAAATTTCAAAACGTCCAAAGTATTTTCATTCCGTGTTATAAAAAATTTCATGTACAATGTCTAATAGGAAATTTGAATAATAATAAAAATTTCTGCGTTTATCCAGGAATTTTACAAAAAAATAAAATAACATATTATCTTTATCCATTTGGGTATTTGAACCCATGAGAAATAACAGATAAAATATTTCTAATTAAAAATAATAATGATAAAGATCATATATAGTCTCTAACAAATTAATTATATACATATATTCAATTAAAAAAGAAATAGTTTTTAAGGTACTTGGTGAAACATTTTTTGAAATTATTGGATAAAAAATACTTAGTAGGTTTCTAATATGAAACCTACAAAGTATTTTTTATCCAATCATTTTAAAAAAGAAATATTTTAATAATTATAATTTTGTATTCTTATATTGTAATTATTAAATAATTAATATTTTAATTAAAAATTTAATTTATATTTAATTATTAATATAAATTATTAGAATTTGATAATGAATTTATTTGTACTCAAAAGGAGACGATATTTTTAATTGCTCAAATAAATAATTGTTTATTATTTTCAACAATTATTGAAAATCCTTAATAATACACATGTTTAACCTAAAAACTTTTTCAATAAATATTTCCTATCAATTTTTGAATCAAATTTCAGAAATTGCCAAACGCCTAGTACATAGGCAACAAACACACAGCACGGGTTATCTAACGTGGACAAGAAAATGCTTGGAAATGGTTGAATAAAAATAAATTATAAGGCTGAATCAAAAGAAAAAAAGTGATTGATTTAATTATCTGGGTGCAGAGTGTTGATTACTAATCATTTACTTTAGTTAAAAGTGATATAATAATGAAAACCACAAATTCAGAATAAAATTATTTACATTAAAACGTCATATTTATCGGATTGGAAAACCGACGTTTAGGAGGATCATCCCTTCTTCTTCAGTATTTAATGGATACTGTTAAAGGAGACAAAAGGGAAATGAAGAAGGACATCCCACATATCCCAATGGACACTACAATATATGGTATGTAGTATTATTATATACCTACATATATCTGTATTGATTTGTGATTTGCGCCATAGATGGCCAATATTTGTTATCGTCGATTCTATCGCTCGCTATCTATCTATCATGCTTTATCTTCGTCTCCCTAGTCCACTATCATTTATCGCTTATCAATATAATATTCTAATCAGCTTTCCATATCTAATTGACTGATTTTATCTACATATATATTCAAAAATAGCAGGAAAAATATATATATATATATTCATTTTCAAAATGTTTTTATATGATATATTATTTGTATAGGTATATAAATATTATATATTATTAAATAATGATGTTATCTTGATAATCCTTCTCGTTATCTGTATATTAATAAATTATTATTATTCAATATCCCCCCTCTTTTCTAATCATATTTATCGCAAAGTTATATTATTTCCATTATAGGTATTTATTATAAGTGGAAGTATTGCTTTTGGAATTGTCAATTCAAATATATCACGCGAAATTATGACCTATTCACAAATTTTTGATTTGTTGGAAATTTTAATGAGATTAAGAAAAAATGATATATTTGGGATATATATAATTTTATATATATATATATACCTTAGACCATGAAATATATAGACGCCCTGGTGTCTATTTGGTGAGGCCAACATCAACTAGAGAATGTGACGTCATCTGTAGGTAGGAACACCCAGAAATAGCATGACTACTATAGGAATTATTATACATTGAGATAAATTTATCGTAGTTAAGATTATTTATTTTGGATTCCAATAATCGCAAATTAATATTATATTAATATTACCAAAATATTTATGCGAGAACGTGACGTCATCTGTAGGCGGTGTTGGCCTCACTTCACTCTGTGTGGAGAGAAGCAGAGGGCGTGTCTATATATTTCATGGTCTAAGATATATACTATTGAAAAAATTTATTTATTGTTGTATATAATAAATAAATAAAAATCTTATAAAACAATTTTAATAAAACCGAAACGTTTCGGGAGTATTTCACTCTTTATCAATGGAATTTCAAATATTGAAAAAAGAAATCAACTTGACTTTCGTATTAGTTTCTCCCTTACTTGGAATTATCATATAAATTAACTCAATTTGGATTTCTCCCGAGCCGTTTTGAGAAAACCCGGAAAAAAAGAAGAAATTGTAAATTACCAAAAATCATCCAGTAAACAGGTTGTTCGATTATATCCAAAATATCGAGGTATTTCTTCTAAACTCTAAATAGCTTAAGTTTCAAATCCCAGAACTCTGCAACTTAGGGTATATGAGATATAAACGATTAAAATATTTATTTTGCGACATGACTAATTTACACACTCTTACTTTATTTCAATCGGATTATAAAATTTGTACACGACTAACAAATTGAGACACTTGATAAGTATACCAATTAAAATAAAATCGTTAAAGGTGTTTTTGAGAAAATCACAAAAAACGAAAAATCTTTCATGTAAATATAAACTTCCGGTGTTTCGATTTCAACCAAAAGCTTACTCAACTCCTCCTGGCCGAGGGGTGATCCGCGATTGGAAGTAGGTTTGGAAGTATTTGGGAATATTCGGAAGTACTTGGAAATATTTGGAAGTACTTGGAAATATTTGGAAGTATTTGGAAATATTTGGAAGTACTTGGAAATATTTGGAAGTATTTGGAAGTATTTGGAAATATTTGGAAGTATTTGGAAATATTTGGAAGTACTTGGAAATATTTGGAAGTACTTGAAAATATTTGGAATTACTTGGAAATATTTGGAAGTACTTGAAAATATTTGGAAGTACTTGGAAATATTTGGAAGTACTTGAAAATATTTGGAAGTACTTGAAAATATTTGGAAGTATTTGGAAATATTTGGAAGTATTTGGAAATATTTGGAAGTACTTGGAAATATTTGGAAGTACTTGGAAATATTTAGAAGTACTTGGAAATATTTGGAAGTACTTGGAAATATTTGGAAGTACTTGGAAATATTTGGAAGTATTTGGAAATATTTGGAAGTACTTGGAAATATTTAGAAGTACTTGGAAATATTTGGAAGTACTTGGAAATATTTGGAAGTACTTGGAAATATTTCAAGTACTTCGAAATATTTTCAAGTACCAAATATTTCCAAATACTTCAAATATTTGGAAGTACTTGGAAATATTTAGAAGTACTTGAAAATATTTGGAAGTACTTGGAAATATTTGGAAGTACTTGAAAATATTTGGAAGTACTTGGAAATATTTAGAAGTACTTGGAAATATTTGGAAGTACTTGGAAATATTTGGAAGTACTTGGAAATATTTGGAAGTACTTGGAAATATTTGGAAGTACTTGGAAATATTTGGAAGTATTTGGAAATATTTGGAAGTACTTGGAAATATTTGGAAGTACTTGGAAATATTTAGAAGTACTTGGAAATATTTGGAAGTACTTGGAAATATTTGGAAGTACTTGAAATATTTGGAAGTATTTGAAATATTTGGAAGTACTTGGAAATATTTGGAAGTACTTGGAAATATTTAGAAGTACTTGGAAATATTTGGAAGTACTTGGAAATATTTGGAAGTACTTGGAAATATTTAGAAGTACTTGGAAATATTTGGAAGTACTTGAGAAATATTTGGAAGTACTTGGAAATATTTAGAAGTACTTGGAAATATTTTGAATTACTTAGAAATATTTGGAAGTACTTGAAAATATTTGGAAGTACAAGTGGAAATAGGTGTACAGCATATTAGGTCGCGGTTCACCCCTCGTTCTAGCCTATATCGAGCTTAAGTTTCGAATTTCGTAGCTTTGAGAGTTACGATTGCGAAACGCAGAGTGGTATATACGTACGCACGAGCCAATGGAATTTTGGTCACTTTTTGGCTTTTTGGGACCATAATGTACAGTTTTTTGTTCTATATTCAGTTTAAAACTATTAATGGCATCGATTCCTCCCACTTAGAAGTCACAAAGTGAAATTAACGTATTTCACCTGGGAGACGTTAATATACACAGATGAATGTTAAATAAGGAGGTAGATTGTACCCGAAGTTCTTGAAAGTGTCACCTATGGCGCTGCCTCTGTTGCGCACGGAGCGAATAGTACTTTTTAGTATCAATTTTAGGGGTTGTTGTGAACTATGTGTGTGAGGTGACATTCTATTTAAGGACATCATATAACAATTTAAATTTTAATACATTTTATTTGTCATGAACTATTAGTAATAAAAATAATCACATTGTCGATTATTATTACTAAGTACCATATATAATATTTAGAAATATAGTAGATATAGATATTTTCTTCTTAGCTATACATGTCTGTTGAGTTGGAGTGTGTAATAATAAAAAAATAATAATATATTTCAACAAAAGAGCGGGCGGGCGTTTGTTCGGTTATCATTGTGACGTATCATTGACACATGTTATCAGCTGGCTCGCTTCGAAGGTGTTTCAATCCAACACCTGACCACCCTCACCCCTCCACCTCACCCTTTATGGAATTTTTATGCATCTACGGAAATGAATCTCTCTTTCTCTCTATCCATCATTCTATCCGCAACGTAAACCTAACAGAATATGCAGACGACACAGAAAGAGAGAGATCAATGGGCCTTCTGACAGCTTTTGTACTCCGAAATATAGAAATAGATTTGCAATGGATTATGGCGCCGGCGTTGCTCCTGCTCCGCCCATAGGTATAATCCCCTTCAGCTATCATATCCTCCTATTGACACCTCTTGACTCGAATATCTCAAACAACGGCCGCTTTATCCGCGACATCTATTATATTCCACCAGGTACGATATGCACCTCTGCCTCTGCCAGCCAAACCTATACAAAATCCAATTCAATTCAATGACGATTTAGAAACAAATCCATTTTAAACTAATTGGAAAAACTTCATTTTAATTATTGAAATATGTATATATATATTTATTAGTATTGAAGCTGTTGAAGCTTTTATTTTTGTGATTAATTTGATTGAAATTTGAATTTTTATTTATCAATATATCACACATAATTAATTTTTTTTAAGGGCCTCCACATCTCCCCTTATAGCCTTCCGATCCTCTCACTCAGTTAAGTGACGCAGCGTGTGGCCACAGCAGAACGGTGTAAAACCTTAGTATTCTGAGACCAAGAATAAAATAATAATAATAACAAAAAAAGGAATACCGCATGTCGTCTAAATAAATAAATACACTGATAGCCCTCCGATCCTCCCACTCAGTTGAGTGCCTCAGTGTGTGGCCACAGCAGAACGCTGTGAAACCTTAGTATGCTGTAACCATGAATAAAATAATAATAATAACAAAAAAAAAGGAATACCGCATGTCGTCTAAATAATAAAAATAAATAAATAAATACACTGATAGCCCTCCGATCCTTCCAGTCAGTTGAGTGGCTCAGGGTGTGGCCACAGCAGAACGCTGTGAAACCTTAGTATGCTGCGACGAAGAATAATAACAAAAAAAGGAATACCGCATGCCGTCTAAATAATAAAAATAAATAAATAAATACACTGATAGTCCGCCGATCCTTCCAGTCAGTTGAGTGGCTCAGAGTGTGGCCACAGCAGAACGGTGTGAAACCTTAGTATGCTGCGACGAAGAATAATAACAAAAAAAAGGAATACCGCATGCCGTCTAAATAATAAAAATAAATAAATAAATACACTGATAGTCCGCCGATCCTTCCAGTCAGTTGAGTGGCTCAGAGTGTGGCCACAGCAGAACGGTGTGAAACCTTAGTATGCTGCGACGAAGAATAATAACAAAAAAAGGAATACCGCATGTCGTCTAAATAATAAAAATAAATAAATAAATACACTGATAGTCCGCCGATCCTTCCAGTCAGTTGAGTGGCTCAGAGTGTGGCCACAGCAGAACGGTGTGAAACCTTAGTATGCTGCGACGAAGAATAATAACAAAAAAAAGGAATACCGCATGCCGTCTAAATAATAAAAATAAATAAATAAATACACTGATAGTCCACCGATCCTTCCAGACAGTTGAGTGACTCAGGGTGTGGCCACAATAGAACGGTGGGAAACCTAGTATGCTGAGACCAAGAATAAAATAATAATAATAATAACAACAAAAAGGAATACCGCATGCAGTCTAAATAATAAAAATAAATAAACTGGGAGGAATAAATAAATAATCAAATAAATAAAACAACAAATAAATAGTTAGAATATGTCAGTGGGTTTGAAGAAATTGTTATTAAAATAAATAATTTAAAAAACTTAATTAGGATATTAAATTTCATCAAAATTGGTTAAGTCATTTTCAAGATATTTAGAAAAAACTAAAAAAGTACTGAAATAAAGTACTAATGTTTGTGGACCGATATGTACCAAAAACTTATCAACGCTTCATTTTGTTAAACTAATGGTAGGTTTTCAATTTCATTTCAATCAGCGCAAAGGTGTGGAAAAAATCGTGGACGAAAAAAACGATAACATCCATCCATCCATCCATCCATCCATCCATCCATCCATCCATCCATCCGCACGCACTTCCAATAAAAATGGCACTTTTTGGCCTCTCGACGAGATTCCAGGTAATTTTTGGCAAAACCGTCACGTGCTAAAATTCAATCTCATTGAATACTTCAATTTGTGACCTTAATTGAGTCTATGGGTTCCGTAGTCTTTACCTGAGGACCCTTTGAAGTCGCGCTTGCCGCGAGAGCGATTCCAATACTTTATCCCATGCTTCGCATTGGATAAAGTAAAAATGAATTAATAAATAAAAGTCATTTAATTAATCTTAAAAAGATTCATTATATAAAAGAAATCATATTTATATAGGGAAAAAATAGACGGATAAATTCAATTTGTTTCGTATACAAAAAAACAAATTTCTGTACACGATGCTCTATTGTGTATTTTATATTTTTATCACTCACACTATAATACCCCCTCTGCTTTTGTGATCACCCCCCTTGGACCCCTCTCCCTTTCATCAAATACATATCCGCCAAACAGCCCTACCCCTTTTAAAATTGAATTGATAAATTAGTCAGATTTCTGTATTCAGGTTTTTAATTAAAAACAACAAGCTCGAATTGTGTTAAGCTGCCTATGTGTGTGTGTGTGTGTGTGTGGGTGGGAGGGTCTTAGTGGCTGCACAATGATAAATAAATCCCACCCTCACAATTCTCGACAAAGAAAACTAATTTTCAGTCCAGGAAGTTGAAAAAAATAGCAACGCAAAGACGATACATGGGTTTATCTTGAGGTGTATAGGGATTCCCGTTCCATGCTGGGAATCCCTATGCACGAGTGACCAGAGGAGCAACCCCCTCTAAGCGGGGGTCGGGGAGAACCCACCCCTATCATAGATATTCTCCGAAAACAACACAAGTTTCATTTCCTGGCAAGGATTAACACCCCCCCACCCCGCCCAGGGGTGGCCGAAGATGGGGGAGGAAATGGAAAACAAAAGCGAGAGACCCAACCACCCACCCCCGCTAACACGAATTTTCTATACATAAAACATTTGCTATGTCTACGTTTTCTTCTTTTAACTCATAAAGGCAATATCCGCCCCCGGGGGATGATTTACAATGGCAGTGGCGTTAATTCGAGAGGGTTGTCCTTACGGATTACGGCTTACATCGTTCTTGTCTGTCTCTCGTTGGCATTCAGCGCAATCCTCACGCGCACTTATACACTGACAGACGTCATCAAACTTGAAAACGTTACAATTAATGGTGGGAAAAAATATGCCTCTCTTATTCTATGCCCAGGGTGAAACCCGCCTTGGGCGGGCATCTCACTGGACAGACCGACTATTATACCAGGTGTATGAATAAGTTGTTTCCGGTTTTTACTTTACCAAATGGGTGGTCAAGTATTGTAATCGTGCATGAAAAAAGTGTTTTTTTTTCCTTCTTTTTTCGAAATATCTCAAAAACGGCTGAAACTATTTTGATTAAAAAAATTGAACTAAACCATGGCATTTTGTTCTACGAAAAAGGTCAAATAAGTGAACATCGAAAAAATTATATTTTTCGAGATAATAATTGTTTTGTCAAAATGTCTGTTAGTTAGTCTGTCTGGTTGTGGACGAGCTAGCTCAAAAACTAGTGTGAACATCAAAACCAAATTTCACACGTAGTTTTGGTCCGTTGAGATTAAGAGCTGATTAGATTTTGGTGCATATTGACCCAAAATTAAGTGGGTGGATGGGGGGGGGGGTTAAATTTTAAAAATCTAGTACATTTGAGCAAACTCAACCAAATTTTGTATACATAATCAGTGGGACCCCAGAAGTCTAAAAATGCAAAAACTAACAGCCCAAAAAAGGGGAGGGGGTAGGGTCAAAAAATGAAAATCTTGGCCATTTACCAAATTCAACCAAATTTTGTATACCTACATAATCAGTGGGACACCAGAAGTATAAAAATTCAAAAACTAGCCTCCACTCCTACATGATTATAAATAATTTTAGGGGCCAGGTTGTATGGTAAAGTCAAGTGGATGGCCACATCAGAACACGTCAGTTTATTTTGGTAAAGTAGAAAGGTAATTTTCAAAGGAAATTAATTTTTTTTATTCAAAATGTTAGCCATCGGCTTCCACACATTTTGCCCATCTTTCAGGTAATTTATGAATACCATATCAGAAAAACTGCTTGTCTTTTGAGGCAAACTTTCTTTCTTCGAAATTGCTGAATTGCTGCTCTGTGAGCGCGTGGCCCATTAATGCGAAGAGGTGATACTCAGATGACGCCAGGTCTGGTGAGTACGGCGGGTGCGGAAGGATGTTCCATCCAAGCGATTTCAAGGTGTCTTTCACTAGTTTTGCTGTGTGGGACGGCGCATTGTCGTGTTTTTTTTCATTCAATACGTGTGGGACCCATTTACCGAGTTTATTGATCTTCCCCATTGCTCGTAAACGTCTGCTGATTGTTTCTTGTGACAGAATAAATGTTTTTGCCAATTGCTGCTGAGTTTGAGTTGTGTCATCATCCAATAACTTCTTCAATTGCTGGTCTTTGCACTTTTGTGGTCTACCAGAGCGCTCACTGTCTTTAACATTGAAATCACCACTTTTAAATTGTCAGAACCATATCTCACATGTTCTAACCGATGGAGCGTGTTCACCAGCAAACGATGACTTTCAACAGCCTTTTTCTTTTGATTAAATAAGAGAAAACCAATGAGTGCCGCAAATGTACTTTTTCACGCACAAAATTCGACATGAACACTGAATGATAAAACATAGACGCTAGTTTTTGGCGGACTCAACTTGTGCGTGTTTGTAGTTTAATGTCAGATTAACAAAATGACGTATGTGTCCAATTAATACGCTGCGTACTTTTCGCTGGAGCCATCTCTTATTTAAACCGGAAAAGACTTATGCATACACCTGATAAATAAATTAAGTACACAATATTTGTTTATTTTCTATATCAATAATAATAGTAATTACATTTATTGTTGCCATGGCAACCTAATTAGAATCAATTAGTTTATTAATATATATTAGTATAAATTACAAACAAGAGTGAAATGACTTATTAATGTGTTTAGTATTTATTTTTAAACACCAAGCTATCTCGAAGTGGGATAGAGTCAACGATAAAGTTCTATTCCTAGATTATCAAAAGCACTTTTTTCAAACCGAGATCAATTGAATCTAAAAATATGTGCCTATCTTCACGATACACTTGACCACTGACGTCATTGCAACTGGGTGTGATTAATTTTAACCAACCAAATCGAACACACTTGATAATTTCGGGTCTTTAGGGTTCCATACGGAATTTTATTAGTGTCGCCACAGTGTCAGATAATTAATTGTTGAAATAAGAATATATCGTTAATTAATTAGATATAAATAAAATAAAGATATTAAATTTTTTAATTATTTTAACTATTGTAATAATAATAGATACGCAATAGTTAATATATTGTAGTATGTTTACTAATTAAAAATATACTATATTTTATGTTTTTTTATGTTACTATAATGATTATCCGATTTGAATGAATTAATAGAATAAGGCACACACAGTCGATTTTCCCAACAATTTAGTTGGATTGGTTTAAAATCGTGATGAATTATCAATTTAGAAGCAACTCTAATTAACTAACTAAGAACTAGAAAATCATAAGATGGTGTCATCTATTAAATCCGATGGAATCGAATATTTTTAATTATATGTCAGAGGGGTTGTTTTTCATCCCCTCGGGAATCGAACCCGAGTGCCAGTAACAGCAATCCGGGCCATCTGACTCACCTGCGGGATGCGAACCTCTCTGACATATGTACACGCGTAAACAACCTGTTACTGGCACTCGGGTTCGATTCCCGAGGGGATGAAAAACAACCCCTCTGACATATAATTAAAAATATTCGATTCCATCGGATTTAATAGATGATACCATCTTATGATTTTCTAGTAAATTCGAATCTATTACCATCGAGCAAATTAATATCTTTCATATTAACTAACTAAGCTTGATTTTTTTATCAAAAGTGCTCATTGATCGATTTTGATTAAATAATCGAGTTGATCTGCAGTTGTGTTGTGTATGCACCCATATTAAACTTAATATATTTATGTCCATTAACTAAACTATCGCTCGACTGAAAATCGACTATGTGTGCCTAGCCTAAAGCTTATTCGAAAAAAAAAAATAATAAATAAAAGTCTAGACGAATCAAATATTAAATTAATTAGATCAGAACACGATCCCCTAAAAATTAGTAATCGTTAGAAATTTTAAAATCATACAATAACTCACTAGAAAAATTCTTAAATCGGAAAATCGAACTTTCGGAATGCTGTATGTTAAAAATAGCCGCGCAAATAAAAATCTCAATACTGACGTTCAAAATTGCCACAATTTTTCACCATGGTCAAATCAGCAACTACACTCCCCACCACCTTTTTTCTCTCGAGGCCCTGGCTTACACACTCAATCGTTCTTATTCATACAACTGCCAAAGGGTAAACTTCTCTTAGAATTACTCTATGTGTGCTATTCGCTAGTTGTATGAGCCTGAAGGTAAGAATGTTCTGATAGCTAAAATTCATATCCTATACGTGTTCATATCTTTAATTATTTTCTCTCTTTTATCCTGAAGGTTCTGCAATGTATATGTATTTTGGCGCCCGCTCGCTTGGTGACTAGCAAAAAACATATACAAACCTTTGCCCTAATCCACATGCGGCAATACCACTGAAAGGTTCATTAATAACCTAACTAAGCCACTCATAGCCCAACGTATGTTTTGTTTGCCCGATTCGATTGGTAGACAACAACATATATATTCCCTTGCCCACCCAGCCGGCAAGAAACACACCCGGGCAAACAGCCCCGGACTTGGAGCGTCGAGCATAGACGCCCAGCACCAGCCCACACACGGCGTATTCAAATTATACGCAAGGCATCGTGGAACGGGAACCAGGCTACAAATGGCCTGTACCTTCCTCAAACACTTCTTAATCAATTCACCACACTCCCCTATATCAAAACCTTCCCTTTGTTGATTACTTAATAAATGTTAAATTGTTTTACCTTTTTATTTCTTACGCTTTTGAAGAGAACTAACTTGACTTCCCTCCATTTTTTCTTTACAGGATATCATATGTGCATAACAGTAATTAATTAGATAATCAAACCAGCATCCCCTATCGAAACATTTATTTCATTATAAAGTAACTAACAGTTTCTTTGTGGTCTTACAAACCTCATAACAAAAAGGAGCGATACTTTCAACAGCCATCTACAGCCAAAAAAATGAAACAAGTAGAAACTGGTAAATCATAAACAAAAAATGAAACAAATAGAAACGGTAAATCATAATTTGCCCAGACCACATGTAAAGCTCATTTTTCATTCATACATTAATTCCTGTGAATCAATTGTAATAGACTGATGAAGAGGGCAAAGCTCTCAAAACTATAATCTCGTTATAAATAAAATTTATAATTCCGGCAGAAGACACACTCTTTTATTGTCTCATTCAATATATACAAATTCTGATACTCTCGGCAAAAAAACTTTCAATTTAATTAAAAGTCATTTAATTAATCTTAAAAAGTTTCTTTATATAAAAGAAATCATATTTTTAAATTAAATATATTGAAGATTTGGTTGGTTTTTAATTATTCAATCTTGCTCTGACGTCATTACAGAATTAAGAACTAGTTTCTGACTATTAAAAACGGTCAAAATTAGTAAAAAAACAAAAAGTTATTAATTAGTGTTATGTTTTATTCTTTTATTTTATTAAATACCAGAATTTTTTCTAGTTTTAATGTTAAATGACTCGTAACATGTGCACATTTCTCGCTCGCTAAGCATATTAATGTTTTGTTAAAAGGAGCCAATGCACTTGTTCTAAAACCGCCTTAATATTATATATTATTATGATTATGATGAATATCTGATTATCTTGCAGGTATTATAAAAAAAAATAAAAAGAGATGGAAAACAATTAGCACAGGAAATGGCTGGCAACAGGTTTCCTTCTTTTTTTAAGTCTTAGTCACCGATACAGTTAACCGGAGAGAAAGAAATAATCCGGACAAGTGTAAGATGGCCACGCATACCGAAAGGATTCTCTATCTAATATGTTTAATTCTTGGTCAGGGTCGAAAAAATTGAAAACCAAAATAAGCCTTTGAAGACTTCAATCTTGATCTGAAAACGACTTCAGAAATAAATTAGAATGAATAGTAATAGAAATATATATATTTTTAACTTTATTTTATATATAAGTAGTGATGGTCGGTAATTTTTTGATTCAGTTAAAATCGATATATTAATATTATATAGTATAATTTTAAATTCAGGTAAAAAGATCGATTTTTAATCGCAGCAAAAATAAAATAAAATTGAAATAAAACTTAATTTATATTTTTTACTAACGTTTACACCTGCTATGGTCATCATCAATACGTGTATCACTGGCCACAAAATTTTGAATATAATTGCAATTAAAAATAAATACATTTAGGGAAAACGGTGTTGGTTTATAGTGTATTAAATTTTACTTAGGGAAAGTGGTGTAGGTTTTAGGTGAAATGCCTCGATGTCCACCATATATACAAGAATTGCTCGTTTAATATAATAAGATAAGAAAATTATATTATTTAAAAATTTATTGAATGTTTAATATAAATAAATATAAAACTTTTATAGAAAACAATCTTAAAACGTTTACCCTTTTTAAAATCCGAACGTTTCGAGAAAAGTTCTGATGATATTGGTAGAAGAGATGAATCACAGCCAACTATAGGATTGAAGGAGACAATAAAAGAGTGTGTCTTCTGCTGGAAGTATAAATTTTATTTATTTATAACGAGACTATAGTTTCGAGGGCTTGCCCTCTTCATCAGTCTATTACAATGGATTCACATGAATTAATTTATGAATGAAAGTCTGGCCAGAATCAAAACCAAAATTAATAATCCCATACTATGGAAAAATTTCGGAAACTTTAAAATTAAAATTCAAAACTTTAGGATATCAAACTATTTTCAAATCCTCTAGAACATTGGGATCTGATATTAGCAATAATAAGAAAGACAAAATTCAAAAAATGGACAAAAAAGATGTCTATTCCATAACACTGATAGGCGATCCTACATTAACTGACACTCTCGACTCCGTAGCCCATCGTAGATCTGTCTCCGCCCTTTCCCTTTTTTATAGATATTACCATGGCTTTTGTTTTGCCAGCATTAAATCGATAATCCCACCAAAGGCTTCTTTTGCGCGAAATACACGATTTTCTAAAACTCAACACCCCTCCTACGCGCTTAAACTGGATACTAATCGAACAAACGCATTCGCCAATTCATTTATCCCCATGACAACTAGAGACTGGAACTCTCTTCCCCCGACCGTCTTTCCAGCAACTTATGACCTTCAATCTTTCAAGACCAGCATCCACAGATACCTTCGACTTCTACCCAATCACTAAATCTCCCCTTATCTTCACGTTACAAGGGTCCACCAGGGACTACAGAGGTTGTACCTTCTTGGTGCAACTTCTTCTTGTATCAGTATCTTTATAAAAAAAAAACATGTGGAAAATGTGATTCGACCTATATAGGAAAAACAGAACGAAATTTAAACACACGCATTTCGGAACACAAAAGAGTTTTTTAAAAGGGGTTCGGGGCATAGTGCATTTGCAGACCATTTAATCTCCGAGAAACATTGTTTTCCAGATGAATCAAATATTAAATTAATTAGGTCAGAATTAGATCCCTTAAAAATTAGTATTTTCGAATCGTTAGAAATTTTAAAATCATACAATAATTCACCAAAAAAACTCTTAAATCGGAAAATAGAAATTCCCGAAAGCTTTATTTTAAAAATAGCCGCTAAAATATAAACTTCACCAACGCCACCTACAGCCAAAATAATAAAACAAGTATACATTTCAATTCTTAACTTGCCCACCCTGTGTAATTTCTTAACCTAACCACATGAAAGATGTTAACCTTTCATTCATAAATTAATTCGTGTGAATCTATTGAAATAGACTGATGAAGAGGGCAAAGCCCTCGAAACTATAGTCTCGTTATAAACAAATAAAATTTATACTTCCAGCAGAAGACACACTCTTTTATTGTCTCCTTCAATATATAAAAATTCTACTACTCTCGGCAAAAACTTTCATTTCAACTATATAGTAGGATTATGGCCAGTATAAAATCAAATCTGAACTGTTTTGCTAAGATTTATCAGAAATTTTTGATAAATATTTAAATTTTTTTAATTTTTATTGATGGTAATTTCATCTCCAAGAAAATATATTTCATAGATTAAGGATTTTTCTCCCCCAAAAGTTTGATAAGTTAATTTACTCGTCATTGAAGTATTTCTATCATAAAGAATTAAATACGTAGATATAATATAGGCAAATAAATAGAGAGATAATTCAAATGCTAGAGTAGGTACTTTCTAATATGCAAATTTCGAAATTATGTAAAGAAAATAAAAGAGAAAAAAGAGAGAGACAATTTGCCTTCATATATGTTTATGTGCCAATCGTCAACCAAGATATGTTCACTTATGAAGATAATTAATTTAATTTTTTTCATCACGAATTCTTAATTATAATTTAAATAAATATCCAAGATACATTTTTTACTTTACCATACAGGGTATGGTCAAGTATTGTAATCGTGGATAAAAAAGTGGTTTTTTCCTTCTTTTTTTCGAAATATCTCAAAAACGGCTGAAACTATTTTGATTAAAAAAATTGAACAAAACCATGGCATTTCGGTCTACAAAAAAGCTCTAATAAGTGAACATCGAAAAAATTATATTTTTTGAGATAATAATTGTTTTGTCAAAATGTCAGTTAGTTAGTTAGTCTAAGCGTTACCAAATTTGTGGACGAGCTAGCTCAAAAACTAGTGTGAATATCGAAAGCAAATTTCTCACGTAGTTTTGGTCCATTGAGATTAAGAGCTGATTAGATTTTGGTGCATATCGACCCAAAATTAAGGGGGTCGAGGGGGTTAAAAATTAAAAATCTAGGTCGTTTGAGCAAACTCAACCAAATTTTGTATACATAATCAGGGGACCCCCAGAAGTCTAAAAATGCAAAAACTAACCGCCCGAAATGGGGGGTGAGGGCAAAAAAATGAAACTCTTGGCCATTTACCAAACTCTTCCAAATTTTGTATACATAATCAGTGGGTCCCCAGAAGTCTAAAAATGCAAAAACTAACCGCCCAAAATGGAGGGGGGGGGGTCAAAAAATGAAAATCTTGGCCATTTACCAAACTCAACCAAATTTTGTATACATAATCAGTGTGCCCCTAGGAGTCTAAAAATGGAAAAACTAACCTCCCTCCCCTACATGATTATAAATTATTTTATTAAATATTAATGTAAGTGAGGGGCCAGGTTATATGGTAAAGTCAAGTAGATGGCCACATCAGAACACTTCAGGTTATTTATTTTTATAAAAAGAATTTTTTCGAAAATAGTTAAAGAGATTTTCGAGAAAAAAAATAACAATCCGCAATAGGCCGATTTTGTTTTCTATATAGGTATGAGGGGCATTCCACGCCAAATTGGATGGTTTGAAAAATTTTAATTGTTGATTTCCTTCATTTTTTTGACATTTTATTAGTACCTATCAAAAAAACTCTTCCTGGTAAATTTTGAAATTTTTTTGATCACCGCATTAAAAGATTTCGGATTTTCGATCATAACTTCTTCAAAAATGGTCCAAATTCAAAAATTACTTTTTAGAAAAAAAGTATACAAAATTATTTAAAGGATTTTAAATGTGATTTTAGATTTTAGGTTAAAAATAAAATAAAATGAGAGAGTCTTCTGTTTTTTAAATAAAATAATTTTTAATTATTTCTAGAGACTATAGTTTCGAAGGCATTGCCTTCATCATCAGTCTATCCCAAATATTTCAAATTAGTTACAAATTAAGATTTATACATTGAAAATTTTGAAAAATATATAATGTCTTTTTCTACATGTTTCCTCTTGGGACATTAGAATATTCTAATGTCCCAAGAGGAAACATGAAGAAAAAGACATTATATATTTTCAAAATTTTCTATGTATAAATCTTAATTTGTAACTAATTTGAAATATTTGGGATAGACTGATGATGAAGGCAATGCCTTCGAAACTATAGTCTCTAGAAATAATTAAAAATTATTTTATTTAAAAAACAGAATACTCATTTTATTTTATTTTTAACCTAAAAATAAAAACAATTCTGTTACCATCGACAGTGAAATCTTTTATTCAACTAATGTGATTTTAGAGTTTGATAATTTTAATCTTGTTTTTGAAACTGTGCTTATGTACTCTTCGATTTTTGTGATAATTTTTTATTTTAAATTTCAATTCATTCTACAAATTTTAAGACCGGATTAATGATAGTGATAGTCCTATGATAATTACTATTTTTTTTCGATTTTGATTTTCTTTCAACAAACTAAAATACTAATTATTTATTTTAAACACCTGTTAACAATAAAAATCAATTCAAAATAACTAAAAAAAAAATAATTTTTAAGAAAAAAATAAAAACCGACTTCAAAAAATTAAATGCAACAAATAAAATACACTAAAAGGTATAAAATAATTATTATCTTATTTAGTTACAACTAAACGACGAAATATTAACATGAAATTACTTTTTGAAGTCGGTGCCAAACAAACTATACCTATAAGCGAGCGTACCCGCCAAACGTACTAAGTGAGATCCGTCGAGTGCGATTCATAAAAGGTATATGTTTGGCACCGACTTCAAAAGTAATTTCATGTTAATATTTCGTCGTTTAGTTGTAACTAAATAAGATAATAATTATTTTATACCTTTTAGTGTATTTTTATTTGTTGCATTTAATTTTTTGAAGTCGGTTTTTATTTTTTTCTTAAAAATTATTTTTATTTTTCTCTTTTTAGTGATGTTATTAATAGTGATCATATCATCAGAACTTGACCAAACTAATATGACACCATCCCTAAGACACCCCCTATCGGATAAAAAAAGAACCATCGAAATCGGTTCATAAACAAAGAGGCTAGGTCTAAACAAACCTAATAAAAAAGGTCTAATACCTATGAAAAAAAAACGAAAAAAAAAATGGGACCAATCGGAAGCTAGACTGGACCCAATGCAAAAAAAATTTTCAAAATCGGTTGACAATTGGCGAAGATATGAGGTAACATAGGCACAAAAAAAAAAAAAAAAAAAAAATCAGTCGAATAGAGAACCTCCTCCTTTTTTGAAGTTGGTTAAAAAGAGAACTCAATACCAAATAGTGGGTTTAATTATCGTCAATGGCGAATAAAATGTTTTCAAAATTTTCAAAAATCGAAAAATAAAAATAGAAATTATCATAGGGCCACTATCAACCCGGTCTTAACATTTGAAAAATGAATAGAATGAATAGTTTAAAATAATAAATTATTTTAAAAAAATCAAAGAGTACTCTACATACAGTTTCAAAAAGGAGATTAAAATTTTCAAAAAACGCATATAAAAAAGTTTAAATAATTTTTTTGTATTTTTTTTTAAAGTATGTAAAAATTATTTTTTTGAATTTAGACCATTTTTGAAGAAGTTATGAGCAAAAAAACCGAAATTTGATATCTTTTAAAACCAGTGATCAAAAAAATTTCCAAGGAAGAGTTTTTTGATGGATAGGTACTAAAAAAATGTCAAAAAATGAAAGAAATCAAAAAAAAAAATTTCAAACCGTCCGATTTGGCGTGATGAATGCCCCATATATATATATCCACAAATATTTAAAAAATTTAAATTCATTAAAAAGGCTATTTTTCTTTCCTTCATTTGGAAGATAATTAAAATTAAATTTTGAGAAGGTACATTTAAAAGGTACTTAATTTTCTTATCCTAGTTTTATTTTCCGACCCCCATTCGATTTTTTCCCGCAATCCCAGCCACCAATCGTTACTCGAAACCTCCCACTTGGCTGAATTTCTCTCTTCAATCTTTTCCTTTTGCATTCTTCAACAAATTTATTGTATCTAATTTCATTCTTTAGTAGAGTTTCGTCTTATTCTTTTTTTGTTTAATTCTGTTCGTTTAATGATCCTTATCATTAAATTGAAGCTTATCTAAAAGGTTATCTCTGGACTTCACTTGCTTATCTCTGATGGGAAATCATAATTCTTCAATCCCCCCCGCCCCCTTAAAGAACCCGTCACCCACATCCTCCACCTCTAGAACTCCACCACTCACTCACTTCGACTTCTTTTCATTTCAAGAATTAGTAAACGCACTTAAGCCAATCAAGGCCGTTAATGTTCGTTTTTTAATTATACCTACATACCTATATAGGTATATATACATCAAGTAATGTTGTTGCAATGTTCTGTCTTGTTCTTTTCTAACGCAAAAATGTTTATTAAATTGTAAATGTTGTGCAAAATTATGATAAAAATGTTAGTAATAGAAATAAATACAGTTTGAATTTTAAAGAAGCCAATTAAAAGAATAGTTCCATTAATAAAGTAGTAAAGAGGCGACTGTGGGTCAGCGGCTGGAGTGTCGCTGACTCGAAGTACGCTTGTGCGAGATTGAGTCTTGGAAGATCATATATTTGCAGTCGCCTCCTCTTGGAAAGCAATGGCAACCTACCAAGAGTATAATTGCCTAGTAACCTCTATAAACTAGTCGTTCGGAACCATCGTTAAAAAGTAGGTCCCGTATATAACACACTCAGCACAGGTATATGTGGAGAGGAGCCGAAACGTCAGGGAGACCTGATATGGAACTTAAAAGAAGAATAAAGGTAAAAAAAGTTCTCGAAACGTTTGAAGATATACAGGGTGTTTAGTACAACAGTTCCAAATCTTCAGGGTATGATTTCGTGGATCAAAATTAGATGAAAAGTTCCAATAAACATATATATCCAAAAACGCTTAGTTTTCTGTCTTGCCACCATTTTTTTTTTAAGAAAAAGGTAGGTAGATAACTTTATGAAATTTCGTACACATGTACTTAACTATATTATCTACTAATTGAAAAAGTATCTAAACTTTATCGGTCATTTAAAATTTTTAATTGTGACAACTTTTTAATTTTTCATTTTATTAAAATTAGTATTATTATGTATAATGTTACCCTTTTTATTGTGAACAGAATGACATGTTATTTTTCAAGATCCGATAAAAAATAACGAAGTTATGATGAAATTTGTGTAAGCATCATTACTGACTTCCGTAGACTGAATTTTGAGACCTATTTTCGTAAAAATGTTGTCAGAACTTCGTTATTTTTCATTGGATCTTGGAAAATAAGGTGTCATTTTGTTTACAATAAAAATGGTTAACATTTTATCCAATTTTACTAATTTTAATAAACTGAAAGATTAAAAAGTTATTCAAAATTCAAATTTTTAAAAAGCCCGCCATTTTGAAAATTTTCAAGATAAAATTTATGTACTTTTTTAATTAGTAGATAATATATGTAGGAAATTAAGTATTTAATTAAGTGAATCTTCTTAATTTCAGTTTAAGATTATACATGTGTTTAACAGCTGTTTTTCTAGGCTGGGCGGCCGTATTCTTTCTTTTTAGCAAGCCATTGTGCCCAGGCTAAAAGCTTTCGGTAATAAATAATATTATGACACTCATATGCATGTGTTTATGTGTATGTGTGCTGCCAAGGGTGAATTGTCAACAGCTGGAAGTTAGTTGAATACGGGCTTTGCTTAAAGATGGTTGTAACCAAAACGATGTATTAATTAACAATGTGTATTATGACGTTTAACGATGACCCCTAGACACGAAAATGTATTACCTCTCCTTTTTGTTAATAAATATATATAAAGAATAAATAAGTGTGTTATTTCACCCCTAGGAGCCAAGGGGGTGAAACCCCGCCCCTCTACATATAGTTAAGTACATGTGTACCAAATTCATAAAGATATCTATATCAGTTCTCAAGATAGAGGGTTTTCTTAAAAAAAAAATGGAGGCCAGACAGAAAACTAAGCGTTTTTGGACCTATGTTTATTGGAACTTTTCATCTAATTTTGATGTAGAGAATGACGCCGTGAAGTCTTGGAACGGTTTTTCTAAACACCCTGTATATATTCCCCCCCCCCCCGAATCATAATTAAAATATCTAAGTTGTTGTTTAAACAAATAAACCCATTCAATTTTCGGGGATAATAAATAGTAAATCTTGAGTTATTGTAATTAATTACAGTGTTTGAAAATGAAAAAGATATTTAAAGAAGAAGGAGGAGGAACCTGAAATGAGAGAAAGAAAAAACAAACAGGTTGTAAATCATTTAGAGAAGAAGAAGTTATGGAGAAAGGGATGAGCAAAATGGAGAATTAAAGGGGAGGGGGGCAAAAGGGCAGAAAAGGCGGTGGGCGATTTGAAATCGAGCGAGTCTCTTTTCTCTTAACAAAAGCCAATTAATCGTTTAAGGAAGGAAACGGGGCCGGGCGGGCGGGTGACTTGAACGCACGGATAAGAAATATCACCTCCGCCGCTCGCTCTTCTTTTTCTGTTTCGTTTTAAACCTTTAAAGCAAAGGCGCCTTTTATTTCCGGTGTCATAATATATTTATAGACCTGGACATTAGACAGGAAATTGACCTCTAGGTTAATAAAAAGAAACACAGGGGCTGAAGGGAGAGAGACTGAGAGCGCGGCCCAGGGAAGATGGTTAAAATGTATTCTTGCTTCTGCCCTTTTATATGATAAATTAAACGATATTTTAAACACAAAAAGGAAAGGTAAAAAAAAAGCACAAGATAATGTTTAAATTTTATTTCCATTCTTTAAAATGAAAAAATATATACAGGGTGTCCCGTGTATCACAACGATAAACCGTGAACAGGGGGATAGGGCAATTTACGTCGGTTTAGAACGTAAACATTTTTTTTAATAAAAGTCTTATAGTTTTCGAGTTAGAGGCGTTTTTTTGAAAATGGTGAAAATCGCTACCCTGCCTTAAATATCGAGATGCCGTGGCTACAAATTTATATATTTTATTATTCTAATTTTTGTTACGCAATCCTGAATAATTGGAGTAATTTTTGGAGACGGACTGATAAGTGAATTAAGTGGATATTGATGAGGCAGTCCAAAAAAAATTATTATTACATTATAATTCTGCTGAGAATGAAATACAAGATATTATTGTTACTGCCACTGAAAGAGGAGACAGAGGGGAATGCCGCATTGGATTTCCTTCACTGACTTTTCAAAACCCTGAAGAAGGAGGGAATAGCCTCAGAAACGTCGGTTTTATGAATAAAAAGATAGTGTAAATTATCTTCTTCTTTTTTTTTGGACTGCCTCATCAATATCCACTTAATCCTGAATAATCCTGGTATTGACCAGAATTCAAAATAAAATCATAAGTACTATACTTATGGAGAAAAAAATACTATAATATCTATTAATAATGTCATTAATAGCCAAAGATTAGTTCAATTAAGATGCGACATAATTGATTAACATATTAAATAAAAAACACTATCAAAATATGTTTTTAAATTAGTTAATTTTGCCAAAAAAGTACAAATATTTTTTTCCCAAAATAGGAAATACAAAGTGCAGAATCATTTTAAAATCTCAACTAAATGGGCCATTTTTTTTAAATAACTTGCCATGGTAGTTTATAAAACTTTTTTTTACATTAAAGATGATTCAAAGTTAGGTGATGAAATTTTTTTTTAAACATAAGTCCGGCAATCTGTTGGTGCGCTAGGAGCAGCCATAAATTACGTCATCACAGTGAGGGAGGAGAAGAGATCTCAGATTTGTGACAAAATGTGCCCGAACCCCTTTAGAAATTGCAATGTCACATAAGTTAAATTGAAAAATTTTTAAAATTTTCAAATGTATTTTTTAAATTTCAGGTTATTATAATATTATTCCAACCTGAAAATGTTGGTGAAATAAATCTAGACAATAATTTGTAAGCAAGCAATATAAAAATTTTTAAGAAAAAAATAAAAACCGACTTCAAAAAATTAAATGCAACAAATATAAAAATACACTAAAAGGTATAAAATAATTATTATCTTATTTAGTTACAACTAAACGACGAAATATTAACACGAAATTACTTTTTAAAGTCGGTGCCAAACAAACTATACCTATAATCGAGCGTACCCGCCAAACGTACTAAGTAAGATCCGTCGAGTGCGATTCATAAAATGTATATGTTTGGCACCAACTTCAAAAAGTAATTTCATGTTAATATTTCGTCGTTTAGTCTACTAAATAAGATAATAATTATTTTATACCTTTTAGTGTATTTTTATATTTGTTGCATTTAATTTTTTGAAGTCGGTTTTATTTTTTCTTAAAAATTTTTATTTTTCTCTTTTTAGTGATGTTATTAATAGTGATCATATCATCAGAACTTGACCAAATTAATATGACACCATCCCTAAGACACCCCCTTTCGGATAAAAAAAGAACCATCGAAATCGGTTCATAAACAAAGAGGTTAGGTCTAAACAAACCTTATAAAAAAGGTCTAATACCTATGAAAAAAAATCGAAAAAAAATGGGACCAATCGGAAGCTAGACTGGACCCAATGCAAAAAAATTTCAAAATCGGTTGACAATTGGCGGAGATATGAGGTAACATAGGCACAAAAAAAAAAAAAAAAAAAAAATTAATCGAATAGAGAACCTCCTCCTTTTTTGAAGTCGGTTAAAAAGTGACAGTGTGACGTCACAATACAGGGGGCACATTGAAAATGTGACAGAATGTGACACAGGGCGGGTCTTAAAATCGTGACTTAATTTATGGACGTCCCATTATCAAATTTTGTATACGCTCTATTTCAAAAACTAGTGGGAATATTAAGAAGAAATTTCAGATGTAGATGATTTTTTAGATTGATATTAAAAGCTGATGAGATTTTGGTTGAAATAGAACCAAATTTAAGGGTGGGGGGAGGTTCTTAATAAATTAAAATTAACAAATTTTTTAACTAAAAAATAAAAAAACCTCTCGGATGAAATATGAATTAAATAATCTGTACACACAAACACAGGTACATTGGAATTTATAATATACTAGCTTCAAGGCCCGCCTTTGGCTTCGCCCCCTGGACCCCCACGTGGC
This sequence comes from Forficula auricularia, assembly GCA_024734495.1. Taxonomy (NCBI): domain Eukaryota; kingdom Metazoa; phylum Arthropoda; class Insecta; order Dermaptera; family Forficulidae; genus Forficula; species Forficula auricularia. The sequence goes on from JALMQS010000128.1 coordinate 16,187,082, forward strand.
TGCTTTATTGATGTTTTATTAGTAACAGAGAATAAATATAATTGTTTTATTATAAAGTCTTAAATAGATATAATTTGAGATTCTATTTAACTGTAATATACACTCATAACAAATAAGATGAAACAAATATTTAAAATGTATTAAAAATCTCTATTTATAAAAAATTCTCTTATTCTCAAGCTTGAGTTGTTTATCATAAAAGAATTTAGTCTTATTGATTTTAAGTCGATTCTTCCACGTTTTCAGTAGAGCTTGCTATTAATAGTCAAAACATCAAAAATGGAATGCAATAAGGTTATTCCTCTATTATTAGATAAGAATCGATTGCTATTTTTGTTTTTAAGTCGATTCCTTCAGGTCTTCACCAATGGCTACCAATAAAAACCGAAACGTCAAAAAACGTGGAAGAATCGACTTAAAATCAAAAGGACTAAATTCATTTATGGCAAACAACATTAGCTTGAGTTGTTTACCAAAAAAGAATTTAGTCTTTTTGATTTTAAGTCGATTCTTCCACGTTATCAGTAGAGGTTGCCATTAATAGTCAAAACATCAAAAATGGAATGCAATAAGGTTATTCCGCTAGTATTAGATAAGAATCGATCGTTATTTTTGATTTTAAGCGGTTTCCTCCATGTCTTCAGCAATGGTTACCAATAATAATCGAAGCGTCAAAAACCTAATGTAGAATTGTTATTCCTCAAGTACTAGATGAGAATCGATCACTATTTTTGATTTTAACTCGATTCCTTCATGTCTTCAGCAATGGTTACCAATAATAACCGAAACGTCAAAATTCAATGTAGAATGGTTATTCCTCGACTATTAAATGAGAATCGATCATTATTTTTTTCTTAAAGTCAACATGAACTGCAAATAGCAAGTGATATCTGATTAATAATAAAGGAATAAACATATTAATATTTCAAATGAATTTGGATAAAGTTTAGCAACGATCCGTTGCAGTTTATTTTTTAATTTTTGTTTTTAAATGTACTTTAAAAAAATAGATAGTTTTTTAAATCTTTGTTGCATTATTAAATTCTTCTTCAACGATAATGTGGTTAGAACTCTATTATCTATGCTATTAAGAATGAATGACATTCAAAAATCTGACAAACAGTGCCGCCAACAAATGTTTAGTTTGCTAGTTTAGTTCTTTTATTGTTTGGCAAGCTATGTTGGCTATACAGATTTTGTTTTAGTTTTTCGTGAATTTTCCAATTTTCCGGGCAACTTTTCCGTTTTTTTTTTTTTTTTTTACGTATTAACCTGAAATGGACTATTACGAACATTTAAAAAAAAATTAGCCAAATCGGTCCAGGCATTTGAGAGATCTGCGCTTACAAAGAAAAAGAAATTTATTTTTATTATATAGATGTAGGATGTAGGATTAAATATAAAAAAGGGAGCAGGTGTGTGGTAAAATAATGTTGATGGCCATATGAGTTTATTTTATGTAAAAACAAGCAAGCACTGATTTCTACATATATCTATTTTAATACTTGGGTGTCAAGTTACAAAACTGATTTATTATAAATCAACAATTTTTGGGTTTACTAAACTTTACAATGTATTTAAATAATAATAATAATAATCAACAAATCTTGTAAAAATCATACACGAAATACTTTTAACATTCTCTTAAATTTTTATTACTCTAAATAGACCAATTTATTTATTATTAATCTGAAATGTGTAACAGGATATTAAGAAACAGTTTTCTAGACCTTTTTTCTAAAACAAGATAATTCTGGATTTTTTTTTTAATCGATAAAAACGTCGTTTTCTACTCGAAATAGCAATAAAAAAAAGGAAGGAGTTGTCTAATCAGCGATCGCTGTCTTAAATACCCACCCGGGGTAATGAATCCGCTTCAGCACCCCGCCCTCTCTCTAGAGATACTTTACCCCGGTCCCAAGCTTAAGAGTGCTGATCTGTTAAGGGGCGGATCCTCATCTGCCTCTTTGGTTCCCAGGCAACCAAGGATCCGTCCATATCGTGTTAGCATCTCTCTCTCTGTATGGGTTGTTCACTCTCTCACTCAGTTGTTGTTGTTGTTTTTGTTATCTTTGAAATCGATCGCCGACAACTCGATCCAAATTTGGCCTCAAAAAGAACAAGAACAAGCTATAACAGATTATCGTTTGGAGACTTTAACGCATATCGCATGCAATTTATTCATCTATTTGGCCTAAGATAATAAATAAAAATAATAATAATTGATGTCGCCATCCCTCTGACACATAACATCAGGTCCACAGAGATAGAAAAAGTTAGAAAATATGAAGACTTGGCGTTTCAAATCAAAACAATTCGGAAGTTCGAAAGGATCAAAATCATCTTCTTGGTAATTTCCGCGAAAGCAGTTGTAACGCGAAATTTTGAGAGGAATTTGGCTAAATAACACAAAAGATCGTTATTCTGCATACATGCCACATTGTGTGCAGGTTCCTGAATTGAAGATTATCCGGAGAATGGATCATGTGGGCTAGGGTGAATTCCCTTTTCACATCGACCGAGCCTAAACCCAAACAAGATCTAAAGGGATAGGCAAAAGTTTTCCAGCGAAAGCTGAGAAAGTGCAATAACAATAATAATAATAATACGATAATAATAATAATAATAAATACTGACCCTGCAATTTCAAACGGACAAGATTCTCAACCTTCTAGAAGTGTTTCGCGGACTACCGCGTCTGCGACCACCCTAGCGGGTTTTCCTAGACAGCGTATGAAATGGACTGATGAAATTAACTTAGATCTCATGCGCTGTTATCTAATAGTTACCGATAATGAAACAAACCTAACAGGATACAGGCCGGCTGTTTGCCGCGAGTTTGGTAGATGCAGACCGGATTTGGCCCATTTATCTGAGCAACGCCTGTCAGACCAAATACGAGTCATCAAAAGAAATGTAAGAATGGCACCAGCAATACAACAATTGAATGTGGAGAGAGGATAGAGTGCTAATGGTGCCCCTTGTCATGTCTGCGACTGGTGTCGTCCTGAAGACGCTCCCTAAGAACTTAAAGGAGCTGGGCATTTTTGGAGGGGGCATTATCACGACGGTGCAGAAGGCTGTACTGCTGAGTACGCGCGCGACAGTCCGGCGGTTCCTGAACCTTCCTTCAACAAGATAATAACAAAATAGAAGCTATCATCTCTGCTGTTTACAGCCGATGTATAGTAAACAAACCTCCTTCTAAAGGAGAGAAAAGAATGTTAATAATAATAATAATAAGCTAATGTGGAGATCCACATGACTTTAGCATTCACCTAGCCCCTCTTATATTTGATTTGGTAAAGTAAAAATTAAATCTTAGCTGAATATCTGATAGGACGCGGATGTAAAGCAATTGTGTTCATTCTGATGCTATTGTTACCATGGTATTTTTTAAGAAATTTCCACTGGGGGGGGGGGGCACTGGAAATGTTTTGGGTGCCACCCCTAAAAAAGGTTAGGATTACACAAAAGTGAGGCTCATCGACCTCCCGAGTTTTGCTTAAATGGAATTGGAACGACACATTACGACCCATGACCGGCAGATACAGAATTTTTACTGAAAAAGTAACGCCGTTACCGGGAACCAGACTTATCTGTTTATGCAAATCGAGAGTTTATAAAGAAAGAAAGCGAATTTGTCAACATTGTTCAATAAAGTACATTTTATTAAAAATACAAATTCTTTCATTACATTGTCAATCCTTGCGCAAATCTGCGGGAAAATTAAAAGTTTAACTTTTTGACTTTGTGGGCAAACTGCTTCCGCTGGGGGGAGGGGCAAAACTCGCGTCTGGAGGGTGGGGGTAGTTGACCACCCATTTATACCTTTAAAAATGCCTTGATTGTTTCCCTACTCAAAAATCTCGAATTCCCAGCCGAAACTTATCCTTAGATAATATAATATAATAATAATATAATAATATAATAATAAGATAATATAATTTTTCCGATATTTATCCTTGAGGGCTTTTTTATAGAGGAAAACGCCATGATTTCGGTTATTTTATTTTTTTTTTTATATCGAAATAATTTCATCCTTTTTGTTTAAAAAAACTAAAAAACTCACTAATGCACTAAAAAGTACATAATAATGTAATAATGAAAAAGTGTGGGGCGCAGAAGCATGTACTTTTAATTTATTTCGACAAAGTGCGCCCACGATTTTTGATTATTATATTATTATGTAATTTTTAGTGCATTAGTGAGTTTTTTTTTAGTTTTTTAAACTATAATTTATTATTTTACTTTTTAGTCTTAATTATTTTTATAGAGAAAAGCTTGCGGAATTTAACAGAATGAAATGTTTTTATATTAATATAATTTCATTTAAATTGAGTAGGTAAACAATTATTTTTATAGAGAAATATTTGCGGAATTTAAAAGAACAAAAGTCACATTGATACATACAAACATACATACAGGTGAAGCTAATAAAAGCGTGTTAAAACAAACACTTTTTTCTAGCACGATTTAACAATACTTGAGATCATGTCCTTTATGAAAAAGTAAAAAAAATAAAAAAATCCTACATGATTAACCTACTTGACATTTCGTTAAAAGAATCAAATCAACATTTTCTTTCTTAGTAACTTATGAGGAGAATTTTCTAGGTTAGGTTTCACAAAAAGGAAATATTAAAACAAATGTATGTTTATTTGAGTTTGATTCACTCGATATATATTTCGGGTCATTAGCCCATCTTCAGGAGTTCAAATGAAAACCGAATACAAATTTGTAAAAACATTCAACAAGTAAAATTTTGAGAAAGAAGAGTACGTTCAGAAAATTTTGAGAAAGAAGAGTAAGTTCAGAAAGTTTCATCAACAACCAAAAGTTAAAGTACGTTCAGAAAATACTTTCAATCTTTTTCTTTTTTTTTCTTTAATATAAACAAAATGTTATTATTTAAAATAAAAAAATTAAAATTAAAAACAAAATTACAAACAAAATCAAATTAAAAACAAAAAACAATACAAACACCAAATATGTAATCGAATTTAGGAGCCAATTTTCAATTTATTAATTTTAGCGAAATTAGAATCAATGAATATATCCCTGTCAAAGTCCAATTGATTATTGAGAATACTGAATTTATTCCCAGACTTCTTCTTCTAGAATCAATTGAAATTAAATTGCCCCTTATGAATAAATTCAGTATTCTCAATAATCAATTCGACTTTGACAAAGATATAATCATTGATTCTAATTTGGCTAAAATTAATCAATTAAAATTGCTCCTAAATTCGATTATCATATTTGGAGTTAAATGAGTGAGTCTTCTGTTTTTTAATTTGATTTTATTTGTAATATTTCTAGAGTTATAGTTTTAATCTTTTTTTTTTTATGACTCTGTCCAAAAACCTCAATAAAATTCCATGTTTAAGATATAAACATTCGGACACATTGGCATAATAGTATAGATGATCGCTATCTTCAAATTGCCCTTAAAACATTAATTAATTTTAATATCTTAAATAATAACATTTTGTTGATATTAAGAGGAAACAAGAAGAAAAAGATTGTTAAAGTATTTTCATGAATCGTAATTTGTAACTTTTGGTATGTTGATGATGAACCTATTCTGAACTTATTCAAAATTTCTTTATCTAGAATATATTATTTGAACGTATAAATGAAAACAGTTCATGTATACCATCGACAGTGAAATCTTTGATATCAATCATATTTGGAGTTTACAAGTTTATAAGTTAGTACAGTATTAACTTGAACTTTGATGATGATCAATAATCTGAAATATATTGAGTTTGTATAAACCTCTTTGAGTTTATTTCATTCACTGTGAAATACACACCTTTACTCTACAAATTAACATCATGTTTCACCTAAAACCTACACTATTTTCATAAGTAAAATTTCTGAACGTACTCTTCCTTCTCAAAACTTTACTTGCTGAATGCTTTTACAAATCTGTATTCAGTTTTCATTTGAACTTCTGAAGATGGGCCAATAACCCGAAATATATATCGAGTGAATCAAACTCAAATAAACATACATTTGTTTTAATATTTCCTTTTTGTGAAACCCAACCTAGAAAATTCTCCTCATAAGTTACTTATAATGTTTCACCTAAATCCTTAAAAATTATTTTCTTTCTTTTTTTTATTTAGAAAACGTTTTTCTTCTCCTCTTCCAATACTTAGTCGGATATCAGTGGTCACTATTTTGTTCTTATCCCGAAAGAGAATCGATAAACAAACAAAAAAACAAACACAAAAGAAGAGGAGACTGTATTGAGAGAATTCTAAGAAGAGACTATACTGATCTGGCGTGCAAGTTAATTAACTCCCACCTGTACGTACAGCGCAGGGCCTTCTTCAGTAACTAAACCATCTTTTATATTGAATTAGATAGATTGGCGAGACGAGAAACAAAAAAACGAGATCACATTCAATCGATACTCTAGAGCAGTGATTTTTAACCTTTTTTTTCCTGACCAAGACTCTCGACTGTTAAGTACAAGAACCTCCAAATAAAGATTTCAAAACGGGGGTTTTTATCAAAATTTTCCTACAATTAAAATGATTGTATAGTGTCTAGATCAGGGGTGTACAACCTTTTAGCTTACCCGGGCCACATTTGAGGAAAAAAATGTCTCGGGCCGCAGATATTTTTTTGTTTTTATTTTATGCTATCGAATGCAAGAAGAGGCCGATGAAGATGCGACCCCTATGAATCTCGAAAGATCCAATAAGAAGGAGAAATAGATCAAGAGAAAGGGTGGAGGGGCGTAGGTGTTGAAGTTTTGAAGGTTGTAAGTGTCAGAAAGTTTGCATGTAAAAAATATATATAATGAAAATGGAGTCGAAAATAGACCGAAATGGTGATTATTTTTACTGAAATCTCGAATTTTAGTCCAGATTCAAAATTTAAAATTACAGCACTTATTTTTTGAAAAAATTTTCGATAGAATTAAGTGGATATTGATGAGGCAGTCCAAAAAAAGAAGAAGATAATTTACACTATCTTTTTATTCATAAAACCGACGTTTCGGAGGCTATTCCCTCCTTCTTCAGGGTTTTGAAAAGTCAGTGAAGAAATCCAATGCGGCATTCCCTCTGTCTCCTCTTTCAGTGGCAGTAACAATAATATTGTATTTCATTCTCAGCAGAATTATAATTGTATACTATTCTGCTGAAATGAGAATACAAGATATTAATTACCACTGAAGCAGAGATTACAGGATTTCCTTCACTGACTTTTCAAAACCCTGAAGAGAGGGAATAGCCTCAGAAACGTCGGTTTTATGAATAAAAAGATAGTGTAAATTATCTTCTTCTTTTTTGGACTGTCTCATCAATATCCACTTAATTCACTTATCAGTCCGTCTCCAAAAACTACTCCAATCTTATTTTCGATAGATTTTCAGATAGTTTATTTTAGAGAAACAAAATTATCAGGCCAAATTTTTATGTCTTTTCCAGGAACTACATATATGGTACAGGTTTTACACTTCATATTGAACATTTTACAAATCAAATTGAACACTTTAATGTATTTTGAAAAAAATTAACGTACCTACATATGGTACCGTCTACACCCTCTCACTTAATCAACTTTCCATTCTCTTCGGTAATGCAAGGGTCTTTCGAGATCCATAGGGGCTGCATCTTTACTGGTGCACCCATTCTTGCATTCGATAGCATTAAAAAAAAAGAATAAAAAAGGGAACAACATTCCAGCACCCTGTATGAAGTTTTTTACTTTATCCAATGCGAAGCATGGGGAAAGTATTGTAATCGGTCTCGCGGCAAGCGCTGGCTTCAAAGGGTCCTCAGGTAAAGACTACGGAACCCATAGACTCAATTAAAGTCACAAATTGTAGTATTCAATTAGGTTGAATTTTAGCACGTGACGGTTTTGCCAAAAATTACATGGGGTCTCGTCGAGAGGCCAAAAGAGTGCGATTTTTTCATTTAGTGCGTTCGGATGGATGGTATGTATGAATGGATGGATGTATGTTATCGTTATTTTGGCCCACGATTTTTTCCACACCGTTACACCGATTGAAATAAAATTGAAAACCTACTATTACTTTAACAAACTGAAGCGCTGATTAGTTTTTGGTACTTATCGGCCCACAAACATTAGTACTTTATTTCGGTACTTTTTTAGTTTTTTCTAAATATCTTAAAAATGACTTAATCAATTTTGATGAAATTTAATATCCTAATTAAGTACCTTGGGGACCACAAAAAAGGTTAAATAAAGTTTTTAGTAAAATTATATTTTAAAGTACTTTACTCTGGAGTAAGATAGTACTTTTTTAATTTTTTTAATTTATTCATTTGATAGTTTTAATATAATATAGCTCATTTAACCTTGCTTAAGTAAAAATAGATAGGCTTCTCAAGCTTGAGTTGTTTGCCATAAAAGAATTTAGTCTTTTTGATTTTAAGTCGATTCTTCCACGTTTTCAGTAGAGGTTGCCATTAAAAGTCAAAACATCAAAAATGTAATGCAATAAGGTTATTCCTCTAGTATTAGATAAGAATCGATCGTTATTTTTTATTTTAAGTCGATTCCTCCATGTCTTCAGCAATGGTTACCAATAATAATCGAAGGTAGAAAATCTAATGTAGAATTGTTATTCCCCAAGTAATAGATGAGAATCAATCGCTATTTTTTATTTTAAGTCGATTCCTCCATGTCATCACCAATGGTTACCATTATAACCGAAATGTCAAAAATCCAATGTAGAATGGTTATTCCTCGAGTATTAAATGAGAATCGATCATTATTTTTAAATTAAAGTCAACATGAGCTGCAAATTTCTGTTTAATAATAAAGGAATAAACATATTAATATTTCAAATGAATTTGGATAAAGTTTAGCAACGATCCGTTGCAGTTTATTCTACTTGATGTTAATATTAGATTTTTTGTAAAACCGTATCAAAATACTCTTGACGTTTTGAAATTTTAGAGATGCACATCCTCATCATTTATAAAATGCACACCACTGATACCTACATATTTTTGTATTTATTATATTTGCATCAAGCAGAGGACAAATTCATTGATTTCTCTTTATGAATATATTTCGCCAAGATGTCTAAAATTTATGTGACATTTCCTATTGTCTTGAATTGATGTATTAGTGTATATAATGAATTCTAGAGGGTGCCTCGCTTAACCTTAAATCGTTTTATTTATACATCCATATATATATATTTAGATATAGAATATGATAAGACTGGAGAGGTCTTAAGGGTGTGTTGGTGAGTAAATGGAGCGAAGGGTGTATACCCCCTTTTTGGAGGGGTGGGGCGGGGGGGGGGGTTAATTTGTAAATCCCATTTGCGCCCATGTTATCATATCCCACTCGGAGAGAGCGACTTCTAGAATACCAATGGCGAGTCTCGTGTCATTTATAACACGTTGAGAGGAGATTAAGAAAACGGCTTGAGTGTCAAAAAGTCCTAGGCGTGGGTGGAAGTGAAGACACGTCTTGCATTTGCAACGAGGGCCTTCCGAAATAGACCGAGCCTTTTGATAAATGGCCAGGGCCCTCTCTCTCTCTCTCTCTCTCTCTCTCTTTAGGAAGACAAGAAGACAACGAGATGACAACCAGGGGTCCCCCTACTCAACAAATAGATGGTATAATTCAAAAGAACAAGGCTCGTGTTTTACATTTAAAGTATTAAAAAGATCATTTTCGAAGAGTTTTGCTTGTAATTCATCATCATCAGTCGTTTTGATCCCTCGAGCTCTTGTTAAGGTTCCCTAAATAAGTAAAACAGAATAGTAATAGTCCCGATACTATATATCTATAATATCGCCCCCCTTAGAGTGTAAACCTGCTAACAACAACAAGGAAATTTTAGAGGGGAGAGAAAAACAAACAAAATTTAATATTGTTGTTTATGGAAAAATTATTTTTCACATTTTTTTCTACAACTTACGATCGTAATTTTAAGTAGCAGTTTTACTTGAACAATGCTGCATTTCTTTTCTTTCGAACGGTATTAATATGTCATATCGTCGCCTAAGAGTGTAAACCTGCCTGCTAACTCCACTTTTTATCATATATGACATATTAATTCCGTTCGAAAGAAAAAGAAATGAAGCATCGTCCAAGTAAAACTGCTACTTAAAATTACGATCGTAAGTTGTAGAAAAAAAATGTGAAAAATAGTTTTTTCCATAACAACAATATTAAATTTTGTTTGTTTTCTCTCTCCTGTAAAATTTCCGTTGTGAATTAGCAGGTTTACACTCTAAGGCGAAGAATATGTGATAAAATGGAGTTAGAAGGTTTACACTCTAAGGCGACGATATATGATAAAAATGGAGTTAGAAGGTTTACACTCTAAGGCGACGATATATGATAAAAATGGAGATAGCAGGTTTACACTCTAAGGCGACGATATATGATAAAAAATGGAGTTAGCAGATTTACACTCTAAGGCGACAATATATGATAAAATGGAGTTAGAAGGTTTACACTCTAAGGCGACGATATATGATAAAAATGGAGTTAGAAGGTTTACACTCTAAGGCGACGATATATGATAAAAATGGAGATAGCAGGTTTACACTCTAAGGCGACGATATATGATAAAAATGGAGATAGCAGGTTTACACTATAAGGCGACGATATATGATAAAAAATGGAGTTAGAAGGTTTACACTCTAAGGCGACGATATATTTTAGGATCGTCCCGCTACAATATGTATACAGATTGTCCCGTATCACAACAATAAACCGTGAACAGAGGATAGGGAAATTTACAACGGTCCTGAACATAATTTTATTTTTAACAAAAGTCTCATAGTTTTCGAGTTATAGGCATTTTTTTGAAAATGGTGAACATCGCTAGCATGCCCTAAATATTAAAATGCTGTGGAAACAAATTTACATATTTTTTTATTCAAATTTTTGATACGAAATCCTGAATAATCCTGCTATTGAGCAGAATCTATATAACTGTTACGCTTAAGTGATACGGTGAAGGATCTCCGAAAGTTCTTGACCGATTTCTTTGAAATTTTCACACAAAATTTCATTCAAATACACGAGTGTTTTTATATTTAGTGTTTTTATAGATATCACACCTGTGGCATGCAAAAAAAAAGTTTGATGGAACAACGCCAGCGCCTCTCTGGGGGGTAAAAGCAAATAAACAAGATGGCCGATAATAGCTTTTTGGAAATCTTTCAATTGTCAATATTATTTTTGGTTAAGGGAACAATTTTGAAAAGTAATATATAATTCATAATATATATTTGAATTTTTGATCAAATCAATTTTGACAGGTAAATAATATATAATCATTTATCATTTTTGCGTGGTCGGGTCAGCTATTATCTATATAAATTTTAACGATAAAATGAGACGCTCCCCGCCAGGGCCTAGGTGACGCCGGGCCGGGCGTCAGCTAGTTAATTAGAAAAACTCGATAAATTGATATTTAATTAAAAAAAATAATCATACGGTATTTATTTATATACCTATATACACATAATATGTGGGTAACTAAAAGGCTAGAAATGTAAAAGCTGGGTGCGAGGGTGGGGGTGGGGGTGGATGTGGGGGAGGGTTCAGGAGGTGTGATGCAGAGGGGGATCGAGGGTTAATATATATATAGCTTTTAATTAAGCAAAAAGTTACAGAGCATCGCTCGGTGGCCAGGTACTACTTATTACGAGGGGTGAACCGCGAGCTAATATGTTGTACACCTACTTCCACTTGTACTTCCAAATATTTCGAAGTAATTCCAAATATTTCCAAGTACTTCAAATATTTCCAAGTACCTCCAAATATTCCCAAGTACTTCCAAATATTCCCAAGTACCTCCAAATATTTCCAAGTACTTCCAAATATTCCCAAGTACTTCCAAATATTTCCAAGTACTTTCAAATATTTCCAAACACTTTCAAATATTTCAAGTATTTCCAAATATTCCCAAGTAATTCCAAATATTTCCAAGTACTTCCAAATATTCCCAAGTACTTCCAAATATTTCCAAATATTCCCAAGTAATTCCAAATATTCTGAAGTACTTCCAAATATTTCCAAGTACTTCCAAATATTTCAAATATTCCCAAGTACTTCCAAATATTCCCAAGTACTTTCAAATATTTCCAACTACTTCCAAATATTTCCAAGTACTTCCAAATATTTCCAAGTACTTCCAAATATTCCCAAGTACTTTCAAATGTTTCCAAGTACTTTCAAATATTTCCAAGTACTTTCAAATATTCCCAAGCGCTTCTAAATATTTCCAAGTACTTCCAAAATACTTCCAAAAAGGTGTACACCTACTTCCAATCGCGGATCACCCCTCGACTTATTATAATCGATTTGCGCGACGTCGACGACGTCGGTTTGTAAATTTTGATTATTCATTTGTTTGTTTTAATGTTGGCAATCGTGGTGAAAGATAACAGATCCGCATCTGATCCCCACCCACCCCCTCTAGATGATTTGTGCCCCGAAGAATAAATTAAACGAACAAAGGAAGAAAAGATAAAGAAATAGGAGAAAGAGCAACACAAGGGCATATTTCACGGAGTGATAAGCCGTGTGGCGGGGATATTAATTATCAACAGACAACGTTTCGAATCGCCTTCTTCAAAAACAGGATTTCATAAGAAAGAGAGCGTTAGAAAGGAATTAATGGACGGCCTAATTGATTTTTTAACTTGAATCTACAGAAAATAAATGACTCTGATAACCTAAGTGACTGTTCTTACGTTTTTTTTCTCCTCTAGTTCTTTTTCTAATGCTACGCCGGCCGGCCGGCTCTTTGGTTGGTTATGGTTAGATAATATACAGATACGACAACAGATAGATTTAATACTTAAGTGAAAATTCTTTTCAATCTGACTGATAAATGTGTAGGCAAAGTATTAAGACAAGAAAAATAAATTGAATTTGTTATCAGAGGTAGTAGGTATAGATATAGTTTGAAAAAATACCGATAGAGGGATGAATGATTAGTACATAACCTCAAATTTATATCTAAATAAATCAAATACTTTATTTCCTAATCTAAATAAATATAATTATAATTATAAAAAGAAATATGTTTGTTTGTGTGTCTAACATTGTGAATTTAAAATTTTTAAATATAATCCAGAAAATGGATTTGATAAATTATGGTATATCATCAGAGAAGTAGGTATATAGTTTAAAAAATTGCCGATAGAGGAGAATTGGCGTATTTTATTACATAACCTCAAATCTATAAGGAAATAAATCAAACAGTCTATTTCTTAATCTAAATATATATAATTGTAATAAATATAAATCTTTTAAAGTACAATCTCTAAGGGCCACCGCAGACTGCAGACTTTTTATCGGCCGATCGTTTAGTCGGGTTGGGCTGAAAGTGCGCACACCGAGCCAACTAAACAGTTTGGTTGGTGAACAGGGCGCAGACTATCCAACAGCCGGCCGACTATTCTCGAACTAGTTTGTAACTGGCTGTTGAAGCGGTCGCACAATGAAAATATTGTCCAGAAGAATTATTGCTCTCATCATACTCCGGAGGAGGAAAATCAAGAAGAGATTCGAGAGTATTGGGTGCATCCTATTGTCAGTGATAGATTAGTTAGTGGAAAATTTTACACTATGCATTCCAAATTACTTGATTACCCGAAAAAATTTTCGCCTATTATCGAATGAGCATTACCAGCTTCAATGAACTTGTCAAGCTAATTGGACCAGCAATAGCGAAGGAGGATACAAATAGAGACAGAGAAACATACATGCATACAGAGCGAACTGAACTATCAGCCGACTAAACAATCGTCATGTATGCCCAGAGGGTATATGCGCCAATACTGATTAAACAGTCGGCCGATAGTTGGCCGACAGATGAGTCTGAATGTAATCGGGTAGCCACATCAAACTTTTTTATCGGCCGATACTGAATCGCTGTAGTGTGCGCATATGCATTCCTCTCCATACTGATTAAGAAGCCGACCAAACTATCGGCCGATAAAAAGTCTGCAGTCTGCGGGAGCTCTAAACGTTTATTAAAAATACAAACGTATCAGAAAAAAGATTTTTTCTTTATCAATTGAAATTCGAAATTTTGAAAAAAAAACTGCTTTAAAAAATAAATGATAATGCAAGTATAATATAAACAGTACTTGGGGACACCGAGCGATGCTCGGTAACTTTTTCCTTCGGTTAAAAGGTTTATTTTAATATTATTTTTAATTTAAAATTCTGATAAAAAGGTCGATTTTTATTTGAGAGCCGTTTTCAAATTAAAAAAAATACAAATATATATATAGTATTCGCCCACTGTACCCCCCCCGCTCGACCCCACACTCGAAACCTAGCTCTACCCCCGGATCCCCCACCTCCTGCACCTGTTTTGATTCAACCACATGATTCATTTTTATTCATCCAATTGTTAATAAATAAAACCTATCAAAATGTGTTATTTTTTCAGAAAATTGAGACCTGTTTATGCGAAATATATTTTTAAATAAATTTTTGATTATTTTTTTATTCTATTAAATAAATAAGGTTCTTTATAAAAACAATAATAAAACGTTTATTAATATTTCTAACGTTTAGATAGAACAAACTATGTTAAAATCCACAATCACAATACTTGTCCAAGACCTTTGTGAACAATGAATTAACCCAACCCATTGTCTGTCTGGGTACAAAAGTAAAAGAGAAACTTTTTTTAAAACTCCAAGATTGACATTTTTCTACCTGAGAATAATTAATTTGATTACGAAAAAACCCATCAAAAACAATTTTGTCGAAAATGAGACCGTGACAGATCGAATTATCAACCCAAAAACTCCCTAACCCGTTAATTTCATCAAAATCGGTAGAGCCGTTTTCAAAATAGAACTAAGATACAAATATATAAACTTTCTAGTCTAAGGGCTACACCCGAAAGAAAAATCAAAATTCCATCTATCTAAGAGATGTAGATGAGCGATTAAAGCAGCCTGGCTGACTAGTTAGGTGAAGACGGGGTTTCGATTCTCGGTATCGATATTCCCAACAGGTTAATGATTGCAGTGAGTGAATATTGGAAAGGTGTATCTTTTGAGTTGCGAGGGAAGCTGTTGGTGTAGCCGACCTTCAGGCATCAGGCGTGGAGTAGAGTGGTCATGGGGGCGTGTACCTTCTTAGTCTGCACGGCGTTTCCCCGCCCCCTTCTTCAGGACTCTTATCAGATTCGCGTATTCTCACGTTCGGTAACACCCCAAGCGCCTCCCCTTCAAATCCATTACTCTTCAACAAAGATCAACCATCCAACGATCCGCCTTCTTTCGATACCAAACAATTTATATACAAGGAAACATTTCGGTCACTTCATTTAGCAAATATATTACAAGATTCCATCTATCATTAATCACACCAACTTTCATTTTTCTATCAATATTTATGCTAGTACTCGATGAAAGAAGAATAACAATATAATCGATATATCTACTCTTATTAAACGAGCAAAAATTGTATATTTATTTATATATATATTTGTATCTTGGTTCTATTTTGAAAACGACTCTACCGATTTTGATGAAATTCACGGGTCAGGCCAGGTCTGGACCTTGACAAATTTAATCTTAATTGATCTTTTCTTAATTAGAGTAATTATTGAGGGATGAAAATCTAAATAAAAAAGTTTGTTTACATTTTTTCAATTATCTTTTATTTTTAATTGGATTTTTAATTTTAAAACCCACTAATAGGTTATAGCAAATATTAATATATATATATATATATATATATATTAAAATTAGGAATGAGAGGTGGATGATGAGGACCAATCGACTTGATTGGGGAATAATGGAATTGAAATAATTATCGGAAAAGAGGTTTTTTTATCTAATTAGATTTTTCCTCTTATTAAAAACAAGGACTAAAGATGAATAAGGACACTCGATGGTGGAGAAGCAATCTCCGGAATCGAAGCTAAAATATAAGGTATACATTAATTCATGTAAAATAATTGGTTTAATAAAAAAAAAAAAAAAAATTAGGAATGGAAAGGGAGGGAGAGATGGGAGGAGGAGATCCAATCGACTTGATTGGGGAATAATGGAATTGAAATAATTATCGGAAAAGAGGTTTTTTTATCTAATTAGATTTTTCCTCTTATTAAAAACAAGGACTAAAGATCAATAAGGACACTCGATGGTGGAGAAGCAATCTCCGGAATCGAAGCTAAAATACAATGTATACATTTATTAATGTAAAATAATTGGTTTAATAAAATTTATAAAATTAGGAATTTTTTTGTTTGTTTTTAATTAACAGGTGTCTCAATGATAACAAAACAGGTGTGTTTACAAATAAAGTGGTTGAAGAGGCTTTTTTTATATAATTGGAAATAAATCTTATTTAATTTTATGTTTTTATTTCAGACCCTATACGATTATTTTTTTTATTATTATTTTCCGATTTATTTTTTTATAGTGTTTATCAATATGAACGAATGTGGGCAAATTGGTGTACGAGTAAACAAATATACACATAATATGTAGACCATTAGAAAACTAGAAATACAAAAACTGGGTGCGGAGTGGGGTGCGGTGGAGATGCAGTGGTGGGGGCGAGATGCGTGGTTTCCGGGGTGGGGGGTCAGGGGTTACCGTGCATCGCTCGGTGGTTCCAGGTACTTAATATTATTTTTGATTTTAAATTCGTGTTAGTCCAGTCAAATTGTGCTCAAATGGGCCCCTATGGGGAAAGTTTTAGGGTAGTTCTGATTTTTTGCATATATATGTTTTTTGAGGCGCTGAATTCAAATCTAAATTCTCCCACCAAAATTTCGTTACGCAACATTTTAGAAAATGCAAAAAAAAAATCCATTTTTTGATGGTTTTTTGCTTATAACTCAAAAACTATGAACTTTTCGTAAATAACCTTCCTATTCAAAATAAAAGTTCATAAAATTCCCTACAAATTTCATGATTTAGGCTTTTTTCTCCGACCAACCGTTCGGGCTCAAGCGCAAAATCTAAGTTTTCGACCCCCCAGATCACCAGAAAACTCGCTTTTTTTTTTGATATTTTCCTATTTTGACCATGAAGTAGCACGTTTTCGATAAAGACCACTCTATACATTTTTAAACTAGATTAAATTTGCTACAATTAAAACAAAGTTTTATCTTAATTGGATAAATGGTAATGCGTGCCGCAATGAGATTGAAGTTTTGAAAAACTACATTTTTTTTAATTTCTTGATTATTTTATGAGAACTTTTTATTTATATACCTATATATATCTATATATATAACCAAACTTCTTGAGGATACAAATTCTCTTTTAAATAGGTGTTGGTTTTATTCTTTTTTGACAAAAAAACACATTTTTATCTTTTTTTTTTTTTTTTATTTTATTGTTACCCAGGAACGTTTCGACATTTTCAAATATGTCATCATCAGCCTAAAACATTTCAATCATTACACAATTTATATACAATGACAATTTCTCATCAGACAAAAATAACAGCAAAATGACATACCTTGGAACAATCCTAAGATGGGAAAAATTCACTCACATCGAAATTATTAGTGTATGTAACATTATTCTTCTGCTCAAGAATTATTTTCGTATAAACATTCAAAGTTAAAGACTCTTTCATAAATCACTGACCGTTAGTTAGATTCAAATTCTATTTGCCAACTCAACACATAATTGTTGAGCAGAAGAATAATGTTACATATATACTATATATATTTGTCTAGATTAATTTGTAACAACGCTTGGAGAAATTTCTCTAAAAAAATTACGCTCTTGCCTAGATTCGAACCGACGAACTCTTGAACTATGGGCATTAGCTCTAGTGATTACACCAATGCAACATTAATATTTGTATCTTGATTTGTGTTACTAAAACTATATATTTTTGATTTGGACTTTGTGTGGAGATAATATTGTATTCATTTGAACTCGAATGAAAATGAAAAAACGCCAATAGATTTTAAATTAAGAAACATTAAATATATATTAATTAACGAGGCAAATTTGAAATATAATTGTCAGCGCGGATTTTAAACTGATGGCTCCAATCGATTTTCATTAACCAGGCAAATTTGAAATTCTAATTTCTAATTTGACTCGAATTTTGAAATGAAAGACTCCAATTCATTTTAAATTAAGAAACATTAAATATATTGATCATTATTCCTCCCCCTCCCCCACTCGCCACTCAAAAGTTAAAGGGGCGAAACTTTTAAGAGACGATGTATTTTCGGTAGTTTACTGGTATACATTTGGAGTGTGGTTTTTTAAGAGGAATAAAATTTTTGGACCGAGGCGCTGCCCGCCAGGTTTCAGCCCGGAGGGCCGAGCTTCGAGGGCGTGCCGAAGGCACGCACGAAAAGCTCGTACTCTAATCATTTCGATGTGAGGGAATTTTTCCCATCTTAAGATTGTTCCAAGGTATGTCATTTTGTTGTTATTTTTGAGTTGTTGTTGTTGTCTGATGAGAAATTGTCATTGTATATAAATTGTGTAATGATTGAAATGTTTTAGGCTGATGATGACATATTTGAAAATGTCGAAACGTTCCTGGGTAACAATAAAAAAAAAAAAAAGATAAAAATGTGTTTTTTGTCAAAAAAGAATAAAACCAACACCTATTTAAAAGAGAATTTGTATCCTCAAGAAGTTTGGTTATATCGACATTTTTTTGCAAAAAATCGCAGTTTTTTCCTCATAAAATAAAAACGACTCATCCTAGAAAGTTGATTCTTATCTCATACTCTAGTAAAATTTGTTGACTTGAACGGTTTCATTGACCATTTATTTGATAAAAGTCTTAAATTTCTAGATATCCAGCATTTTCCATGACAGAATATGATCCGAATCCTCAGAAGTGTCATGGATAATGCTGGATATCTAGAAATCTAAGAGTTTTATCAAAAAAGTAGTCAAAGAAACGTTCAAGTCAATAAAATCTTCTAGAGAATCAAGTTTCTGAGCAATGCATGCTT
>JALMQS010000128.1:16206315-16388209 GCA_024734495.1 Forficula auricularia
TTCTTATCTCATACTCTAGAAAAATTTATTGACTTGAAGGTTTCATTGCCATTTATTTGATAAAAGTCTTAAATTTCTAGATATCCAGCATTTTCCATGACAGAATATGATCCGAATCCTCAGAAGTGTCATGGATAATGCTGGATATCTAGAAATCTAAAGTTTTATCAAAAAAGTAGTCCAAAGAAACATTCAAGTCAATAAAATCTTCTAGAGAATAAGAAAGGAATCAAGTTTCTAGGATGAGTGGTTTTCATTTTATGAAAGAAAAACTGCGATTTTTTGAAAAAATAGATCATTTCCTGTCAGGGAAATTGCTGGATATCTATAAATCTAAGAGTTTTAACAAAAAAGTGGTCCAAATAAACGTCCAAGTCAACAACATTTCCTAGAGAATGAGATAGGAATTAATTTTTAAAAATCTTTGTCAGCAAGAAAAGATCCTAAAATTAATCGTGTCAAATTTCAAGTTCTTAGCTCAAATACTTTTAAAGAAATCGTAAATAATCCATAATAATTAGTGTTATCCGAAACTTTTCAAGAAATAAGTATATATACATAGTTATATAATAAATAAATCAAAATATATATATATATTGTGTGTGTGTGTGTGTAATGTATACCCTCAGAATAGTTGATTTAAATCTATTTGTAAGCCTGTAGAAATGATAAACGGTTTGGTTTCTTGATTAAATTACATTTCGCCTGAATCCATTGGAGAGTTGATCAATTAGGCGTGTGCCGCGTGGAAGGAGAGAGAACAGGTACAGGTACAGGTACAGGTGCTGGCACTCCTCTACCACTCTCGGTTGGTTGCCTTGTTAGGCCCTCCGGGTATGCCCAGCCACCCTAATAGATAGATTCTATATGCTCTGTATAATTAATTTACCTCAATGCTCAAGATTTATGAATACTACACATGTCCAAAGGGCAGACAGAATGAATAAAAACATTGATTATTATTCACATTAGAAGACAACTCAATTAGAAAAATAAATAAATAAATTAAACCAGCTGAGTATTATGATAACGACCTACGAAATGTTTATAATAGGAACCATCTTTTTGTTAGCTTAACACAGATATCATCAAATTTTAAATTTATTACAAGTTAGGTGTAATGATTTGATTGAATGGAAAAAGTCTAGAATACAAAGCTGTTTCATATATTTCTTTGAGATTTATCATTTTACAATAGTAAAAATAACATATTGTAGGATTTTATTCTCTACTCCTTTCACTGTAAAATGCTTTTAAAAATAAAGATTCATTTTCGCCTTGAGAAAGAGCGCTTGTTGTTTGCCCGTCAGAATCTTTCGATCAAATGACAGGTGAACGGCGGAGACACGGTCCTTTTATAATCACAGGAGCGCGCGCGAACATTTATGCATACGTCATCCTAAAAACCGCGACTAATTAACCAATCATTGCTAATTAGGGCCGCCAGGTTTATAAAGGCAGCTAGCCCCTCGATGCAGAGTCAGTAGTTGAAGCTCATTGAAGAGGACAACTCTCTGAGGAACGATTTGGTAAAGAGACGGCTTGTGTCTATGTCATGAAGCGAGGAAGTAATTGTAAACACGTTATATAACGAAAAAGCAATAAATGCGGGCTTTGTGCGAATATTTTATTTAAAGCATATTTCTGCGGCCTTTGTGCCAATATTTTATTTAAAGCATATTTTCAACTGCCTCTGTGCAAATTCGTATTTTAGACAAGCATTTTCTGGCTTTACGCCGCCAAGAGAGATTCTAATCTCTGAAGATCTTCTCCCATCCAAGCCCGGCGAATATCCTTCTAACTAACCTTTCGAGCTAAAACTAAAAATCATCCATCATCTTAATCATTTCCTATAATAAAATCCTTTATCATTTCAAATAAATATCATACTAGGATACCAAATAATAATCATATAATTCTAAAGAAGGGTAAATATTCAAAAAGTAAATAGGTATGTACTCACAAATGATTGTAGAATGCTTAAGTACAGAAGAAAAATTCACTCACCTGAAACAAAAGAAAAATAATAATTAATTATTTTATAATATTAAATCTTGTAAATAATATAGTAGTATATTATATATAGCTCTAATTGTCGATAGAAGTAGACTTTGTCACAAATTTTTAACTTGTAAGCTGGTTCTCCAGGTTATTTCAAATTCATCTGTATTTTCAACAAATAGTATAAATTTTTTATTTTTATAGAATTGATTTCTCAAATTCAAGGATTAGGGGATTTTGGGGGTTTTGGGGTCGACAAATCAATTTCTCAGGGTCTCAACCTATTGTAACTTTATAAGGTAGGTTTTTCCTTAATTAAACTAATTTTTAACAGATGGGAGTGTCAGTAAAGGATTAATGTGAAACCTACCAAGTATTTTTTATCCAATAATTTAAAAAATGTTTCACCAAGTACCAACAACAAATTCCTTAAAAACTATTCAATAAAAATTTATAATCACATTATTATTTTTTTTTTTAATTTTAAAACATAGAGATAGATCTATAATAATATTATTATATAGTAAACTAACATAGTGAAATTTAATTCATTAGAAGGTATTTTCTATTGAAGACGGAGTGGTAGAACTCTATGTTAAATTAATTATTTTTTTTTAATTTCCTTTTATTTAATTAATTGTTTTTTTTTATTTTTTTTTTATTTTAAAACTCACTAATAGTTACAAAAATATTAATATATTGATAATAATAATAATATTGAAAAAGTATTTAATTAGAGGTATTTTTTATTGAAGACGCGGAGGGGTAGATCTCAAAGCTTAATTTTTTTTTTAATTTTCTTTTATTTAATTAATTGTTTCTAATTTTTAATTTTAAAAACCGCTAATTGTTAATTACAAAAATATTAATATATAATAAAATTAGAAAATTTAATTAATTAGAGGGTTTTTTTTATTGAAGACGGAGTGGTAGAACTCAATGCTCAATTAATTTTTTTAATTTTCTTTTATTTAATTAATTTTTATTTGTTAATCTTAAAGCCCACTAATTGTTAATTACAAAAATATTAATATATAATAAAATTAGTAAATTAAATAAATTAGAGGGTTTTTTATTGAAGACGGAGTGGTAGAACTCAATTCTCATTTAATTTTTTAATTTCCTTTTATTTAATTTCCTTTTATTTAATTAATTGTTTTTTTTATATTTTTTTTATAATAATAATTTGAAAATGTATTTAATTAGAGGTATTTTTTATTGAAGACGCGGAGGGGTAGACCTCAAAGCTTATTTTTTTTTAATTTTCTTTTATTTAATTAATTGTTTCTAATTTTTAATTTTAAAAACCGCTAATTGTTAATTACAAAAATATTAATGATATAATAAAATTAGAAAATTTAATTAATTAGAGGTTTTTTATTGAAGACGGAGTGGTAGAACTCAATGCTCAATTAATTTTTTTAATTTTCTTTTATTTAATTAATTTTTATTTGTTAATCTTAAAGCCCACTAATTTTTAAATACAAAAATATTAATATATAATAAAATTAGAAAATTTAATTAATTAGAGGGTTTTTTTATTGAAGACGGAGTGGAGTGGTAGAACTCAATGCTCAATTAATTTTTTTAATTTTCTTTTATTTAATTAATTTTTATTTGTTAATCTTAAAGCCCACTAATTGTTAATTACAAAAATATTAATATATAATAAAATTAGTAAATTAAATAAATTAGAGGGGTTTTTTTTATTGAAGACGGAGTGGTAGAACTCAATTCTCATTTAATTTTTTTAATTTCCTTTTATTTAATTTCCTTTTATTTAATTAATTGTTTTTTTTATATTTTTTTTATAATAATAATTTGAAAAATGTATTTAATTAGAGGTATTTTTTATTGAAGACGCGGAGGGGTAGACCTCAAAGCTTATTTTTTTTTTTAATTTTCTTTTATTTAATTAATTGTTTCTAATTTTTAATTTTAAAAACCGCTAATTGTTAATTACAAAAATATTAATATATAATAAAATTAGAAAATTTAATTAATTAGAGGGGTTTTTTTATTGAAGACGGAGTGGTAGAACTCAATGCTCAATTAATTTTTTTAAATTTTCTTTTATTTAATTAATTTATATTTGTTAATCTTAAAGCCCACTAATTTTTAAATACAAAAATATTAATATATAATAAAATTAGAAAATTTAATTAATTAGAGGGTTTTTTTATTGAAGACATGAGTGGTAGAACTCAATGCTCAATTAATTTTTTTAATTTTCTTTTATTTAATTGATTTTATTTGTTAATCTTAAAGCCCACTAATTGTTAATTATAAAAATATTAATATATAATAAAATTAGTAAATTAAATAAATTAGAGGGTTTTTTTATTGAAGACATGGCGGTAGAACTCAATGCTCAATTTAATTTTTTTAATTTTCTTTTATTTAATTAATTTTTATTTGTTAATCTTAAAGCCCACTAATTGTTAATTAAAAAAATATTAATATATAAAAAGTTTAATAAATTAGAGGTATTTTCTATAGAAAACTGAGTGGTAGACTCAATGCTGATTTAAATGTACTTATTTATAAGCAATCTTAATTTCCATTATATAAAAACAAATCACACATTGGGACACACACACACACAACACAGATAAAAATCAATCACAAAATACGTGATATTCCCTACTCTGTGTCTGCCTCTATATTTATCTATATCAACCCTTCTAAACTCTTAACCTATATATATATATATTTTTTTTTAAGAAAATAGAGAGATAAGATATAAAGAAGAGTGATATCTCGAAGAAGGATCAAAAAAAGGGTGGGTTGGAAAAGGGCGTGGGGGTGAAAAGGGGCGGAAAGAGGGGGTTGACAAAAGTTGCTAGATATTTTTTATGTTCTTAAAGTCAGATAAGAGTGAAAGAGAGATGATTTCTAAGAATGATAACGCCATAATATATATATATATATATATATATATATGTAGATAACAAAAAACGAGAAGCAAAGATTCCAATCTGGTTAGTTTTCTAAAATAGACGAAAAAAATATAAAAATAGAGGAAGAGAAAAACCGAAAGGCCTACTACTAATACTATTCGGACTGTTTTTCTCATTTATTCAAATGAGAACAAAAATTGCAAAGCCCGCCAGGATGGATCCCACGATGCTCAAAAAGATTTACGTCTTAAAAGAAATCCTCCAAATCAAATTACAAGTGATTATCATAAGTAGGTAATACTGAAGAAATTGTTAAGTGTAATCATGTTTTTAAAGATTTCTTTGATTAGGATTTTTTACTTTATCCAATGCGACATGGGAGAAAGTATTGGAATCGCTCTCGCGGCAATCGCGACTTCAAAGGGTCCTCAGGTAAAGACTACGGAACCCATGGACTCAATTAAGGTCACAAATTGAAGTATTCAATGAGATTGAATTTTAGCACGTGACGGTTTTGCCAAAAATTACCTGGAATCTCGCCGAGAGGCCAAAAAGTGCCATTTTTTTTTTGGAAGTGCGTGGGGATGTATGTATGTATGTATGTATGTGTTATCGTTTTTTTCGTCCACGATTTTTTCCACACCTTTGCGCTGATTGAAATGAAATTGAAAACCTACCATTAGTTTAACAAAATGAAGCGCTGATTAGTTTTTGGTACATACCGGTCCACAAACATTAGTACTTTATTTCAGTACTTTTTTAGTTCTTTCTAAATATCTTGAAAATGACTGAACCAATTTTGATGAAATTTAATATCCTAATTAAGTACCTTGGGGACCACAAAAAAGGTTAAATAAAGTTTTTAGTAAAATTATATTTTAAAGTACTTTACTCAAGAACATATTAATATTTCAAATGAATTTGGATAAAGTTTAGCAACGATCCGTTGCAGTTTATTTAGAATTGTTTTTTTCCAATAATTTGTCTCTTAAAAAAGTAACCTCCAAACAAAATTTCCGGGACGAAAGATTGTATTTTTTGACTTTGAAGCACAAGTCAAAGATTTAATTGATAGTACCTGGAGCCACCGAGCGATGCTCGGTAACTTTTTGCTTCAGTTAAAAGCTATATATTATTACGAGCTTTTCGAGCGTGCGCTACGGCACGCCCTCGAAGCTCGACCCTCCGAGCTGGTGCCCTGGCGGGCAGCGTCTCGGTCCAAATATTTTATTCCTCTTAAAAAACCACACTCCAAATGTATATCTGTAAACTCCCGAAAATGCATAGTCTCTTAAAAGTTTCACCTCATTTTCGTCCTGACACAGCTACAGAAATGAGGCTCTAGATATGAATCTGGAAGTATTTTTTTCTATAATCTACAGCATTGTGATATTTTTTGTGTGGAAATAGATTTATTTAATTAAGTGGTATCGTGTGAGGAGGAGAATTATATTATATCATTTTTTTTTAATTTTGGATCGATAATCGATATAAGGCTCCAAATATTTAAAAGAGATCAGGTGTTGTTTGTAACAGGCTGCTCCATCTAGTATTGCCATGAGAAACTCATATGGGCATGCGTCTCTTAAGTCGTTCAATTTTGTAAAAATCAAAAAATAAGAATAACAAAATTCAGATTTTTAAAAATTATAAAAAAGTGGCAAATTATTAAAAAATAAACAAATAATATATAAATCAAATAAGATGTGATTGATTTCTTATTCTGTGAAAGAAAGGCGAATTGAATATTTAATTTTTGAGAGGTGAAGGGGGGGGATAATAATTATCAATATATTTAATGTTTCTTAATTTAAAATCAATTGGACTCTTTCATTTCGAAATTTGAGTCCAAATTACGATTATATTTCAAATTTGCCGCAAATATTCCGATGGCGCTCTCTCTCGGCAGTATTACGTCAGCGTTGCGGCAAATTAATATAGACAAATATATATATATAGTATAATTATTTTTAATTTAAAATTTTGATAATAAAGTCGATTTTTATGTGGATTCAGAATTAAATACAAATATATATAGTACACGCCCCCTGGACTCCCTACCTCACCCCTACTTCTACCTCCTGCCTCCGAAACCCCGCATCTCGCCCCACCCCGGACCCCCACCACTTCACCCCTTCTCCACCCCATCGCCACCTCCACCCTCCCTAAAACATGCACCTAGACTCCACCGATCCTCTTTCACTGCACCCACCTCCTGCACCCCACCTCATATCTATGCAGTAGGAGTATTTAGAATTTTTGTAGTATTTTAAGTAGCCTATCCCGTATAGAAATAAATAGATTTTCGAAATATGTTTTTTATATATTTTTGAAAATATATGAAAAAATATAAAAATTTTGTGTTAAATTTATATAAAGTTTATGTTTTCTATATATTCTTAAAATAAAATTATTTTTATGCTGCTCTAGTATAAATTTTATATAAATTTAACACAAAAATTATATATTTTTAATTATATTTTCAAAAAATATATAAAAAGCATATTTCGAAATTCTAATTATTTCTATACGGGATTAGGCTACCTAAAATACTACAAAAATTCTAAATACTCGTACTGTATAGATATGGGGGTGGGGGTGCAGGAGGTGGGGTGCAGTGAAGGGGATCAGGGGAGTCTAGCTTAAATCCGGCCCTGATCTTGAATAGATGTCACTCCTATTTTAATAAGACTTTGGACAAAACCTCCCGAAAAATGTTTTATTATTGTTTATAGAGGATCTGGTGCTTTTAACATAAAAAAACTTTTAAATATAAAATAATAGACTATAATTTATCTGAATACATTAATCAAGTAATTTTATTAAAATAGCTATCACAATCTTAGCATTTGATTTTATACTGAAGAAGTAAAAAAAAAAAAAAAAAGTAATTGAATATATAAAGAAGGAATATTTATGAAAAAGAGAAAGGGAGAAAGTATATGTTTAAGAAATAGATTGAAATTCAATTTCCGAATAGGGGGTTGGGGGGGGTAAAATCACCAACATGTAAATATTCTTCTTCTAGAGGAAGGAGATAGAGAATGTGCGGGGGTGTCTGTTTTGGACCCTGATACAAAAGCGATATATGAAATGAGAGAGGGCTCTCTCTCTCTTCATTTCTATGCATTTGAGGAGAGAGATAAAGAAAGCCAGTCCAAATAATCAGACCCCGATTAATTTAGAACTTTCCCGGCTATTACACATTCAAAAGGGCCTTCCTTATCAATGCTGATTAGAACAAACAATATCTCTATCTCTTTCGAAATATATGTGTATATATTCCAAGTAGAGGGGCCTCTAAAATACAATAATAAAACAAAAGATCTTATTTTGAAGCTTTATTCGTTGATTTTTTCTCGAAATACAAAAGAATCAACTAAATATTTCCGTGGAAAGTTATATTTTTATTTAAATTGCATATAACTCATTGTTGTACCTAATATAATTTATTATTAAAATTGTTTTTTAAATACTTTTATTCTAAAATTTAGTAATTTAACCTAGATCATTCAAATAAATAATATGATATTTTAACAATGTCAATAAGTTTTATTTATTTATTAACAATTAAAAAATAATTAAAAATTTAATGTTTTTTTTTTTTTTTTTTTTTTTTTGGGCTTTTCGGCCTTTTTAGCCATAAGCCACTTTACGATACTATATATTTATTTTTCAAATTTGTCTCTACTCCAGGGGTCAGATTTTAGCTGGATGCCTCAGAGTCGGATTCGAACCGGGTCCCTTGGTTAGCTCGCTGTCATGCTACCGCCTAGCCTACCCGACCCCCATTTAATATGTTAAATAAAGTTTTAAATCCTTACTAATAAGTACTGAAATTAATTTGAAATTTACTGGAATAAAATTGGAAAAGGCGCACAAGTTTAAGGAGTTTCGGGACAACTAATCTGGTCTACGAAAAAATCTTTTGTATTTCTGCAGACTGACAACTTCTGCTTACTAAATTTTTTAATAAAAAAATTGTTAATAATGAGGCTAATATCGAATACAAATCTTTGTTTTTTATAATATTAATAAAAAGAATATTGAAATAAATTTGTTCTCATTATAAAAACATTTATTTAACACAAAAACGATTTCAAGAAATAGAGTTGAAATTCTACACTAGTGTTTTTGTCATATTCTGTTGGCAGCAAATAACAATTTATTTTTACATTTATGAATAACTAATTAACTAGATTGTCAAATCTATTGAAAAATGTATCATTCGATTCATAAAAGTTGAATTATTGATCTGTATATATTTGTAGAAAATGGTATAATTTGTATAGAAGTTATGGCCCTATCTACCTAAAGTCACGTGATCAGTGCGAAATCCACTTTGTTCATTTTAAATTCCACCATATATGTATAATTTTTATAAAAAGTTTTGGGTAAAAATATATTAAGCTTAATTTGCGATTTGCGCGATTATGATCAATATTTTCTTTGTTCATTTTTGTTGAGTGATAAGACTTTCTGTGATAAGGCTTGGTTTATCAGGTGTCGGCGGTCAGCGACTCAGCGACTCACCGGTCACAGGGCTAACCACTTTGCAACCTCGGAAATGACGAAACAAACCAATCTTTAAAGCTACAACAACAACAACGACAAGTGTTTCAGGGTATAGCTAATGTATGTACAGACAAGCAGCCCATTGGGGACAATACATGATTTATAAATAAAGAAATTTCCTTTTGGTCATCTCATAGAATTTTTTGAAAAATATGAATCATATAAATAATAATAATAATAATCATCATTACTCATTGATCGTTTTGAAATCAGTGATAGTAAAATGACTCAGATTTTTTATTTTATTATATTATATTTGGTAATTAATAAATCAAACTTAGTCAAAAATCACAAATATGATCGAAAAGTCGTGTAAATATCAAGTTAAAATAAATACCGGGTGTGGCTTTTTTATTTTGAGACAGTCTTAGTACCTCAAAAACAGTGCATTCTATGAAAAAAGTTTCAAATAAAAGTTTATTTATATCAGGGGGAAACTAAACTACGCTATTGTTTGTATTCCTAGAACAAGCTTTCAAGGGTATTGTGAGGTCAAGTTCTGTTTTTTAAATGGAAACCTATATTTTTCTTTACATAGCATAAATTTACAAAGAAAACTGAACAACTTTTATAAGAACTATTTTTTTATATGACATCAAATAAAATAAATATTAAATCAATTAGATGTCAAAAAATCCTAATAATTATTTTTAACAATCATTCAACTTAATTATCAAATAATAATGATCAAATATTTAATTATTAAATAAATAATTTAATTAATTAATAATTTTTCCCTCGGGAGCTTCATTTTATCGTGTTGTAAATCTATTTGAAAAACAGGAAATGTAAAGGCTACGAAGAAACTCTGGAATGTCACAGAACATTGTCGGAAAATTATTCAAATTTTATTATAAATTTTTATAAATTATTTTTTGCAACAAAATTTTCTCTGGAGAGAGACGGACTGGTAGAAATTTTAATTGAATGTAATGGAAGGCAGCCCAGAGGTAGTGAGGAAAGAAAAAATTAACACATATCAAAAATGGTGTAATTTATTGGAATCCTTCCTCCTTTCCTTTCAAACCGACGTTTCGGAGGATTTTTCCCTCCTTCTTCAGGGTTTCAAAGGGTCAATGAATGAAACAAATAAAATGTTTTTTTTTTTTTTTTTTTTTATAAATTTTATTAAACCAATTATTTTACATTAATTAATGTATACCTTGTATTTTAGCTTCGATTTCGGAGATTGCTTCTCCACCATCGAGTGTCCTTATTCATCTTTAGTCCTTGTTTTTAATAAGAGGAAAAATCTAATTAGATAAAAAAACCTCTTTTCCGATAATTATTTCAATTCCATTATTCCCCCTTCTCTCCTATCTTTTCAAATAAAATGTTTCCTAATTTTAATATAATATATTAAAATTTGCTATAACCTATTAGTGGGTTTAAAAATTAAAAAACCAATTAAAAATAAAACATAATTGAAAAAAATATAAACAAACTTTTTTTATTGAGATTTTCATATACTATATATAAGAGCCTAGATTAATTTGTAACAACGCTCAGAGAATGCTGCCGACAGGGAGCGCTGATGCCGTCGGTATATTTCGGGTATATTTGCGGCAAATTTGAAATATAATTGTAATTGTAATTTGAAATGAAAGACTCCAATTGATTTTAAATTAAGAAACATTAAATATATTGATTATTGATATTTTATTCCCCCCCCTCACCACTCAAAAATTAAATATTCAATTCGCTTTTCTTTGCGCACAGAAAAATAAATTAATCACATCTTAATTGATTTATATTTTATATATTATTTGTTTATTTTTTAATAATTTGCCACTTTTTTATAATTTTTTAAAAATCTAAATTTTGTTATTCTTATTTTTTGATTTTTACAAAATTAAACGACTATTAAAAGACACGCATGCCCATATGAGTTTCTCATGGCAATACTGAGGGAGCAGCCTGTCATACAAACAACACCTGATCTCTTTTAAATATTTGGAACCTTATATCCATTATTGTCGCAAATTTAAAAAAATGATTTAATATAATTCTCCTTCTCACACGATCCCACTTTTTTAAATAAATCTATTTCCACACAAAAAATATTACAATGCTGTAGATTATAGAAGAAAAAAATAGTTCCAGATTCATATCTAGGGGCTCATTTCTGTAGCTGTGTCAGGACGAAAATGAGGCGAAACTTTTAAGAGACTATATATTTTCGGGAGTTTACAGGTATACATTTGGAGTGTGGTGTTTTAAGAGGAATAACATTTTCGGACCGAGACGCCGCCCGCCAGGGCACCAGCCCGCAGGGCCTTCGGCACGCCGCTCGTCTATCAATAATTATTTTAATTAAGAAAAGATCAATTAATATGAAATTTGTCGATGTCCAGACCTAGCCAGATCGTTTTCTCATCCTCAAAACTTGTTAATAGAATTTGTTTCATCAAAATCGGTAGAACCGTTTTCAAAAAAGAACTAAAATACAAATATACAAACAATTTTAGCTCGTTTAATAAGAGTAGATTAATTGTTAAAATCGACTATTTTACCTAAATTAAAAATTAAAAATATCGCTTATATACGAAAACAAAAAAATTACCGAGTAGCGTATATTAGTTCGAAATCCGACTCGCACTTGACTGCTTTATTATTTTTTAGCTTCTCATTTTACCTCTTCATCATCATCATCATCTAATTCTTTAATGGTCCGAGTGTGTAGTCTTCTCAATATATCCATATATATGCCTGTTCGCATGTGTGTGTGTGTGTGTGTAAAGTGCATATACATGCCACAGGTGTGTGTGTGTGTATGTGTGTTGATCGGACTCTAAGATAATCCAGCTAAATGTGTTCCTATGTTTATAAACTTGTGATGGATGTGAACTGATAACTAAGTTTCGATACACACACACACACACACACAGACACAAACAAACAGACAGACAGACAACCAAGCACAAGTTAATTGTACAATCAAGAAGAATAAACCATTTACTAAGATAATAATTCGAATAATATTGCATTAGAGATAAGTTAACGACGCCGACGAAGGTTGCACGTCAAGATTAAAATGAAGGGGGGGGGGGGGGGAAGAAGGAAAAAAACTTTGATTCTAGTAATTAAACATTCAAGCTTTTTGTTATGTAATGAAAACGAGTACAGAATTAGATATTGAGACATTGTGATTTAATCGAAATATCCTCTAAAAGCTTAGGTGGTTTTGATTTTGAAAGTTTCTATTTTTATTTTTTTTTTTAATGATATTGATGTGAGAAGGAGATACACCAGAAGGTGGATCCCCTAAAGGCCTGTATGGAGGGCTGGCCCCTCCATCGTGAAAAGAACAGAGTAGAAGGAAAAGAAGCCGGGATCACGAGCCAATCTCAGAAACTTAGATACAATTCAATATCCAATTTACTAAGGTTTTAGGGGCTTCGAGCAGTGGTGAATTCTCCGCGCGATAAATTCAGGTTAAATTTATCTCCCACTTAATTTTTATTACCAGACCCTATACTTACAGAAAAATGTCTGGGTATAGCCGGGAATCGAACCCGAGACCTCCGGGTTGCCAGTCAGTTATTCTAACCATTACACCACGGAGGCGTACTAGGACAGTACAGTAGCCATAATAGTCCAGGCAAATTACGTGAAAAAATGGCCTTTACAAATAATTCCTGGTAAAGAATTTATTGCTGGAATACCTTTATTGGTACTCCAATATTACTACCCTAAGTTTTCTCCCAAATCTGTGTTGTGGAAATTCTTCTAAGCGTCTCAAAATGAGAAAATTTCGGAGTTTATTCAGTTTTTCTTGAATAACTCTAAATCGGCTTATCAAATCAAAAAGATATTTTTAAGATAAATTAAAGCTCTTCAAATTATGTCTAAAATGATAACATCATCATCATCGAGTATACAGTCCTAAGACTGGTTTGATGCAACAATCCGTCTCCACTCGACTCTGTCCCCCGCCAGCTGTTTGACCTCTCTAAATGTCTGGCATCCCATATCCCCAATTATTTGGTTGAAATATTCTAATCTGGGTCTTCCCCTTCCTTTCTTTCCCACCTCCTCCAAGATATCCCTAAGCAGTCCCCCATGTCTCAGTGTCTGCCCCATCATCTGACCTCTTCTCTTCTTCAGACTCTTCCACAAGGTTCTTCTTTCTCCTATTCTTCAAAGAACTTCTTCATTTGTAATTTTATTCATCCATTTGATATTCATCATTCTTCTGTAGCACCACATTTCGAAAGCCTCTAATCTCTTTCTCTCCGCTTCTCTAATTGTCCAGGTTTCACATCCATACATATGTCTTCAATAGTAACTTCCTGTTTTCTAAGCTGATTGAGGAGGAGCATAGTAGTTTTTGTTTAGAATTAAACCCCAAATTGTTTACCCTTTTTATTTCATACTCCTTTGAAGAGAACTACCCTTGTCTTCCCTCCATTTTTTCTTTACAGGATATCATATATGTATAGCATTAATTAAATAGATAATCACAACATTACATTAGGCTGACATTACAGCCTTTCTAAGGAGAAAGGGAAACATATTGTTATATTTGAATGTGAACCGAAGATAATGTCTTTATTAGTTCCTAGCCGACCACCAGTGACGATGGAACACCAAGTTTTCAATATCCATATGATATTGACTCCATGAAAAACATTTATAATTGAAGAAAGACTGATGATGAAGACCAAGTCTTGGAAAATATAGTCTCAAACAAATAAATAATATATATACAGATATATCATCTCGATATATATGTGTGTATGTTTATTTGCATCAAGCAGAGGACAACCTCTTTGTTTCTCTTTGTGAATCAACAACTCTGCTATTCTCGGCTTAAAACAAAAACTTTTCAATTGGATATAATTTCATTAGGATTTGACAATTTAATTAATTAGAGGTATTTTTTATTTATTATTTTTTTTTAATAATACTATATATGTTTGTCTAGATTAATTTGTAACAACGCTTAGAGAAATTTCTCTAAAAAAATTACCCTCTTGCCTAGAATCGAACTGACGAACTCTTGAACTAAGGGCATGAGCTCTAGCCATTAGACCAATGTAACATTAATATTTATATCTTGATTTCTGTTACTAAAACTATATATTTTTGATTTAGACTTTGTGTCGAGATAATATTGTATTCATTTGAACTCGAATGAAAATGAAAAATCACCAATAGATTTTAAATTAAGAAACATTAAATATATATTAATTAACGAGGCAAATTTGAAATATAATTGTCAGCTCGGATTTTAAACTGATGGCTGTAATCGATTTTCATTAACCAGGCAAATTTGAAATATAATTGTAATTTGGACTCGAATTTTGAAATGAAAGACTCCAATTCATTTTAAATTAAGAATCATTAAATATATTGATAATTTCCCCAACCCCCACCCCCAGGCCACTCAAAAATTAAAGAGGCTGAAACTTTTAAGAGACGATGTATTTTCGGTAGTTTACGGGTATACATTTGGAGTGTGGTTTTTTAAGAGGAATAAGATTTTTTGGACCGAGACGCTGCCCGCCAGGGCACCAGCTCGTAGGGCTGAGCCTCGAGGGCGTGCCGAAGGCACGCAAGAAAAAGCTCGTATTAATATATCACTTTGAACTAAAGTAAAAAATTACCGAGCATCGCTCTCGGTGTTCCAGGTACTAAGTAGAATAAAGTGCCGATTGATTAGTAATAGAGTTCTATTCAAGGAATAAAGAAATTAATTGAAAAAAAAAAGAATGGTTGGAAAACGCCGACCCCCCGAGTCTCTCTTTCTATTCTAGCATGCAAAGCAGATAATCTTTAACGATATTGCTATATAGCAAATCATAATATTTAGATAGACTAGATGGAGATAGGAGATATAGAAAAATAAATGGCTTGCAGGCCATTGATTGCGGATAAAAAAAAAAAAATAACATTCAATAACCTTTTTATTCATATTTCTCTCTCTTTTTGGTGCAGATCAAGTGTAAGAAAATGTTGTCTGCATCTCTATTGACCCATCATCCCTTTAACTCCGCCCCCTGGACCCTCTCCCCCTTTGCTGGGCCAAGCTTTCGCCACCTTATCAGCTGGTTATCATGCATGATTTTTTCAATAGCCGGAAGGGTTGGCGTGAATCACGATTTCAGATAGGGAAAGAAAATGGAGGCATTTAAGGGGTGCGGGGGGGGGGCGATTTCGTATATAAAATATTTTAATATCTCTTAACCGATGAAAAACCACTTAGTGAGAGGCAGGCAGTCAAAACGTTGTTGATTGGTGATTTAAAAAATTGATAATAATTAAAAATACTGACAGCTGAAAAGTTTAGACAGCTTGTAACTTATTCGATGATCGAATATGCAATCCGTTAATTAAGTACCTGGGGAAGACTGATCTTCGGGTTGGGTAATTTTAATAATTGTCTATTTAATCAACCACTTGATTTGTTTTGATTCATACACTTGATTGATTTTTTTTTATTCACTTGTTAATAATAATTAGTTTAAATATAAAAGCTATCAAAATAATGTTTATCCAATTTATTTAAAATTGTTATGAAATAAGCTGACGTGTTCTGATGTGGCCATCCACTTGACTTTACCATACAACGTGGACCCTAAAATTATTTTTAATCATGTAGGGGGGGGGGTTAGTTTTTGCATTTTAATACTTCTGGGGTCCCATTGATTATGTATACAAAATTTGGTTGAGTTTGGTAAATGGCCAAGATTTTTATTTTTTGACCCTACACCCCCCTCCCATTTTGGGCGGTTATTTTTTGCATTTTTAGACTCCTAGGGTCTCACTGATTATGTATACAAAATTTGGTTGAGTTTGCTCAAATAACCTAGATTTTTCATTTTTAACCCCCTCCACCCCACTTAATTTTGGGTCGATATGCCCCAAAATCTAATCAGCTCTTAATCTCAATGGACCAAAACTACGTATTAAATTTGGTTTCGATATTCAGATCTGTATAAATAAAAATGTACTGATACGCAGTGATAGGTTGAAGGATCTCCGAAAGTTCTTAACCGATTTCTTTGAAACATTCTGTTCAAATACACGAGTGTTTTTGTTTATAGTGTTTTTATAGATATCACACCTGTGGCAGGTAAAAATATTTTTTTTCGAGGAAACAAAGCCAGCGCCTCTCTGAGGGATAAAAGCAAACAAACAAGATGGCCAATAATAGCTTTATGGAAATCTTTCAACTGTAAATATTATTTTTGGTTAAGGGAACAATTTTGAAAAGTAATATATAATTCATATACTGTTTTAATACCTATTCTATAATTATTTGCATTTTCAATTTATTTTCAAAACTATTATTATTTTTTAAATATATTTAAATTTTTGATTTATGTATATAAATTTTAACCATAAAAACGAGACGCTTCCCCGCCAGGGCCGAAGGCTCAGGCGTCAGCTAATTAATAAATTAAAATGTATTACTTAACAATGTCAATAAATTTAATTTATATTTTTCTAATTATTACAAATTAATTAGAAATTTTATTTATTTAATATCTAATTATTGCAATTATCATATTATTAAATTTCAATAATTGTTTATTAAGTCCCGCTTTTTTTTAAATGAGGATTTTTTGGAAATTGAAGCTTTTACACCTTTGTAATTTCGTCAGACATTTGTTTGCAGATTTATAAATCGAGACATCTATTTCTGTTTTCTTAATCTCTTTTTGTATTACCAGTAATATTGGAATAATAGATAGATTATCACTCTCTTGAAGTTGAACTTTTGCCAAAGGGGACCTGAGGGGATAAATAAATACTTTCAATCGGACATTCCAATTGCAATATTTCATAATAATAATTATAGTAGTAAGTAAGTATAACTACATAATATAATGAAAAAGTTCTTTTTTCCCTATCTATTTATATATCTATCTACATATTTATTTATTATACTTATATTTCTTAATAATGAACTTTAAACTTATTTAATACATTTTATAGAGATTTTTTTTTTTGATTTTTTGTTGTTTTATGTTTTTAGTATTTTATCTTCAAAAACAATTTAATCTGCGTTACAGACAAATATCTTATTTGCATTAGAATTCTTTTCTTATTATTATTACTGTTTTCCATTAAGCAAATCAATTCTAGTTAGAAGATATTGCTAGTAATATAATAATAACTACTTGGTGGATGGGTATTATTTTTATTTTTAACCAACCTCATATTTTGTTTTGATTCGACCCATCACAATGTAAACTAAGTTTAAAAAATTGATTACTTAGATTGTGACGTAACATATATATAGGATAGACAAAACAATATTTAAAATCTTGAATTGACGAACATAATTTCAATTAGAATAGCCGTTCAACTAGCCTGGGACACAATATTTTGACTTTTCTAATGCTAAAACTTCTAAATCACTGTGAAACTACACTCCTTTTACTTTATTAATTTAAATAAAGAGCCGAATTTAGGAAAAAAAAATTAATCTTAAAAATAATCGAAATTATAAACAAACAAAAGTCAAATTAGCAATTAAAGAAACATAATTTTTTTATTTTACCCCAAGTTTTTCAAGGAAGATTGTAAATTAAAAAAAAAAAGACAGAACAAATCCGAGGGTCAAAAAGGATGGAAATGTTCCAAAAAAAGAATGGGAATTATTTGTACTTGAAAAATTAATTTAAAATATAAAAATTGGGGTAAAAAAGTGTTACCGTCAAATTGACGGCTTTTGGGCGTTCTTGGTAAGATTCCGCGACATTTCATCCCCCGACAAAACATCCCCCGACAAAATATCCCCGGACAAAATATCCCCGGACAAAATATCCCCGGACAAAATATCCCCGGACAAAATATCCCCGGACAAAATATCCCCGACAAAATATATTATGACAAAATAACCCTTCCCCGCGTGAATCTTATGAGTAATGCAAATCGACTCCGGTTCGGTTAATATATATTCAGTTGGCTGATGCCAACCGAACCGTCTAAATGCCAGCCCGAAAAGGAGCTATACGAACCCAACCGAGCCGAACTGAATATATATATTAACCGAACCTCCGAAAGTTTAGTCCGGACGGGGTGTGTTTCGGGCTCCCATTTTTTTCCTAATCAAACACACATTGAAAACAGAACATCCAATTGTCGGGCTTGGTGTGTTTCGGGTTCCCATTTTTTTTTTCTAATCAACACACAGTCCATTTTTGATTTTAACTCGATTCCTCTATGCCTTCAGCAATGGTTACCAATAAAAACCGAAACGTCAAAAATCCAATATAGAATGGTTATTCCTCAAGTACTAGATGAGAATCAATCGCTATTTTTGATTTTAACTCGATTCCTCTATGTCTTCAGCAAGGATATTTTGTCGGAGATATTTTGTCCGGTGATATTTTGTCCTTAGGATATTTTG
Source organism: Forficula auricularia (assembly GCA_024734495.1). Classification (NCBI taxonomy): domain Eukaryota; kingdom Metazoa; phylum Arthropoda; class Insecta; order Dermaptera; family Forficulidae; genus Forficula; species Forficula auricularia. The sequence goes on from JALMQS010000128.1 coordinate 16,225,156, forward strand.
TCGGGGGATGTTTTGTCGGGGATATTTTGTCGGGGGATGTTTTGTCGCGGTACCCTTGGTAAATCCATAATTTTCTCCTAAATTAAAATTCATAGGGTGCTATTTTTTTTTATTAGAAAGCTATTCAAAAATGATTAAAAGTCAGCGAGTTTCAAAGTTCTAACTTAAATAGTAACGAAATGAAAGAGAAATGAAATGTGAAAACCGTCAAATTGACGGCTTCGGGCGTTCTAGTGTTAAAGGTGACAACTTTTCCGCATACAGCCTAATAAATTGAGCATTTTTTTTGGGGGGAGGGGCTTTTTCGCTCCAACATAATACAAACCAAATTTCATCTTTCAAGTTCAGCGGTTTGGGCTATGCGTTGATGAAGAATACATCAGGTTCTCTTTAAATATAGATAATTATCTCATTCTCTATAGATTCTCTTCCGCAGCTGAAAATATTCCTGAAGGAAATACCAATTCTTCCTGATGACTAACTCTTTATCACTTTTTCATTATTTTCTGAAAATGATATATTATCTGATAAAACTGGTAAGTATAGTTGCATTCCTACATTCAAACGTGTTTTATCAATTCCTGTTTCTTAAGTTGCATGCCTTAAGTAGGTAGTTACTTTTACTTACTTACACAATAGAAATGTGTTTATTAGTCATTTAAATATATATATATATATATATATATATATATATATATTATATTTAGATAAATATATACAAAAAATCTAATCTGTAAATGAAAAAATAGTATATTAGTCATTACTGGTATTATTTGTAGCTTGTATGTAATATTTACTGATTGTGATTAATATTTGTAATTAATTTAATCTTTATTCATTCAAGCGGTCGAAGTTGATGTATAGTGGGTATAATACTGGTCGTGACTCATTTTATAAAAAAAAAAAAATCGGACAAATGCGCCTCGGGATGGAGCTGTTGAAGCTTTTATTTTTGTGATTAATTTGATTAAAATTTGAATTTGTGAACTGTTAACTGTTAACCTATAATCGGAGTGGGTCATACTTGAGAACGATCGCAGAATAAGTCGATCAAAACGTCGTAGTTTTATTGTATTATTTATTCGTGTTCAAAAAAATAATTATAATTAATTATGTGTGATTTAAATAAAATATAAAATTTTAATGTAATTAACAAGTTCATTATTTATTTATTTATTTATTATTAATTTAAAATGCAGACACTAATTTATTTGATATTTTAATTCATTGTTAATGTCGGTGAAAAATTAATTTTTTTTTTTTTAATTTTATTAAACCAATTATTTTACATTAATTAATGTATACATTGTATTTTTGCTTCGATTCCGGAGATTACTTCTCCACCATCGAGTGTCCTTATTCATCTTTAGTCCTTGTTTTTAATAATAGGAAAAAATCTAATTAAATAAAAAAAACCTCTTTTCCGATAATTATTTCAATTCCATTATTCCCCAATCAAGTCGATTGGTTTTAATTACCCCATATCTCATCCAATGTGAAAAATTAATTAAAACAAATTTAAATTAAATCTCTATTTTGATATTCAATATTTGTGAAATTTAATACCTATTATAATTCCAATTATAAAAATAAATAAACAATTAATTAACTAATTAATCACTTTTTCTATTAATTATTATTATTTTAAAATGCACATACTTATTTATTTGATATAATTAAGTAATGGAGAGGATTCAGCCAATGGGTAGCCTCTGGTGAATAAAAAACTCCAGATTATGGAAAATGTTTCGGCTTTAATTCAATAATGCCATCATCAGTTCTAAGACACAATTAATTTTATAAATAAATCGTACACAGGCATAGTTGTTATGGATTTTATCATAATATACAAAATTATATGAATTACAAAATGGTGCATAAAACTTGGTGTGCTCTCACTAGATATGCGCAACCTTTCAAGGACAAATGGCCTGCGTACAATTTATTTATAAAATTAATTGTGTCGCTAATACTCTCTTAGGAACTGATGATGGCATTATTGAATTAAAGCACAAACCTTTTCCATAATTGGGATTTTTTATTCAGCAGAGGCTACCTATTGGCTAAATCCCTCTCCATTACTTAATTAAATACATATACAGCCATCAAAAAATTGTATCAACTTATTTATTTGATATTTTAAAATTAATAATTTTAATAACTTTTAAAACATTAAGTAAGCTTTCAGAAAAGTAAAATTTCAACTAATTATTAGTTATAAAGATACAATATTTTAATAAATAAATAAGAGTGTGCATATGAAAGTATAAGAAATAAATAAATAAATATCGAACTGGTTAATTAGTTAATTAATTATTAATTTAAATTTTTTAATTTAATTTTTAATGCTTCGATTAAATAATTAATTTTCTTTTAACAACTAATTATAAAGTATAATAAATAAATATTGAACTGGTTAATTAGTTAATTAATTTTTAATTTAAATTTTATAATTTAATTTTTAATGTTTCGAATAAATAATTAATTTTCTTTCAACAACTAATTATAATAAATTATAATAAATAAATAGCGAACTGGTTAATTAGTTAATTAATTATTTATTTAAATTTTTTAATTTAATTTTTAATGTTTCGATTAAATAATTAATTTTCTTTTAACAAGTAATTATAATAAATAAATATTGAACTGGTTAATTAGTTAATTAATTTTTAATTTAAATTTTATAATTTAATTTTTGATGTTTCGAATAAATAATTAATTTTCTTTTAACAACTAATTATAATAAATTATAATAAATAAATAGCGAACTGGTTAATTAGTTAATTAATTATTTATTTATATTTTATAACATTTAGGGAAAACGGTGTTGGTTTATAGTGAAACATATTAAACACAAGTGTTTTTTAAAGGGTTATAGTGGTGTTTCACAAAGAGGAAATAAAAATTAAAAAAAATTAAAAATTTCTTTAATTGTATTTTGGAGATTTTTATGAGAAAAATAAAAAATCTCCAAAATACAATTAAAGAAATTTTTAATTTTTTTAATTTTTATTTCCTCTTTGTGAAACACCACTATAACCCTTGAAAAAACTCCTGTGTTATATTTTATAATTTAATTTTTAATGTTTCGATTAAATAATTAATTTTCTTTTAAATTACAACTAATTATAAATCATAATAAATAAATAGGCGAACTGGTTAATTAGTCAATTAATTATTTATTTATTTATATTTTATAATTAGAAATATGTTATTAACTCTCACAAATATAGAATTTGAATTTTTTATTTTTTTATTAATTTTTAAATTCTTTAAAATAATCTTTCGAAAAGGAAATTTGATAATATTTCTAGATGTAGAGTAGGTATATAAGCGGGGGTGGATTATTTTATTAATAGTAGTAATAATAATTTTATGAATAGATTGATCTCTTTTGATGAGGCTGTGGTGGCTTGCAATTCAATTCTATTCATCATTCATTCTATTCTATTTATACAATAACAATGACAAATTCTTATCAGAAGAAACGAAACGTCATTTCTATATTATATCTATGTATATAAGAAGACTTGAGTCAAGTGAGGCCTCAACAGCTGCTGCTATCTTTTAAAGGATTCATTTTCAATTTAGACAAAAAGAAAGAGAGAAAGAGACTTAATGATATCGCTATCAATTATTATTATTAGTATTAGTATTATTAAGAGAACAAGTGACGACAGGCAGAAGACTTCCTCCTTCTTAGGGGCTTTACAGGGATTAAAAAAATAGTTGTTTTAATCAAATTTATATTCAGTTCTTTTTTAAATTCTAAATTCGTAGGAATGCGGACGATGGTTTCTTAAATAAATTAAACGTTTCGCTGATAATTACAACTTCTTCAGCATTTTTTAATATTTTAAGATCATATATATTATTAAATGAATTTAAATTGGTTGTTTATGAAGGACTTTCATATTCCATATACTGGTACAACCAATAATATATGATGATAAGTTTCACTGTATTTGATTCGATCGCGAATCGAAAGCAGGTGATTTTTGTCAAATATTAAATGAAAATAATATCCGAATTTTATATTTTTCTAACTTGAAATAATGAAGTTAAATAAATTTATAATTTTCTCATTATGGTCCAGACTTAAGACTCAGCAGACTCCAATAGCCTCAACCAGCAGAAGTCTCCCGGTATATATCTTGTTTAAAAAGCGCGATCAAAAACAATTCTCGTTAATATGTTAATTATTCTCTGATAAATTAATGAGAAAATTATAAATTTAAATAATATATGAATGTATTCATTTGTGAAGCTTACTATTACAATAAAACCTACCTACATCCAATCGGGTATTTGGACCGATGAGAAATAAAATAACAGATCGAATATTGTTAATTAAAAAGACCGATGATGAAGGTCAAACTTTCAAAATTATATTGCGAAACTGAGAATTAGGATACGCTATCTGGTGGTCTAAATTGAAACTAGCCATTGTAGGGCAAAAGATTAAGCCACGTCTCTACCAAGGTTCCCTTGAGAAATTGAGAATTCCAATACGCTATCTGATGGTCTAAATTGAAACTAGCCACAAAATAGAAATAAGCTGACGTGTTCTGATGTGGCCATCCACTTGACTTTACCATACAACCTGGCTCCTCACTTATTTAATATTTAATAAAATTATTTATAATCATGTAGGGGAGGGGGGTTAGTTATTCCATTTTTAGACTCTTGGGGGCCCACTGATTATGTATACAAAATTTGGTTCAGTTTGCTCAAATAGTCTAGATTATTAATTTTTAACCCCCTCAACCCCCCGTTAATTTTGGGTCCATATGAACCAAAATCTAATCAGCTCTTAAACTCAATGGACCAAAACTAAGTGTGAAATTTGGTTTCGATATTCACACTAGTTTTTGAGCTAGCTCGTCCACAAAAATTTGGTAACGTACAGACTAATTAACTAACAGACATTTAGACAAAACAATTATTATCTCAAAAAATATAATTTTTTCGATGTTCACTTATTAGAGCTTTTTTGTAGAGGGAAATACCATGGCTTTGCTCAATTTTTTTAATAAAAATATTTTCAACCGTTTTTGAGATATTTTGAAAAAAAAGAAGGAAAAACCCACTTTTTTCATGCACGATTACAATACTTGACTATATATACCCTGTATGGTAAAGTAAAAATTAAGCCACGTCCCTACCAAGGTTCCCATGAGAAATTGTGAATTCCGATATGCCATCTGATGGTCTAAATTGAAACTAGCCATTGTAGGTCAAAAGATTAAGCCACGTCCTTACCAAGGTTTCCAATACTTTAACAAATAAATTGTATATATTTATTGGAATACTTTTAATTAAATCAAGCAGAGGGCAACCCATAGATTAAAAATTTATATTGTTGGGTTTTTATTTTTAACGGAAAATATATCCAACACAATAACATTTCAAAATTATAGTAGAAAAATAGTAATTTGATATTTATTAGGTATTAAACCAAATTAGTTAAATTTTAATAAATAATCAGACGATATTGCAGTGCAATTTACATTGTAGATCTTATCGCAATTCGATATTTAATACCAAATAATAGAAATAGCAACAAAAATTTATTGAAATGATTCTTAAAATAAAATTTTTTGTAAAAATAAAGCGAATAAATAAAAAAAAAATGGGTCATTTTTGTTGTTTAAAATATCTATAATTTCAAAAATTAATATTTTTTCTAAATTCAGTTCTTTTGGCATTAGAAAAAGTACAAAAACGTCATCTACGTCATCAGTCGTTAAGTAAATTTTGGCTTTTTTTGATGGTTAAAATTTCTATAATTTCTAAAATTAATCTATTTTACTAAATTTCGTTCTTTATTTAAAATGATGAGATTGAAAAAGTCAAAATTGTGTCCCGGGGCTTATGGATTTATATGTTAAATATAAATATTCAATTAGTAGAGAAAATTTCGACAATAGGTACCTACTTATCAACCATTGTTTGTGCCCGATGCCAAGGGAAAAGAAAAAAAAAAAAATATCAACCATTCAACTAACCTGATTTTGACTTTTCCAATTACAAAATTTTAGATAATAAACAAAATTAAAAAAAAAATAATAATAATAATTTAAGAATTTATTGAAATTGTGATCAACAAAATTTCAGTTAAGAAAAGATCAGATATCGATTGATTGTTTTTCTTAAGAATTATCAGAAATTCCTAGAGGAAAATTATTTTTTGTAAATATTTACGATTTTTTTTTCTTTATTTTCATTCAAGCCAATCTCATCACCAAAACAATTTATTCTATTTTCAAAATATTTATTTGTTTATAGTTGCTTTATATTGTTGTGAACGTGGTACTCAAAGTATTTTTTTCTTAATAATAAATATAATTGTTTTTAAGGGAAAGTGGGAATTTACAATTCTCACTTTTTGAACCTCAATAAATTTAATGTACGTATGATTGTCATATTTTGGGTTAAGAAATGAATCCTGTCGGATGGCTTTTAACACCAGATGTCAATTGTAAATTCATTGATTGGGGTTTTTCTAAATTTCGACTTTGCGTGGAAATTTTCTAGTTTCTAAGAATTATCAGAAATTCCTAGAGGAAAATTATTTTTTGTAAATTTAATAAAACTTTTTTTTCTTTATTTTCATTCAAGCCAATCTCATCACCAAAACAATCTATTCTATTTTCAAAATATTTATTTGTTTATAGTTGCTTTATATTGTTGTGAACGTGGTACTCAAAGTATTTTTTTTCTTAATAATAAATTTTAAGGGTAATATTTTGGAGTAGCAGGCGGAATGCCCTTTGATTCCTTTTTGACAATAGGAGTTTACAATTCTCACTTTTTGAACCTTAATAAATTTAATGTACGTATGATCGTCATATTTTGGGTTAAGAGATAAATCCTGTCGGATGGCTTTTAACACCAGATGTCAATGGTAAATTCTTTGATTGGAGTTCTTCTAAATTTCGACTTTGCGTGGGAATTTTTCAGGAGAATAATTTCTAGAAAATATTTTGAACGCTCTGCTGATTAAGGATTCAACCAATAAGAAGTTTTTGGGGAATTTCCATTCAAAAGTTTGGCAATTTTCAATATAGCAGTTGAGCAGAGGCAGTGACCTGTTGATAGTTCGCAGTTGAGATATGAGAATGAGTTGAGAAGTAAGAGATACAAATTTTCAGCTCTCTAGCCATCAGCGAATAAAAATGTATATTTTTAATTAAGTAATAAAAAAAACAATAATTAAATAAATAATATTCTCTTATTTAAACAAAACATCTCCTCCTTCAGTCAACATCAAATCTAAGAAACAGGTCAGATCGCAAGGACAGTTTTTTTTTTTTTTTTGATTTTTTGTTATTTTTTTGTTTAAGTATTTTATCTTCAAAAACAATTTAATCTGCGTTCCAGACAAATATCTATTTGTATTAGAATTCTTTTCTTATTATTATTACTATTTTGTTTTAAGTAAATCAATTCTAGTTAGAAGATATTGCTAGAAATATAATAATAGGTAAGTACCTGGCGGATCGGTAATTTTTTTATATTTAATCAACCACATATTTTGTTTTGATTCAACCTGTCACAATCTAAATCTAAACTAAGTTTAAAAAATTGATTACTTATATTGTGACGTAACTTATATATAGGACAGACAAAACAATATTTAAAATGTTGGAATTACGAACATAATTTCAATTAGAATAGCCATTAAATTACCCAGGGAGAGAATATTTGGAATTTTCTAATGTTAAAACTTTAAATAAAGAGCCGAATTCAGGAAAAAAAAGATTAATCTTAAAAATGATCGAAATTATAAACAAACAAAAATCAAATTACCAATATTGAGAATAATTTTTAAGGATTTACCATAGGTGTCGGTTCTGTGAAATGAAACATTATAAATAACTTATGAGGAGAATTTTCTAGGTTAAGTTTCACAAAAAGGAAATATTAAAATAAATGTATGTTTATTTTGAGTTTGATTCACTCGATATATATTTCGGGTTATTAGCCCATCTTCAGGAGTTCAAATAAAAACTGAATACAAATTTGTAAAAACGTTTAACAAGTAAAATTTTGAGAGAGAAAAGTATATTCAGAAAGTTTCTTCAACACCAAAGAAGTTGAAGTACGTTCAGAAAATACTTTCAATCTTTTTCTTAAATATAAACAAAATGTTATTATTTAAAATAAAATTAAAAACAAAAAATAAAAACAAATTAAATTAAAAACAAAAAACAAAATATAAACACAAAATATGTAATCGAATTTAGGAGTCGATTTTTAATTTATTAATTTTAGCCAAATTAGAATCAATGATTATATCTTTGTCAAAGTCCAATTGATTCTAATTTGGCTAAAATTAATAAATTAAAAATCGGCTCCTAAATTCGATTACATATTTTGTGTTTGTATTTTGTTTTTTGTTTTTAATTTAATTTGTTTTTATTTTTTGTTTTTAATTTTATTTTAAATAATAACATTTTGTTTATATTTAAGAAAAAGATTGAAAGTATTTTCTGAACGTACTTTAACTTCTTTGGTGTTGAAGAAACTTTCTGAATATACTTTCTCTCTCAAAATTTTACTTGTTAAACGTTTTTACAAATTTGTATTCAGTTTTTATTTGAACTCCTGAAGATGGGCTAATAACCCGAAATATGTATCGAGTGAATCAAACTCAAAATAAACATACATTTGTTTTAATATTTCCTTTTTGTGAAACTTAACCTAGAAAATTCTCTTCATAAGTTCAATATTGAGAATCTGAGAATTCCGAAACGCTATCTGGAGGTCTAAATTGAAATTAGCCACTATGGGCCAAAAATAAGCCAAGCTCCTACCAAGTATCCAATGGGAAACTGAGAATTATGATACGATCTATCTAGTGGTCTAAATTGAAACTAGCCTTTCTGGGCCAAAAATTAAGGCACGCCCCTAGCAATAGATTCTCTTTTTATAATATTTATCAATATATTTTATTTTTATTCAATGCAATTTCATGACCAAGACAATCTCTGTATCAAGAGCCGTCCATAAATTATGAAAAACGAATTTAAAAATTTTTAGACCCCTCCCGTTATAATTCTTCGAGGGAAAAACCTACAAATCGTCATTCATTTTCTGGTCAAGGAAGGTTGCAAACACAAACCCAGATGTTGTCCCAATATTTCATTTCCTTTTTAAAACAACTATTTTACAACGAGCTTTTCGTGCGTGCCGAAGGGCTGGTGCCCTGGCGGGCAGTGTCTCGGTCCAAAAATTTTATTCCTCTTAAAAAACCACACTCCAAATGTATACCCGTAAACTACCAAAAACTAAACTCTTAAAAGTTTCGCCTCTTTAATTTTTGAGTGGCGAGGGGAGGGGGGGGGGGAATAATTATCAATATATTTAATGTTTCTTAATTTGAAATGAATTGGAGTCTTTCATTTCAAAATTCGAGTCTAAATTACAATTATATTTCAAATTTGCCTGGTTAATGAAAATCGATTGGAGCCATCAGTTTAAAATCTGAGCTGACAATTATATTTCAAATTTACCTCGTTAATTAATATATATTTAATGTTTCTTAATTTAAAATATATTGGTGTTTTTTTATTTTCATTCGAGTTCAAATGAATACAATTTTATCTCGACACAACGTCTAAATAAAAAAATATATAGTTTTTGTAACAGAAATCAAGATATAAATATTAATGTTGCATTGGTGTAATGGCTAGAGCTGATGCCCTTAGTTCAAGAGTTTGTCGGTTCGATTCTAGGCAAGAGGGTAATTTTTTTAAAGAAAATTCTCTCAGCGTTGTTACAAATTAATCTGGGTTCTTATATATAGTATTGATTTTTCAATTGATAAAGGAAGAATTTATCTCTAAACATGGCATTCATGGACCCCCCTGATAGGTAGGTATAATATATAGTCGCGTATAAAGAGAAAAATTGGTATAATAATTTTTTGTTGATAATTTCACGATTAGATTTTTTTAAAGGCTGCGAATTTGTATCTATTACGTGATTACGTGTAGAGTATTTTTCAGATGATCTTGTGAGTGATTATTATTCCAGAGCTGCAATGCATAATATCTACTGCCCCTCGCTCTTTCTTGAGAAGCTCATTAGAAACGCTACAGGCGTTTCATTTTAATTTTCAAAATTATAAATTCTGTCGACGCCGAGGAGGAGCCCTCCTGTCCGGGGGGGGGGGGTGTTTTTAAACGTAGAGGGGGTCGCGCAGTTTCCGGGACGTTTTATCGCAAGTGCACAGATAACACGTTTGCGCACTGTGCATGCACACACACACACACACAGACACAGCGAGAGGCTGGTACCGGGTGCCTGGAGATAAGGCTGGACCAACGACGCCAACCAAGATAGGGGCGTTGTTATCGCACAGAGCCATCTCACCCACACAAACACAGAGAGAGTTATTATCTACGGCCCTTGCTGAGCTCCAAGGACACCTCCTGGCTCCTTGACTTCTACTAACATACAAACAACCACAACCCGATCAATCAATCAATCAACAAACACACTCACTTACTTTCCCTCATCACTAGAAAGTGATTATTTATTTATTTAAGTTATACATAGTAAAAAAGCAAATGTTTAAAGAATTTATATTTATTTAACAGACTATATAAATGGGTCATCATTCCAGGGCAAATCGTACCGTTTGAAAAATTTTAAATTTTGACTTTGTTTATTTTTTGACAATTTTTAGTACCCATGAAAAAACTCTTTCTGGTAAATTTTGAAATTTTTTTCATTACCGGTTTAAAAGATATCGAATTTCGGTTTTTCGCACATAACTTCTTCAAATATGATCCAATTTAAAAAAAAAAAAAAAAAAATTTCACATACAATCCATATATATGTGGCGATCGCAGATTGGCGATATAAATTTTCGATAAATTAAATTCACAATGTTTAGAAATTTAATATATATTCGGTGAATTGGCGAAAGCATTTTTCTTTTATAATAAATTATTTGTTTAAGGGTCATATTTTGGTAAGACAGGTGGCTGACAAGACAGACGGCTCTGAGGCCTTTCTTTCTCTTATTATAAAAAAACTTGCTTATCAACAATAGACGAATGGTTGGTGGAATATGATGGGTAAAGCAATTGAATAACAATAAATTTAAATTGACATGATTTCAAACTTTGGGCCGGCTGGCTTTTTAGTGCCAGATGTAAATTGAATTCTTGGAAATTCTTCCAAAGTTGCCAAGAGAAAATCGTGAGAATATCTCGTGGAAGGAATTTTTAAACTGGGCGTTTCAATTATAATTATTGGATAAAAATACTTGGTAGGTTTCACATTAAGAATTAGACAGAGAACCCACGACTTCGAGGCTTCAAGTTACCCTTAGTAGGCTTTCATAATCCTTCGGGACTATGATACGGCCCACTATAAATAAATAATTAATTTTGTTTGCAGCCAACACCACAGGTCGCGACATAATTTGGTCGCACCGGAGGGTTAAACCTCCTGGGCGCAACATATATGATGTGGTGGTTTTCCGTTGCCTTACGCATTCTTTAGACTCAAGGATTGTCAGTTCCTTCATCAGCAAACACAATCATGTTCAAACCTCTCGCGGAACGCTCACTGTTTCCCAGTAGTCTGGTCATTTAATAGCCACATCTCGATCATGGGAGCCCCTGCTACTACTTAGACAACTAAATTAGCAGATCAGTTAAGGGTATGAATGCCCTGCAAAAAAGGCGCAAGGTGCTGATTAGTTTTTTATAAAAAATGACCCGAATATCGGCTTTATTTAACAGCCATTTAGACTTTGAATATTATTTCGAGAATAAAAACCCCCACGACTGACTCAAAGGTCCGAAAGTGTACAAATTTAGACCATTTTTAGTCGTCTGAGTTGGCCAAGAACACGCACAATGGTTCGATAACTCTTTGGCAAAAGTTGTTGGCTGTAAAAACTTATCTTTTCGAGAGAATATGTTTGTCTAAGAGTTAGAATTTAAAATTAAAGTTATTTATTATCAATTAAATAATAAATGTATTATTTGGTATGCGAGCCCGGCTCGCATTTCTCCGACTTTGTTTATTTATTTATTAATATATATATTTGTTTATTTACTTATCAATAATTAACGCGCTGTTAGAGTCACGTTCGTGTTACTAATAAAATTATATATTATTAATAATAATAATAATAACAGGATGTCTTTATTCATCATACCTGATGTATGATAAAATCTTTTCTATACTCTCTCGGCTGGCTCTATGTCCCAAAAAAACGAAAAAATAAATTCAAAATTAATAATAATAATCATTATAATCTATTCTCGTTAGAGTCTAGAAGATAGAAACAGGTAATATGAGATTTTTAGATTTTATTTAATTATTAATTAAAAATTAACTAGAAGAAAAAGAAGATTGATTTGGTATGGAATTAGAGATGAGATCGAAGTGATAATGGAGGGAAGTGAGGGGTTGAAGGGATAAAGGAGAGGGGAAATTAAGGGGTTGTAGTGATAAAGGTAGGGGTAATTTTAATCATTTTAATCACTAATAAATGACATCACGTTTTATTTCCGAGCAAATTAGAATCATATCAACTGATTAGAATGCATTTGGTGTGTGAAGGGGGAGAGAATTTAGTTTATTTAGTGGTGGAGATAGAGGGGGTGGGGGCAAGTCAACCACACACACGCACACACACCTTTACAATAGTGGAGATGATAACATCTTAACTTTTCCAACCTTTAAAACTTAACACAATTAGAGAACTCAAGTTAATTTAGTTATGACAGGGGCGTAGGGTCAGTTAAAAAAAAGAGGGGGGCGTGGGTGGGACTAGAAACAAGATTTCACTACTTGTTATTGCAAAATTATACTTTACCATAAAAGGGTATGGAAAAAGTGCTGTTTTTTGCATTGTTTTTTCGAAATATCTCAAAAACTGCTCAAACAATTTTGATAAAAAAAATTGAGCGAAACCATGGCGTTTTGGTCTACAAAAAAGCTCCTCTAAGTAAACATATAAATGCTTATATTTTACGAGATATTAATTATTTTGTCAAAATGTCTGTTACCAAATTTTGAGTACTACGCTATAGCTCAAAAAGAAGTGAGAATATGAAAACGAAATTTTACATGTAGATTCGTTATATTGAGATTAAGATCCGATTAGATTTTGGTTAAAATCGAACCAAAAACTAAGGGGGGTCCTTAAAAAATTAAAATTATAAAATTTTCAAAAAAAAATTACTATAAAAGGTATCTATAATAAAAAAGAGTTATTATTTTCAGGGGAGCAAAATTGGAGAGGGTGGCTCGTAAATCGTAAATGATTATAAATTAATGTATTTTATTAAATATATTTAATATAAGAGACGGGGCAGGGGTATGGTCATACGAATGGCCACTAGGGTGGACCTAATTTTTCGATCATGACCATGTCTAGATTTATAAAACTGCAAACAAATGTCAAACTACTTAAATTACAAACTTATAAAATCTTCAAATTCCAAAAAAATCCCTGATTTAAAAAAAGCGGGATAGATAATCAATTGTTGAAATTTAATACACTAATTGCAATAATTAGATATTAAATAAATTAAATTTCTAATTAATTTGTAATAATTAGAAAAATATAAATAAAATTTATTGACATTGTTAATACATTTTTATTTATTAATTGCAATGAAATTATATCCGCCTTATTACTTTACCAAAAAGGGAATGGACAAGTATTTTAATCATGCATGAAAAAAAGTGGGTTTGTTTTTTGCTTCGTTTTTTCGAAATATCTCAAAAACGGCTGAAACTATTTTGATTAAAAAAGTTGAGCAAGACCATGGCGTTTTGGTCTACAAAAAAGCTCTGCTAATTGAACATAGAAATGTTTATATTTTACGAGATATTAATTAATTTGTCAAAATGTCTATTACCAAATTTTGAGTAGTACGTTCTAGCTCAAAAACTAGTGTGAATATGAAGATAAAATTTCACATGTAGATTCTGAATAGTGAGATTAAGAGCCGATTTTTGGTTGAAATCGAACCAAAAATTAAGGGTAGGAGCCATTTTTGAGAAAAAAAAACGGAAAACCTAAAGATTTTTCGTTTTTTTGATTTTCTCAAAAATGGCTCCTAATAAAAAAAAAAACGGAAAACCTAAAGATTTTTCGTTTTTTTGATTTTCTCAAAAATGGCTCCTAATAAAAAAAAAACGGAAAACCTAAAGATTTTTCGTTTTTTTGATTTTCTCAAAAATGGCTCCTAATAAAAAAAAAACGGAAAACCTAAAGATTTTTCGTTTTTTTGATTTTCTCAAAAATGGCTCCTAATAAAAAAAAAACGGAAAACCTAAAGATTTTTCGTTTTTTTGATTTTCTCAAAAATGGCTCCTAATAAAAAAAAACGGAAAACCTAAAGATTTTTCGTTTTTTTGATTTTCTCAAAAATGTCTCCTACCCTTACTTTTTGGTTCGATTTTCGTAGCTCTGAGACTCATGGTTGCGATACGGAGGGTGGTACATACGTACAAACGCAGTGACCAATAGATTTTTGGCCCTTTTTGGCCTCTGGGGACCACAATTTCCGATTTTATGTCCTAAGTCCGGTTTCCAACTATTAAGAACACTGATTCCTTCCACCGTGAAGTTATAAAATGATATCAACTTTTTTTTATCTCTGAGATACAAGCTCTCAAAGAGACAGAACCCAGACAGGGCATCGGAATACTTCAGATTACTATATTCTATAGAATATAAATGTGAAAGTAAAAAGAGAGTTATTATTTTCGGGGGGCAAAATTGGAGAGGTTGGTTCGTAAATCGTAAATGATTATAAATTAATGTATTTTATTAAATATATTTAATTTAAGAGACGGGGCAGGGGTATGGTCATACGAATGGGCACTAAGGTGGACCTTATTTTTCAATCATGAAATTTTTTTCTGGACTTAAAGAAAAGAAAACAGAAATAGATGTCTGGATTTATAAAACTGCAAACAAATGTCTGACTACTTATAATAACTTACAAACTGATAAAAGCTTCAAATTCCGAAAAAATCCTCATTTAAAAAAAGCGGGACTAGATAATCATTTGTTGAAATTTAATACGATAATTGCTATAATTAGATTAAATTAATTAAATTAATTTGTAATAATTAGTAACATATAAATAAAATTTATTGACATTGTTAATACATATTTATTTATTAATTCCAATGAAATTATATCCGCCTTATTTTTAGTATATTGAGTGTTACCAGGGATAAAAAAATGAGTGAACATAACACTTAAAACCCTTGTAAAGATTTCTGTTTTATTTAAAACTTTCATCCTACTTTTTTCAAATTAAAAAAATAAAATCGTATTTGAAGTTTTAAGAATTTTGCGTTATTTAGTTACTATATTTTGTTAGATATCGTTAAATTGAAACAAAGAATAAAAAACAATGATGACTGTGAAATTACTAAATATTATCTTCTGAAATCTCACCCCCCCCCCTACCTTCGTCATTCAACCATTATTATTCACATAGAAAAGAAGATTCAAGTGAATTCAATATTATGCCTACCACCTAGGCGTAAAACAGATAACATAAAGTTCGATAACATGCTGGATATCTACAAATCTAAGAGATTTAACAAAAAAGTGATACAAGTAAACGTTCAAGTCAATAAAGTTTTCTAGAGAATGAGACAAGAATTAAGTTTCTAGGATGAGTGGTTTTCATTTTATGAAAGAAAAATTACAACTTTTTTCAAAAAATTGCAGTTTTTCAAAACTTCAACCTCATTGCGGCACGAATTACCATTTATCCAATTAAGATGAAACTTTGTTTCAAATGTAGAAAATTTCATCTAGTTTAAAAATATATAGAATGGTCTTTGTCGAAAACCAGCTCCTTCATGGTCAAAATGGAAAAATATAGAAAAAAGTGCGAGTTTTTGGGTGATCCGGGGGGGCTGGCTCGAAAACTTGGAACGGTTGGTCGGAGAAAAAAATCTAAATATTGAAATTTGTAAGAAATTTTATGAACTTTCATTTTGAGTAGGAAGATTATTTACGAAAAGTTGATAGTTTTTTGAGTTATAAGCAAAAACGCCATTTAAAAAAAAAGCGGGACTAGATAATCAATTGTTGAAATTTAATACGATAATTGCTATAATTAGATTAAATTAATTAAATTAATTTGTAATAATTAGAAACATATAAATAAAATTTATTGACATTGTTAATACATTTTTATTTATTAAAGGCGAAAACCAGCCAAAAAGTGGAAATTATCACCTTTTTTTGCATTCTCTACAATGTTGCGATGTCCCTCTGTGGTCGAGTGGGAAAATATTCTATGTATTTCAAATGAAAAAAATATGAATTAAATTTAAATTTTATGAACTTTCATTTTGAATAGAAAGATTATTTACGCAAAGTTGATAATTTTCGAGTTATAAGGGAAAACCCGCCAAAAAAAGGAAATTTTCACATTTTTTTGAATTTTCTACAATGTTTCGTCACGAAATTTTGGTGGCCTCAGATTTGGATTCAGCGCCCAAAAAACAAAGATATGCAAAAAATCAGAACTACCCTAAGGGGCCCATTTGAACACAATTTGAGTGGACATTATATGTATAAATATATTAAAAAAAAAAAAAAAAAATCTTTCATAAAACAATCATGAAAATGTATATTTTTAATCCAGAAGATTCAGGTGAAATTCTCCCTTTATCAATGGAATTGATAATAATAATAATAATAATAATAAATTTCAAGTTTTTGTATCTTTTTTTCAGTCTACAAGTTAGAATATGTTTTGATAGCCTAATAGACTTCTGGGGCCCACTGATTATGTATACAAAACAAGATTTTCATTTTTTGACTCTACAGCCCCCCCCCCCGCATTTTGTGCGGTTAGTTTTGGAATTTTTAGACTTCTGGGGGTCCACTGATTATGTATACAAAATTTCGTCGAGTTTGCTCAAACGGCCTAGATTTTCAATTTTTATCCCCCCCACACCTCCCTTAATTTTGGGTCGATATGCACCAAAATCTAATCAGCTCTTAATCTCAAAGGACCAAAACTACGTGTGAAATTTGGTTCCGATATTCACACTAGTTTTTGAGCTAGCTCGTTCACAAAAATTTGGTAACGCACAGACTAACTAACTAACTAACAACTAGATTAATAGACAGACTAAGAGACATTTTGACAAAACAATTATTATCTCGAAAAATATAATTTTTTCGATGTTTACTTATTAAAGTTTTTTTTTGAGCGAAATGCCATGGTTTCACTCAATTTTTTTAATCAAAATACTTTCAGCCGTTTTTGAGATATTTCGAAATAAGCTGACGTGTTCTCGTGTGGCCATCCACTTGACTTTACCATACAACCTGGGCCCTAAAATTATTTATAATCATGCAGGGGGGTTAGTTTTTGCAATTTTATACTTCTGGGGGCCCACTGATTATGTATACAAAATTTAGTTGAGTTTGCTCAAATGGCCTAGATTTTTAATTTTTAACCCCCCCTCCACACCCCTTAATTTTGGGTCGATATGAATCAGGTCTTAATCTCAATGGACCAAAACTACGTGGGCAATTTGGTTTCGATATTCACACTAGTTTTTGAGCTAGCTCGTCCACAAAAATTTGGTAATGCACAGACTAACAGACATTTTGACAAAACAATTATTATCTCAAAAAATATAATTTTTTCGATGTTCACTTATTAGGGCTTTTTTGTAGAGCGAAAGGCCATGGTTTCGCTCAATTTTTTTAATTAAAATACTTTCAGCCGTTTTTGAGATATTTTGAGAAAAAGAAAGAAAAAAACCACTTTTTTCATGTACGAATATTATACTTGACCATACCCTGTATGGTAAAGTAAAAAATGGAATGGTGATTGATAAATGATTACAATTCGTTTTTTTTTTAATACATTCATGGATATTCATTAGAAACAAAAACTCTCTTTTGAATTATCCTTGAAAAATTACTTTAGAATGATTAAAAAAAAACAAAAAAAAAATTGTTGTTTTCTTGTCGTTGTATCTTTTGTGTTTTTTTTTTTTGCAAATCAATTCCAAAGTGGATAAACAAGTCTTTCTAAACTCTCGATTCTTGATTACAACTTTGGATCAGAAAACACGCGTTACTGATAACACGCAAACATGTTAACTGAAAAGCACGATTTCTAAAAGAAGAAATGACAAGATTACATATATAATATATATTTAAAAAAGTTTATCTTTCTTAAAATATATCTAATTTATTGTAGGTAATAATTTTGAATTGATTGAAATTGATTTATCGATGAATTTTTCATTCAAATCTCATATTTTTAGGGTTCCGTACAACGACCCCTACTATTACTGTAGTGCCTGCACAATGGCTACATATCAGGTCTGTAACTTTAAAATGCGGGTTTTTTTCCAATTGATCGCCCACAAAGCCATAACCAATATGTCGTTTTGTAGCTATGATAACAAGCTTCAAAACGTCATATTTCTTTAAAAGTTTAAGGGTTAGTAGCATACTTTTAATATTAACCCCACCCGCCGTACTCACCAGACCTTGCTCCTTCCGACTACCACCTGTTTTCATCCATGGGACACGCACTTATCGAGCAGCATGGAGCCACCGAGTGATGCATGGTAACCAAATTAAAAAAATACAAATATATATACTACAAACACACTCCTGCCCCCCCCCCCCCCGAAACCACGTACCTCGTCCCACCACGGATCCCCTAAAACTGCACCACACCTCCTGCACTCCCCACATCCATCCCCACACCGCACCCAGTTTTTGCATTTCTAGCTTTCTAGTGGTCCACAGATTATGTGTATATAGGTATATAAATAAATTCCGTATAATTTTTTTTAATTAAATAACAATTTATCGAGTTTTATAATAATCAATTAAATAAATAATAAATAATAATTTTATTGAAGAAATTTTATACTTGAAATAATGTATACATTGTATTTGAGGCTTCGATTTCGGAGATTACTTCCCCACCATCGACTGTATGAGATCTTCTAAATTGCGAAAATATTTTTAGTTCGTGTTTTTAATAAGAGGAATTTTAATCAATTAAATTGGCAAATTCTAATATATAACAATATTTGGTATAAAGTATTGGTGGGTTTTAAAATTAAAAAACCAATTAATAAATAAAAGATAATTGAAAAAAATGTAAACAAACTTTTTTATTGAGATTTTCATCTATCAATAATTACTTTAATTAAGAAAAGATCAAGATGAAATTTGTCGAGGTCCAGACCTAGCCAGATCGTTGTTAATAGAGCTGGTTTCATCAAAATCGGTAAAGCCGTTTTCAAAATAGAATTAAGATACAAATATAGGGTTCCATTTAAAAAACAGAACTTGACCTTAAAATATCCATGAAAGCTTGTTCTAAGTTGACAAACAATAGCATAGTTTAGTTTCCCCCTTGATATAAATAAACTTTTATCTGAAACTTTTTTCATATAATGACTTGTTTTTGAGTTATAAGACTGTCTCAAGATAAAATCAACTGGTATGTTCACCACATAACTTTCACATTTTCATTTATTTGAAGTCAGCTCGTCACTACCAATTTACACCCCCTTCCTTTATTTCGTTTTTTTTTTCTTAAAAACGGCTCAAACGATTTTTTTTAAAAACTTGACACAACTAATAATTCATGACACTTGATAAATACAATAATTTTAAAAAAACGAAAAATCTTTCATGTAAATGTCTACTTCCGATTTTCTGATTTCAACCAAAAGCTTGCTGTACTCCTTCTAGCCTATATCAAGCTTAAGTTTCGAATTTTGTGTCTCTAAGACTTGTGGTTGTGAAACGCAGGGGTGGGTCCTTACATACGCACTGACCAATGGATTTTGGACCATTTTTTGGCCCCTGGGGACCACAATTTTCGGTTTTATGTCCTAAATCCGGTTTCCAACTATTAAGGGCATCTATTCCTTCTACCTAGTAGTTACAAAATTAAATTAACTTTTTTCATCTCTCAGATACAAGCTCTCAAAGAGTCAGGACCTAGACAGGCCATTGCAATACTCTCCCATTATTATTCTATAGAATATCTACACTTATTAAACGAACAAAAATTGTATATTTATTTATAATATATATTTGTATCTTGGTTCTATTTTGAAAACGGCCCTACCGATTTTGATGAAACAAAATCTATTAACAAGTTTTGAGGATGAAAAAACGATCTGGATAGGTCTGGACCTCATCAAAATTCATTTTAAATGATTTTTCTTAATTAAAGTAATTATTGATAGATGAAAATCTCATTAAAAAAAAACACTGGACTATAGAACTATTTTAAATATCTTTGCTTTTTTACTTTTACTAAAATGAATATTTTTAAATTAGACTTTATTATAAGTGTGGAAATAATTGAATATATTAGATATAGCAATGTATTTACTAAATAGAATTCATTGAATAAATTGCGGTGAGGCAAATTTGAAATATGTATAATTGAATTAAGAAGAAAGACAACAATTAATTTTAAATCCAGAAACATTAAATATATTAATAATTATTCCTTGGCCACCCCCCTCCACTCTTCTAATTAAAATTAAATATTCAATTCTCTTTTCCCTTTATCCTTGAAATTGTCTTCCCGAGACGCAAATATTTTTTTTAATTTTATGTTTTTATTTCAGATCCTATAGGATTATTTTTTTTACTTTATCCAATGCAAAGCATGGGTAAAGTATTGTAATTTATTATTATTTTCCTATTTATTTTTTTATAATGTTTATCAATATGAACGAATGTGGGCAATTGGTGTACGAGTAAACAAATATACACATAATATGTGGAGCAGTAGAAAGATAGAAGTGCAAAAACTGGATGGGGGTGGAGATGGATATGGGGGTACAGGAGGTGGGGTGGAGCGGAGGGGGCGAGGTGTGTGGTTGTGGGGGTCAGGGGTTACCGTGCATCGCTCGGTGCCTCCAGGTACTAAATGTGAAAGTAAAAAACTCACCCGGTATATGGGTATATGTATAATATGATTATTTGCATCAAACAGAGGACAACCTTATTGATTTCTCTTTATGAAACATTTTGGTTCTCAAGAAGAATGTTTCTCTTTCTAAGACCGAGTCTCACTTGTTCATGTTATTATTAATATAATACCTAATATACCTTGTTGTTTTATCGGAATGTGTTGTAGGGGTATTGATTGTAGTGTAGTGTAGTGCAAATGTGCCAAGTTTTCTTTTCTATCTGTTTTTGAATTGAATAATGTCTTGGTGGTGTTCAAAGCGATTATCACGTGCGAGTGCCATGAGGGTGCCCGTGCGCGTCTTATCAGCACCCCCAGCTCGGTCAGAAGGCTCTTATCAGCACAGCCGGCAGACCCCCCACCCCTACCCCCCTTCACCCTCTCCCTCTCTCTTATCGCCAACGCTGCCACCAGGCAGCGCTCCCGCTCCCCCACTCCCACTCCCACAACCAATATACCTACCACACACACACACACACACACACACACACACACTGCCAGAATAATATCACCCAATTGAAGATTTACAATTTTTAAGGAATTATTATATTTAGAAAAAAAAACTAAAAAGTACAAAATAATGCAAGTAATAGATACTTAATCAAAAAGTGTGGGGCGCAGAAACATGTATTTTAATTAATTTCGGCAAAGTGTCCCAAACTTTTTGATTAAGTATCTATTATTTACATTATTTTTAACCGACTTCAAAAAAGGAGGAGGTTCTCTATTCGACTGAATTTTTTTTTTTTTTTTTTTTATTTTTTGTGCCTATGTTACCTCATATCTCCGCCAATTGTCAACCGATTTTGAAATTTTTTTTGCATTGGGTCCAGTCTAGCTTCCGATTGGTCCCATTTTTTTTCGATTTTTTTCATAGGTATTAGATCTTTTTTATTAGGTTTGTTTAGACCTAACCTCTTTGTTTATGAACCGATTTCGATGGTTCTTTTTTTATCCGAAAGGGGGTGTCTTAGGGATGGTGTCATATTAATTTGGTCAAGTTCTGACGATATGATTACACTATTAATAACATCACTACAAAGAGAAAAATAAAAAATTTTAAGAAAAAAATAAAAACCGACTTCAAAAAATTAAATGCAACAAATATAAAAATACACTAAAAGGTATAAAATAATTATTATCTTATTTAGTTACAACTAAACGACGAAATATTAACACGAAATTACTTTTTGAAGTCGGTGCCAAACATATACCTTTTATGAATCGCACTCGACGGATCTTACTTAGTACGTTTGGCGGGTACGCTCGCTTATAGGTATAGTTTGTTTGGCACCGACTTCAAAAAGTAATTTCATGTTAATATTTCGTCGTTTAGTTGTAACCAAATAAGATAATAATTATTTTATACCTTTTAGTGTATTTTTATATTTGTTGCATTTAATTTTTTGAAGTCGGTTTTTATTTTTTAACCGACTTCAAAAAAAGGAGGAGGTTCTCTATTCGATTGAATTTTTTTTTTTTTTTTTTGTGCCTATGTTACCTCATATCTCCGCCAATTGTCAACCGATTTTGAAATTTTTTTTTGCATTGGGTCCAGTCTAGCTTCCGATTGGTCCCATTTTTTTTTCGATTTTTTTTCATAGGTATTAGACCTTTTTTATTAGGTTTGTTTAGGTTTGTTTAGACCTAACCTCTTTGTTTATGAACCGATTTCGATGGTTCTTTTTTTATCCGAAAGGGGTGTCTTAGGGATGGTGTCATATTAATTTGGTCAAGTTCTGATGATATAATCACTATTAATAACATCACTAAAAGAGAAAAATAAAAATTTTTAAGAAAAAAATAAAAACCGACTTCAAAAAATTAAGTCCAACAAATATAAAAATACACTAAAAGGTATAAAATAATTATTATCTTATTTAGTTACAACTAAACGACGAAATATTAACACGAAATTACTTTTTGAAGTGGGTGCCAAACATATACCTTTTATGAATCGCACTCGACGGATCTTACTTAGTACGTTTGGCGGGTACGCTTCGCTTATAGGTATAGTTTGTTTGGCACCGACTTTAAAAAGTAATTTCGTGTTAATATTTCGTCGTTTAGTTGTAACTAAATAAGATAATAATTATTTTATACCTTTTAGTGTATTTTTATATTTGTTGGACTTAATTTTTTGAAGTCGGTTTTTATTTTTTTCTTAAAAATTTTTATTTCTTAAAAATTTTGTAGGTACTTTTTAGAAGTAGTTCAGGCAAATTAGGATTTTAACAGAAAATAATTCCCGGTAAAGATTTTATTGGTGGAATACCTTTATTGGTACTCCAATATTACTACCCTAAGTTTTCTCCCAAATCTGATTCTGGAAATTTTTCTACGCGCCTCAAAATAAGAAAATTTCGAAGTTTTTTCAGCTTTTCTTGAATAACTCTAAAAATATTTATCAAATCAAAAATATATTTATTAGATAAATTAAAGCTCTTTTAAATACGCGTAGAATGATAATAATTTCATCTATTTACGTTAAGTATAACCGGTACTAGTGCCTGTCAAAAAACAGCACCCATTATCACTTTTGAATATCCCTAAAACTCGTACTTTTTTCGATTTTTCCACATTTTGACCATGAAAGAGCACGTTTACGACAAAGACGACTCTATACATTTTTAAACTAGATTAAATTTGCTACAATTTAAATAAAGTTTCATTCCAATTAGATAATGATAACATGAGGTTAAAGTTATGAAAAAAATGCAATTTTTTTCAAAAAATCGCAGTTTTTCCTTCATAAAATGAAAACCACTCATCCTAGAAACTTGATTCCTATCTCATTGTCTAGGAAATTTTGTTGACTTGAACGGTTACTTGAACTACTTTTTTGATAAAACTCTTAGATTTATAGATATCCAGAATTTTCCATGGCGCTTTTGAGGATTCGGATCATATCCTGTCTGGAAAATGTAGGATATCTATAAATCTAAGAGTTTATAAAAAAGTGGTCTAGAAAACAAAATTTACTAGACAATGAGATAGGAATCAACTTTCTAGGATGAGTGGTTTTCATTTTATGAAGGAAAAACTCTGATTTTTTGAATCAATGGATCATTTTCTGTCATGGCAAATGCTGGGTATCTATAAATCTCAGAATTGTAACAAAAAAGTGATCCAAGTAAACGTCCAAGCCAACAAAATTCCCTAGACAATGGGATAGGATTCAAGTTTCTCGAAAGAGTGGTTTTCATTTTATGAAGGAAAAACTGCGATATCTTGCAAAAAATTGCATTTTTTTTTCAAAACTTCAACCTCATTTTACCATTTTCTAATTAAGATGAAACTTTATTTAAATTATAGAAAATTTAATCTAGTTTAAAAATGTATAGGCGGAGTCGGGTATCTCAATCAGCTAACGCACTGGTTTCGCTTCGGCATCGATCGATTATGACGATGTTGAAATGAAGGTCCGTGGTTCGATCCTAGCTGGCAAATAAAAATTTCTACCGGCTGAAAACTCGGCTCCCTCACTAACCCTACTAACACTCTACTTAGGTGCTGTCTAAATGGGCTTTGTTCCCGGTGACATTAAATAAATTTTAAAAAAAATGTATAGAGTTGTCTTTGTCGAAAAGGTGATCCTTCATGGTCAAAATGGGGAAAAATCAAAAAAAGTACGAGTTTTAGGGATATTCAAAAGTGTTCACGGGGGCTGTTTTTTGACAGGCGCTAGTTCCGGTTCTACTCAACCTAAATAGATAAAATCTTTATTATTTTACGGGTAATTTCAAGAGCTTTAATTTATCTAATCGATATCTTTTTGATTTGATAAGCCGTTTTAGAGTTATTCAAGAAAAACTGAAAAAACTCCGAAATTTTCTCATTTTAGAAGAAAAATTTCCAAAACACAGAACAGTACATTTTTAAAATGAATATAAGGCTTATTTTATTTTATACTTATAATGCTTAAAAGCGACAAATAACAGAATATAATAAAAAAAAGCGTTCTTTGCAATTAATTTTCAAATTTGCGGATTAACATTAATAAAAAGTGTCGAACTTTCCTTGTGTCTTTCATCTGATATGTATATCACAAAATCTTTTTCAGTAATTTTAAGTAGGCACATCTTCACTTGTCGCTAATAAAGGAA
This sequence comes from Forficula auricularia, assembly GCA_024734495.1. Taxonomy (NCBI): domain Eukaryota; kingdom Metazoa; phylum Arthropoda; class Insecta; order Dermaptera; family Forficulidae; genus Forficula; species Forficula auricularia. The sequence goes on from JALMQS010000128.1 coordinate 16,250,261, forward strand.
AAATTACAGTGAATAAATTTTTAAAATGGCGGCCCTGTCAATATTTAATTCTTTATTTTTCAATAATTGTTACTTTTTTAAATTATCTTATATTTAATAAAATGTTAATAATTTATTTATAAACAAAATGACACCTTATTTTTGCAAATTGGTTAATTATTAACCGAGTTATGGTGGTTTTAGTTATGGTTAGTTATTCTTAAGTAAATGAAAAAAAAGATGGATTCCAACGATTGTTTGAATTTTCATAATTAATTGACAAGCGAGTTGAACAAATCGATGTAAGATGGCAGCATTGGAAAATGAATAAAGTTTAAATTCAAATATTCAAAATTCGATGATGGCTAACCAATAATAATGACAATAAAAAAACATCATTACTCAATTAATTGTAAACCGATTTTCAAAATTAAGGTGTCATTTTATTAAGAATAAAATGCTTAATATTTTATTAAATAAATGATAATTTGATAAAACTAACAATTGAGATATAAAGGATTGAATAATTGAGATGTAGGCAACATACTCAATTTTGAGATTCTAAATTCTCACACTTAGATTTGCCATACCAAACGATCCTAGAAAAAAATCTTTTCCCGCAATTAATGTAAGCTGACCCCCCACCCTATATACTGGGATATTGCGGGGATTTTTAACAAAATGTATAAATCGACCTGAAATTTTTAAATTGCTATAACTCCAGACGATTTGAAAATAAAATAATAAATGTATATATCATTTTAAAGTAAATTGAATGCTCTACAACTTCTTTTCTGAGTACTTTTACTGTAAAACGAAAGGGTGAGATGATAGAGACAAAAGTTTGACGAAAAATATAGGAAATTTTACTTTTTTCATACATAAACGATATTCGCGGGCGAATATCTCAAAACCCATAAGGAATAGAGAAAAATTAAATAGAAGCAATCTTGTAGTAAATATTATAAGCTTTTATTTTGCTAAGAGTAACTTTTTCCCTACGACCCACAATTTTTGAGATATAAGCAAAAACCAAAAAACGGGACATTTTCACCCCCCCCCCCTTCCGCCCCTAAGCCCGGTAGTTAGGACTGTCGACTTTTAGTATTTTTACCTCCTAACTAGCCCAAACACATTTCATAATAAAAAAATTCTCTCCTCTAAAATGTTTCCTATACCCCCTTTTTGAGCGTTCGTTGACTGGACTAATACATACATACATACATACATACAGGTGAAGTTAATATAATAATACTAGCTGCAAGGCTCGCCTTCGGCGGCCCTCTTGGTAGCCAGGGGGCGCGCCCCCTGGACCCCCCGAACCCTACAACATCCCCACCCCCTCACCCGTCTCCAACCCCCGCCCTCATACCACCACCCCGCTAAGCCACTGGATCCTCACCTGAACCCTCCACTCCACCCTGCACCCCCCTCCTCGCACCAGAACACCACCCCCGCACCCCCAATCCCCAGTTTTTGAATTTCTAGCCTTCTAGTGACCTACAGATTATGTATACAAAATTTGGTTAAGTTGGCCCTAAGGGTGAGAATTTTCATTTTTTGACCCCCCCCCCCACTACTTTGGGTGGATAGTTTTTGCATTTCTAGCCTTCTAGTGACCCACAGATTATGTATACAAAATTTGGTTAAGTTGGCCCTAAGAGTAAGAATTTTCATTTTTGACCCCTCCCCCACCATTTTGGATGTTTAGTTTTTGCATTTCTAGCCTTCTAGTGACCTACAGATTATGTATACAAAATTTGGTTAAGTTGGCCCTAAGGGTGAGAATTTTCATTTTTTGACCCCTCCCTCCCCCATTTTTGGTGGTTAGTTTTTGCATTTCTAGTCTTCTAGTGACCCACAGATTATGTATACAAAATTTAGTTGAGTTTGGTCCAAGAGCAAGAATTTTCATATTTTGACCCCCCTCCTTTTTGGGGGAATTTTTTTAAACAAAAGTCAGAAATCACGTCCCCTACATCTTTGCTCATAATAAAATTTGCCGTAGAGTTAATAGTTTAGGAGTTATTTGATAAAGCGTATAAAAACTGTTCACTTTTGTTCATTCTTATTGTTAACTTTCAATACAAACTATTAATTCAAAAAAATAAAAATTACTAAATTTAATTTTAATATTAAAATGTTCGTTAAAATGAATTTATTTTAATAAATTTGTATCCAAAAAAAAAAAAAAAAAATTGTAACTTATTGCCTTCTCGCTCTCGTATCTTGCTTGGGTTGGCTCATTGAACGCTGATAACAATTTTCGTCTTATCATTTCTATAGAAAGAGATAGATAGATAGTGAGTTACCCAATCTATCCGTTTGTACGTCTGTCTGTCTGTCTTCTATTTTTTTTCTCTCTCTCTCTCTCTCTTTAATCCGATTTTGAACATCCTCGTCGTCGTCGTCGTCGTCGTCGTCGACGTCGCCGTCCTAGTCTCTATTTTATTATTTTATCTTCCGTTTCGACATTAGCATTTGCTTATCGCACTTCATTTATCTCAAGAGACTTTTGCTATTTAATGTATGAGACAGACGAAGAAGAAACGAGTCAGACTAACACACACACATTCTACTTACTACAAGTACTAGTCAAAAAAAAATCTCAAAAAGATTGAGACTAAGGTGTCTCTTTCTCAGAGTGTTAATGACAGGTGTTTGGCTGGATGGGTGATAACGGAAATTCATGCCCATATCTTCCATCTCTGACTATTGTCTTTGTCTAGCATTTGGAACACCTAATGAATCTATTAATGTTCAGCTTAAGATGGGAATTCTCGGATACCGAAAGCTTACGTGAAAACGTGTCGTCAGGTTTCAATGCCCCCCCCTCACATTGACACTCCCTCGTGGGATCACCCTGGATATAATAAACTCGCAATAACCAACAAACTTTCCCAATTAGGTTTCCAAATTGATATAACAATGAATTTAACAATCAAGGGATAATAATAATTTACAATCATTTATATTATTAGAAAACCATATCTTAAAACGCTTATTTAAAATAAAAACGGGGAATCGGGTAGGCTAGGCGGTAGCATGTCAGCCAGCTAACCAAGAGGACCCGAGTTCGAATCCGGCTCGAGGCATCCGGCTAAAATCTGACCCCCGAGGTAGAGACAAATTTAAAAATAAAATAAATAGTATCGTAAATGGCTTATGGCTACCAAGGCCGAAAAGCCAAAAAAAAAAAAATAAATAAAAACGTTCTCGTGAGAATTTAAATAGGAAAATAATCGTATAGGATCTGAAATAAAAACATAAAATTAAATAAGATTTGTTTCCAAGTTTTATAAAAAAAGCCACTTCAACCACTTTATTTGTAAACACACATGTTTTGTTATGAATCCACCTGTAATGTTATGATTTAGACACCTGTTAATTAAAAAAAAATCCTAATTTTTAATATAATATAATAATATTTGTTATAACCTATTAGTGGGTTTTAAAATTAAAAACAATTCGATCTGTCCCGGTCTCACCTTCGACAAAATTGTTTTTTATGGGTTTTTTCGTAATCAAATTAATTATTCTCAGGTAGACAAATCCCATTCTTAGGGTTTTAAAAAAGGTTTCCCTTTTCCTTTTGTACCCAGGCAGACAATGGGTTGCCTTAATTCATTGTTCTAAAAGGCCTTGAAGAAGTATTGTGATTGTGGATTTTAACATATTTTGTTCAACCTAAACGTTAGAAATATTAATAAACGTTTTATAATTGTTTTTATAAAGAACTTTATTTATTTAATAGAATGAAAAATAATCAAGAATTTATTTAAAAATACATTTCGCATAAGCAGGTCTCAATTTTCTGAAAAAACAACACATTTTGATAGGTTTTATTTATTAACAATTGGATGAATAAAAATGAATAATATGGTTGAATCAAAACAGGTGCAGTGGTGGGGGAGTCGTGGGGATCCAGGAGCGAGGTTTCGGGGGTGGGGTTACAGTGGGCGAATACTATATATATTTGTATTTTTTTTAATTTGAAAACGGCTCTCAAATAAAAATCGACCTTTTTATCAGAATTTTAAATTAAAAATATTAAAATAAAGGTTTTAACTGAAGGAAGAAGTTACCGAGCATCGCTCGGTGCCTCCAGGTACTAGAGATAAATAACAGAATTGAGCATTTTTGTGTACTAAGTATAGTGTAAATGTAAACACTCCAAATCGAAGTTATTGCCAACCGCTATTAAATCAATAATAAAAAAATATTAGAAATTTAAAATAAATATACATTGTTAATATTTGATTAGTAAACAGTTTTTTTTTTATTTAATCAGAATATCAATATATCAGTTGGAATTTATTGTATTTATTTAACGGTGTTGTAAGTAAATAAATTTAAATAACTACATTTAAATACATCGATTTTTGTTTTGATTCCGAAAATTGGGGTATGAAATTGTAGAAGATGTATCGCGCTTTTTGAGCTGTTTGTTTACTAGACTCAAAAAAACGTCCATTTGAAAAATTTGATCAGAATTTTAAAAATAATTATTATGGATACCCTGGTAGAAAAAGTGACCAGAATATCTGGTTGCAAGCCAAATTCTGACCGGTTTTTCTACCCAGAATATGGTCGCATAATTTTGGCTAGATTCTTTCCATTAAATGGCCAGATTCTGGTTCGGTTGTTCTGCCCAGAATCTGGTGGTATATTTATGTCCAGATTCTGGGTAGATGTTCTGTCCAAAATATGGTCGCATAATTTTGGCTAGATTCTTTTTCCATTAAATGGCCAGATTCTGGTTCGGTTGTTCTGCCCAGAATCTGGTGGTATATTTATGTCCAGATTCTGGGTAGATGTTCTGTCCAAAATATGGTCGCATAATTTTGGCTAGATTCTTTCCATTAAATGGCCAGATTCTGGTTCGGTTGTTCTGCCCAGAATCTGGTGGTATATTTATGTCCAGATTCTGGGTAGATGTTCTGTCCAAAATATGGTCGCATAATTTTGGCTAGATTATTTTTCCATTAAATGGCCAGATTCTGGTTCGGTTGTTCTGCCCAGAATCTGGTGGTATATTTATGTCGTATGACAGTGTGTTCATTATCATACATGATATTTTGGGTATGAAAAAGTTCTGATCGCGATGGGTGCCGCATTTGCTCACAGTGGAGCAAAAACGAATTCGTGTTACGATTTCCCAGCAGAATTTGGCAATGTTTACGCAAAATTCAAAGGAGTTTTTGCGCCGATTCATAACCATAGATGAAGCATGGATCCATATCTACACACCAGTGTAAAAACAATGGGTTTCTCCGTGTGAAAGTGCTCCGAAGCGTCCAAAAACTCAGCAATGGACCGGAAAGGTTTTGGCCTCCGTATTTTAGGATACGCGTGGAATAATATTCATCGACTATCTTGAAAAATATAAAACCATAACTGGCCCATATTACTCATCATTATTGGATCGTTTGAAAATTTAAATCACAGAAAAACGGCCGCATTTGAAAAAGAAAAAGATCCGCAATCATCACGACAATGCGGCTGCTCATTGATCGTAAGTAAAATTGCACGAAATCGGATTTGAACTGGTTCCTCAGTCAGACCTGGCCCACAGAGACTTTTACCTGTTTCTAAACCTGAAAAGATGGCTCATTGGTAAACGATTTCACTCAAATGAGGAATTCATAGCTGATGCTGAGGCCTATTTTGAAGAGCTTCCGAAAGATTACTTTTCGGACGGGATAAAAAAGTTAGAAAAACGTTGGACTCGTTATATTGACTTAAAAGGAATGTATGTTGAAAAATAAAACCGAATTTGGCCAAAAAAATGTTTTCTTCTTTCACTTATTCCAGATTTTTTGATCTGCTTAGTATATTGTTTATGAAATAATTAAAATAATAATAAAAACAAATCACTATTATTGATAATAATTTCATTCTGAATATCGTTAATGAATATAGCGATATATATGTAGTATAGTAGAATTAAGCATTTGTTGGTAAGTATTTACTATCGGATCGGCTGGCTGGCTAATCAGATGAATTGCGTTGAAATCTCGGAGGTCATTTGGACCTTGGGTTGGTTAACTGGCTGCTGGGTCTCTCTCTTCTCTCTTGAGCTGCCTCTTATCAACTTATCATTATCTATCACTCGCTTATCACGCGTAAGCTTAACCAATTTACATCCAGTACAATCAAATTAATAAATAAACGAAAAAATTACAAATCAAATTTTAATAAATACTCATGTATTTTCGTTTTGGTTTAATGTTTGGATTTGGATTATGATCCATCGAGGCTGAACTGAGTCTTGAAGATATTCAGCTACCTCCAAAAACCAGAAAATATCTTGAAGTTCTTAAAAAATCCAGACTCAAGACACTTATTATGAAAAAAATCAACCACTAAATTACATACATAAGTAAATTGAAATAATCATTGATTTTTTGAGAAATCTAAAAATGCAAAGTCATCATCATCATCATATCTCTTCGCGTTAATGGCGTTTTCTTTTAAAGTTTTCAGATATTTTAACGATTGCTTTTCGATCTGTTTTTTTTAACCAATTTAAATCGGTGGAATTCCTCAATATTCCAATTCTAACCTCTAATGGTTTCCGCTGTTTTTTTTTTGTCAAGAATGTAAATAAATAAACAATATTAATATTCAAAGTACTTCCAAATATTCTCAAGTACTTCTAAATATTTCCAAGCACTTTCAAATATTTCCAAGTACTTCCTAATATTTCCAAGTACTTTCAAATATTTCCAAGTACTTCCAAATATTTCCAAGTACTTTCTAATATTTCCAGGTATTTCCGAATATTTCCAGGTACTTCCGAATATTTCCAAGCACTTCCAAATATTTCCAAGTACTTCCTAATATTTCCAAGTACTTCCTAATATTTCCAGGTACTTCCGAATATTTCCAAGTAATTCCAAATATTTCCAAGCACTTTCAAATATTTCCAAGTACTTCCTAATATTTCCAAGTACTTTCAAATATTTCCAAGTACTTCCAAATATTTCCAAGTACTTTCTAATATTTCCAGGTACTTCCGAATATTTCCAAGTAATTCCAAATATTTCCAAGTACTTCTTAATATTTCCAAGCACTTTCAAATATTTCCAAGTACTTCCTAATATTTCCAAGTACTTTCAAATATTTCCAAGTACTTTCTAATATTTCCAAGCACTTCCAAATATTTCCAAGTACTTCCTAATATTTCCAAGTACTTCCTAATATTTCCAGGTACTTCCGAATATTTCCAAATAATTCCAAATATTTCCAAGTACTTCCAAATATTCCCAAGTACTTCTAAATATTTCCAAGCACTTTCAAATATTTCCAAATACTTCCAAATATTTCCAAGTACTTCCAAATATTTCCAAGTAATTCCAAATATTTCCAAGTAATTCCAAAATACTTCCAAAGAGGTGTACACCTACTTCCAATCGCAGATCACCCCTCGGCTATAGCTAAAGAGCATATTGAAATGATAAGTATCAAGAACGCCGAAAATATATCTTAAGAACTCAGAAGGTTTACACTTACATAAGAAATCTCTCACTACGTTTCTATGATATTTAATGATCGTTCAAATATTTTTAACAGGTTTTTAAAAAGGAAAATTATATCATTTGAAACCTAACCTCTAATAGCTTCCAATCATTATTATGAACAATGTATATAAATAAATAAAATTTTAATTATTTAACAATAATAATTATGAAATAATTATTTTTGAATTAATGATTTTCTCTAAGCATATTTTATTTCTGTTAGGAATTATTCTAATTTCCATCTCTGATGAAATTATCCAATGCATGTGTGTGTGTGTGTGACATCTGAGGGTTATCTTCTTTTTCTTATCATTAGAATAAGAACGTTTTCGTAAAGATTAAGAACAAGTACTCTTCTATACTTGAAGTAAATCATATAGACAAAATATATAATATATTAAAATTTGTTGTAATAATTATGTTATTAAAGTTCACTTGTTTTGTTATTGGAAACACACACACTTTATAATTTTACTTATGGAAAGTGGTGTAGGTTTTAGGTGAAACATGATGTTAGTTAATAGAGTAAAGGGTGTGTAGTTTCACAGTGAATGAAATAAAACTCAAAGTGGTTTATACAAACTCAATATATTTCGGATTAATAGTCCATCATCAGGAGTTTACAAGTTAATACACTTTATAATGCCAAAACACTAAACTAGGGATTTTTTTCTTCAGGTAATTCTTAAAAAGTGTTCAAGATGAATTAGAATTTTACTTTCATTCCAAAATTTGGGGTCTAATAGTGATATCTACTCTTAATAAACGAGCAAAAATTATATATATATTTGTATCATTGTTCTATTTTGAAAACGGCTCTACCGATTTTAATGAAACCAACCCTATTAACAAGTTTTGAAGATGAGAAAACGATCTGGCTAGGTCTGGACCTCGACAAATTTCATCTTAATTGATCTTTTCTTAAATAAAGTAATTATTGATAGATGAAAATCTCAATGAAAAAGTTTGTTTACATTTTTTTCAATTATCTTTTATTTATTAATTGGTTTTTCAATATTAAAACCCACTAATAGGTTATAACAAATATTATGATATTTTATTAAAATTAGGATTTTTCTTTTTTTAATTAACAGGTGTCTAAATCATAACATTACAGGTGGATTCATAACAAAACAGGTGTGTTTACAAATAAACTTTTGGGTCCAGGCACGTTATAAATTCGCATGAAGCTAAAAGAATTTTTATTTTTGACAAGGCTTGGTTCGATCACATATGTGTACCGCGTTTTGTGTATAACTCCTAATTGACTGAAGATGGCCAAATAAAATTCAGGCCGAAACGTCTCATTAAAGGCGTTTTATTGAACCCAGTGATTCCATCTTTGGCTGATACCTCCTCCTTCATCTAGTACAAATAAAGTGGTTGAAAGTTGTGGGGGATCCGAGGGTGGGGGCGGGGTTGGAGGCGGAATGGGAGTTGCGGAGGGGCTCCAGTGGTGGTGGCGAGGTGCGTGGTTTCGGGGGGTCCAGGGGGCGTGTACTATATATATTTGTATTTTTTTTTTAATTTGGTTACCGTGCATTGCTCGGTGGCTCCAGGTACTTAAATTTAAACACATATTAGCCATACCATATAGTTTAAAATAAATAAATTTTACAAATGAGGATATATAAATAATTTTTGAGTGAAATATTTAGCACGATTCAGATGTCTGAGAGACATTCATCTCAAAGGGTAGCCAATTGGCTTGGATTGAAAATATTAGTACTCAGGTTCGATTCCCGAGAGGGTGAAAAACAACGCTTCTGAAATATTATGAAAAATAATCCATTCCATCTCGGATCTATTAGATGACCACCTTTTGTCATTTCTTTTAAAATCGATTAATTAGTTTTATATAATCAATTAATTCTAAATAGAATGATTCATTATTGATCGATATAATTTATTGTTATTGTAATAATTGATAGTACCTGGAGCCACCGAGCAATGCTCGGTAACTTTTCGCTTCAATTAAAAGCCATACTATATATTAATATGATTTTTAATTTAAAATTCTGATAAAAATACAAATACATATAAGTAGTACACCCCCCTGGACCCCCCGCCCGATAATAATATTTCTTATAAACTGTTTGTGGGATTTAAAACTCGCTTTATAATCAATTAAATTACTTACTTTTAATATATAATTTTATTTGGTATAAAATCATTGTGGGATTTAAAATTGAAAAACCAATTATTTATTAAAAGGAAATTTAATTATACATTTTTATCAAGTCGTAACCACCTGTGAATAATTATTTCAATTGACAAAAAAACCTATCAAAAATAATTTAGCTGAAGATGAGACCGTGACAAATGTCAACCCAAAAACCTCCTAACCTGTGAATTTCATGAAAATAAAAAAATATATAAATATTCAAACAAATATATATACAATTTATGCTCGTTTATTGTAATAATTGATATAAACAAATAATTGTTAACATAATTGATATATGTATAAAAAAGGATCAAATCTTAGAATTTGGTAGATATTTTTTGTTAGTAATAATATACTATATATATTTGTCTAGATTAATTTGTAACAACGCTTAGAGAAATTTCTCTAAAAAAATTACCCTCTTGCCTAGAATCGAACCGACGAACTCTTGAACTAAGGGCATCAGCTCTAGCCATTAGACCAATGTATAACATTAATATTTATATCTTGATTTCTGTTACTAAAACTATAAATTTTTGATTTAGACTTTGTGTCGAGATAATATTGTATTGATTTGAACTCGAATGAAAATGAAAACACACCAATTGATTTTAAATTAAAAAACATTAAATATATATTAATTAACGAGGCAAATTTTAAATATAATTGTCAGCTCGGATTTTAAACTGATAGCTCCAATCGATTTTCATTAACCAGGCAAATTTGAAATATAATTGTAATTTGGACTCGAATTTTGAAATGAAAGACTCCAATTCATTTTAAATTGAAAACATTAAATATATTGATAATTATTCCTCCCCCCCTCGCCACTCAAAAAATTAAAGAGGCGAAACTTTTAAGAGACGATGTATTTTCGGTAGTTTACGGGTATACATTTGGAGTGTGGTTTTTTAAGAGGAATAAAATTTTTGGACCGAGACGCTGCGCCAGCACAGGAGTGGTGCCAAAGGCACGTACGAAAAGCTCGTATTATGATATATGTATAATAATAAACTTTTTGACATATCACTTTCTCTTGTAAGCCGTGAGATTATTTTGTAACGCTTATATGGTATTTAAGCTTAAATTTTTCTTTTTAAATTTCTGTAATCGCATGCTAATTTTAACACTCGGGTTCGATTTCCAAGAGAAGTAAAAACAGCCCTTCTGACATTATATAATTAAAAATAATACATTCCATCTCGGATATCTAATAATTGACAACATGTTGTGATTTCTATGAATTTGTCATGTGTGTTATTTAGTATGTATGTACAGTGTTTTGTAACGCCCTTTGAATAAGCGAGGGAGATAAGGTGTGCGGATACAAATCAGCCATCTCTGTATATAGGCCTATAGGTAAAGGTGAGCCCAGGTGGCCACCTGGGCAGACAGCAGGAATAATGGCCAGCGATAGGTGGCAGATAGGCCCCTTTAGGCCAGCCAGCCAACCAGTTGCCATCATAAACCCTGCCAGCTCAAAAAAATCTTCACCATTTCAATATTTAGATTAATCTTTATATACAAATATTCTTCTCTCCCCCTCCACCTGAGAACAATCTTGCTTTTGGGATTATACTCATTCTTCCATATTTCATTTAAGATCTTGATCCTATTTTTTATTTTACTAGCTAATACGGACTTGTCTTCGGCACGCCCTCTGCACCTAGGCCCTCCGGGTGGGTTTCCCTGGCGGGCAGCGTCTCGAAACGGCCAAAAGTTTGTTTGGGATATAATTTAGTTTTACTGTACCACATATCAATGATTGATTTTCCCCAAAAATATTTATCTTAAAAAATAGATAAAAAAAATAAATAAATTAAAAACATTTATTAATTAAATAATTTATTTAACAAATCAAAAATATAAATAAAAAAAACTCATAATATTTTCAATACTATTTCATTATTCGTGTCCATGATTAATAATTAAAGGAATCGTAGGGAGTTGGACAAGACTTTAAATTAAATTAAATACAAGTTTTGATTAAATATGCCATACGTTTCGTTGCTATTTTGCAACTTCTTCAGTGGCTGAAATAGTGAAACAAAGCCATTAGACATCTTTTTATTGATCATTTTTACAAAGTAGAATAGTATGTTTGGTTAGTTTTTCTCACCTCATTTATTAAACTTATTTGTCAGGATTTTTTACTACGAGAAAAAACATTTCAAACAATATTCTTTTTTCTATCACAATTCATTCAACTCATCAACCAACATAAAATATAAACTTTTAAACAAATTAATTGTTTTTTGTCAAAAAACTAAAAGAATCAAATTGAACAAAGAAATTTTTTATTTTTTTATTTTTATTATTTATTTTAAGATGTCATTAAGAAGATTATTATGTACTAAGATATCTTTTAAGAAGTGCATTGATTATTTATTTTTTTTATATTATAATATTCAATCTAGCAACTATCGACCCCTCTTGGTCAACTCCTGAATCCGACAAACAATTTACTTTTTTTAAAAATAATCTTTTTTTTTTTTTTTTTTTTTCTCCTACTTTACTATTTAAATATACATTTGATAATTTATTTACATTATTGTCTTAATTCAAATAATTGACTATATACAATATTTAGATTATCCACATCTGTTCTAAAGTTTATTGTTTCGTTCTTTTTTATAAAATACATCTCACTAATATTCCGTTTAAACCAATTTGGTTCTATATCCAATATTTTTGTGTCTTCGAACGAAAACTTGTGCCCAGTGTTGAAATGATGGACTGCCAATGCTGTCTTGTTTTCTCTTTGTATATTCGTAATTTTACAATCGTTCTTATGTTGTGAAAGTCTTTTTGACAATTTCTGCCTTGTCTGGCCGATATAACACGCACCACATTCACAAGGTATCCTATATATCACATTTTTTTTATCTAAATGGTCCATTTTACCCTTTATATTGGAATATAATCATGTCAAACTAGCAGCGCTGAAAAACAGACGTATCTTTTTATTACAATGTCGGATGAAAAATCTTTATCCGAATCATATAGTCAACAATATGAAATGTATATATAGTCTACAAACTGACACTCATCCATTTATAAAACAAACAGACACCATTATAGAAAATTTTAGAAGAGAAGTTTTAAATCTAGAAATAAAAATCACAATATGGAAGTTGAATGACTTGCAGAGACAAATTCATGAATCTGACAGGAAATTACTAACAAATATGTCCACAGTTGACTATGAAAATTGTAAAAAAACAAATGAGAGAAGATATGAAATCAAATTTAGATTGTTCAAGAAAACAAATATTAAAAAACTGACAAGCCTAATTGATGATAGCGCAACTATTAACACAACAGCAAATCAAGATAAATTTATATATAATTTCACTGATACAATATTACCGGAAGAAGTAAAAAGAACACTTTGCCTAGAACCAAAATTTGGTATTCCTCTAAGAGCCCAAGAAATCCCAGTGCATATATTGATAAAAGATTTAGAATCCGGAATCAACTCAATTAACACTGTGATAAATAGTTCAAAAACTATAAAAGATGAACAAAATATTATAAGAGCAAAGAGTGTTAATATAATTACTAATTTTTACAAGAAGAATGAACCAATAAAGACAAATATTATCAGAAGCGATTTTTTTAGAACAAAACGGTTCCTGAAAGAACATCCTGAATTAATTGTATCCCGATCAGATAAAGGTAACAACACTGTTATTATGAAGAAAGATACTTACACTGAAGAAATGTCCAAAATACTAGAAGACAAAGAAACGTACTTAGAAATAAAAAAAGATCCAACAACAAGATTCGAAAAACAAGCCAATGAAATCATTAAAAAATTGAAAAATGTAAATATTATTGACGATAATGAAGAAAAGGCTTTGAAGGCACACAACACCGTTCCGCCTAGATTATACGGACTTAGAAAAGTACACAAAGATGGATGCAAAATGAGACCAGTAGTCAGTTCAATAGATTCCCCATGTTATCGATTAGCAAAATATCTGCATAAAATACTCACTCCAATCACATCTTCATTTAAATATACCTTAAAAAATTCATTTGAGATGGCTGAGTATATAAAAAATATACAATTGTCCCAAGATTACGTCATGGTCTCATTAGATGTAGTATCTCTTTTCACTAATATACCAAAGAAATTAGTCCTAGAGACAATATCTACCAACTGGAACGAATGGTCAGAACAGGTGAAAGTACCAAAAGAACTTCTAATGGAGATGGTGGAATTTTGTTTTGAATCAAGCTATTTCAGGTTCGATAATAAGTTTTACAAACAATTGGATGGTTCAAGTATGGGAAATCCTTCAAGCCCAATCATGGCCAACATAGTAATGAACCATATATTAACAGAAGTAGAAAGAAACCTACAGTTTAAGTTGGAGGTTCTTAAGATATATGTTGATGACACACTGATAGCAGTACCAAAAAACAAAACACAAGAATTACTGGAAACTTTTAACAACTATAATAATAAGATCCAATTCACAATGGAATGTGAAACTAATATGAGCATCCCCTTCTTAGATCTGCTAATAATAAGAAAAGAAAATGGAAGACTAGAAACGAACTGGTATACGAAACCTATCAACTCAGAGAGAACCTTGAATTATTATTCGAACCATCCAATATCTCAAAAATTGGGAATGATTAAAGGCTTACTACACCGGATTTTAACACTGAGTGATAAAAAATATCACAAAGAGAATTATAAAAAAATAGAAGAGATTCTCATAAAGAATAATTACCCACCAGGTCTTATACATAACCTATTTAACAAGTTTAAATTACAAAAAAAGACACCTGAAGAAGATAATCTGGCCAAAAATTATACTAAATTCCCTTTCATCAAGCCGATGTCATTAAAGGTTAAAAAATGTTTTGAGAACACCAACGTAAACTTCGCTTTCTACAACATAAAAAAGATAACATCTATATATTCCAATATAAAGGGTAAAATGGACCATTTAGATAAAAAAATGTGATATATAGGATACCTTGTGAATGTAGTGCATGTTATATCGGCCAAACAAAACAGAAATTGTCAAAAAGACTTTCACAACATAAGAACGATTGTAAAATTACGAATATACAAAGAGAAAACAAGACAGCATTGGCAGTCCATCATTTCAACACTGGGCACAAGTTTTCGTTCGAAGACACAAAAATATTGGATATAGAACCAAATTGGTTTAAACGGAATATTAGTGAGATGTATTTTATAAAAAAGAACGAAACAATAAACTTTAGAACAGATGTGGATAATCTAAATATTGTATATAGTCAATTATTTGAATTAAGACAATAATGTAAATAAATTATCAAATGTATATTTAAATAGTAAAGTAGGAGAAAAAAAAAAAAAAAAAAAAGATTATTTTTTAAAAAAAGTAAATTGTTTGTCGGATTCAGGAGTTGACCAAGAGGGGTCGATAGTTGCTAGATTGAATATTATAATATAAAAAAAATAAATAATCAATGCACTTCTTAAAAGATATCTTAGTACATAATAATCTTCTTAATGACATCTTAAAATAAATAATAAAAATAAAAAAATAAAAATTTCTTTGTTCAATTTGATTCTTTTAGTTTTTTGACAAAAAACAATTAATTTGTTTAAAAGTTTATATTTTATGTTGGTTGATGAGTTGAATGAATTGTGATAGAAAAAAGAATATTGTTTGAAATGTTTCCTCTCGTAGTAAAAAATCCTGACAAATAAGTTTAATAAATGAGGTGAGAAAAACTAACCAAACATACCATTCTACCTTGTAAAAATGATCAATAAAAAGATGTCTAATGGCTTTGTTTCACTATTTCAGCCACTGAAGAAGTTGCAAAACAGCAACGAAACGTATGGCATATTCAATCAAAACTTGTATTTAATTCAATTTAAAGTCTTGTCCAACTCCCTACGATTCCTTTAATTATTTTCAATACTTTTAAAACAATTTAAGAATGAAAATAAGTATCTCTGCTTTACACTATGAGATGAACAAAACACAAATACGTTCACAAACAAACAATATACAAAAAACAAAATAAAATTTAAAAGTGTAATAAGTTTCCAATTCCGGGGGCTTCGCCTAACCGCCTTCGGTAATCCTCTCGTTAAATATCTTTAATGAATTTACAATTAAAAATAAATAGCAAATTTAAAAAGGTTAGCACAAAAAAGCTCTCCTTTAGGCCCTCTGTCGGAATTTTTAAAATTACACACAAACATGTTAACATTGAGATATACGATATATAGGTAAGGATTGATAAGGGATATTCAATGATGTTGTCCACTGTTTGATTCAAATAAATAGAAACATCTTTCTATATTTTACTATAAAGCACTTAACAAATGGAACAATATATCATTTGAAACCTAACCTCTAATGGTTTCCAATAATTATTGTAAACAATGTAAATAAATAAATATTATTTTAATTATTTAACAATTTAATTATTTAATAGCGTGATCTCTCTGATTGGCCGTGCTTAGGAAATAAATAAATACAGAGGAATTCAAAAATAATTTAAAATCTAAATTATGTTGATTAATGTCCATTATAATTAGTAGATTTAAAATTAACAGTTCATTGGACAATGTTTTTTTATTGAACTTAAACATTGTCCAATGAACTGTTAATTTAAATCTAAAATTTTCAAACAATAAATTGACACCTTCTGATGTGGCCATCCACTTAATTTTACCATACACTTCTAGTTGAGTTTGGTACAAGAGACTAGATTTTCATTTTTTGACCCCCTCACCCCCATTTCGGGTGGTTTGTTTTTGAATTTTTAGTCTTCTGAGGGCCCACTGATTATGTATACAAAATTTGGTTGAGTTTGCTTAAATGGCCTAGATTTTTTTTGACTCCTCCCCCCACCCCTTAATTTTGGCGCTAGATAAAAAAAATTCGTTATTATAGGTTCATTTTATAGTATATTTCATTTTTACATTACCATACAGGGTATGGTCAGGTATTGTAATCGTGCATGAAAAAAGTGGTTTTGTTTCCTTCTTTTTTTCTAAATATCTAAAAAACGGCTGAAACTATTTAGATTAAAAAAATTGAGCCAAACCATGGCATTTTGCTCTACAAAAAAGCTTTAATAAGTGAACATCGAAAAAATTATATTTTTTGAGATAATAATTTTTTTACCAAAATGTCTGTTAGTTAGTCTGTGCGTTACCAAATTTTTGTGGACGAACTAGCTCAAAAACTTGTCTGAATATCGAAACCAAAGTTCACACGTGGTTTTGGTCCATTGAGATTAAGAGCTGATTAGATTTTGGTGCATATAGACCCAAAATTGGTGGAGGGGGTTAAAAATTAAAAATCTTGGCCATTTGACCAAACTCAACCAAATTTTATATACATAATCAATGGGATCCCAGAAGTATAAAAAGCAAAAACTAACCCCCCTCCACCTACATGATTATGAATAATTTTATTAAATATTAAATGTAAGTAAGGGGCCAGGTTGTATGGTAAAGTCAAGTGGATGTCCACATCAGAACACGTCAGCTTATTCTTGTTTTTTTAGTTTGAAAATATCATAATTTTTAATTTTAGCCCCCAGCCCCCTTAATTTTGGGTGCATATGCACCAAAATCTAATCAGCTCTTAATCTCAATGCACCAAAAGTACGTGAGAAATTTGGTTCTGATATTCATACTAGTTTTTGAGCTAGCATGTCCATAAAAATAATAAACTTAGTAAATTGGATTGTATCTAACTTTCTGAAATTTGACTCGTGATCCCGGCTTCTTTCCTTCTACTCTGTTCTTTTCACGATAGAGGGGTCATCTCATACAGGCCTTTAGGGGGTGGACCTTCTCGTGTATCTCCTTCTCACATCAATATCATTAAAAAAAAAATTGGTAACAGACTAACACTCATTTTGACAAAACAATTATTATCTCGAAAAATGTAATTTTTTCGATGTTCACTTACTAGGGCTTTTTTGTAGATCGAAATGCCATGGTTTCGTTAAATTTTTTTAATCAAAATAGTTTCAGCCGTTTTTGAGATATTTTGAAAAAAAGAAGCAAAAAAAAAACACTTTTTTCATGCACAATTACAATACCTGACCATACCCTGTATGGTAAAGTAAAAAATATTCAAATTATTAAGAGTTTTTATTATATTTTTAATAAAATTACCCTGTATGGCCCGAGACATTTGTTTTTTCTTCAAATGCGGCCCGTGTATGCGAAAAGACTGGCCTAGATTGTTGGATCAAGCGCATTAGCCACCGCTCTGCTGACGCCTCCATAAAATAATTAGATAAATTAATTGGAAAATGTGTTTATTTGTTGATCAGAATTAATATTGCATGAATAAGTTTATTTATTAATTGATTTTTTCTAAGACTTGTATGAGAGATTTGAATGCACGGTAGGAAGGCCGCCGCTTGCGGTGTGTCCGCCATATGGTCTTTTAATGTTTTTTATGAGCTGTGATATTCCACTGTGATAATTTGGGTGTTTGCCTGGCTGCTTCTTCTTGTGGCAAATCTCTGGTATAAAATCATTGAATGTGGCTGACTTGGCAATGAGAGAGAGAGAACCATACTGGAGAGAAGCCCACGCGTTGCCATGAACCACACACACACACACACACAGGTAACACAACAAAGTACCATAAGTATTATCTAGCCAGCAATCTCTCTATCTTCCTATCTAGCCAACTCTACTTCTCTCTCTGTCTAAATCAAGTCAATTAGAATATCCAATGCAAAAGTTTTCAATGGATATTACTACAACAACGAACAACAACAACAACAACAGCAACCATTTACATTTATTTCATATCATTTATTTAAATAGCTATGTATTTATCTAGTATTTCATTTTTAATAAACAATTATCTATTTATTTATTTATTTTTTATAGTAAACTGTGTAATATGATTTTTTCGAAGATTATTACTCCACGCAAATTACGATTTTAACAGGAAATAATTCCCGGTAAAGATTTTATTGGTGGAATATCTTTATTGGTACTCCAATATTACTACCCTAAGTTTTTTCCCAAATCTGTGTTGTCGAAATTTTTCTGCGCGCCTCAAAATGAGAAATTAATTTTGAAAATCGGTTTACAATTAATCGAGTTATGATGTTTTTTTATTGTCATTATTTTAGGTTAGTCATAGTTAATTGGATCAGATGAAATCGGCCACCATCGAATTTTGAATATTTAAATTTAAACTTTATTCATTTTCCAATG
This sequence comes from Forficula auricularia, assembly GCA_024734495.1. Classification (NCBI taxonomy): domain Eukaryota; kingdom Metazoa; phylum Arthropoda; class Insecta; order Dermaptera; family Forficulidae; genus Forficula; species Forficula auricularia. Next base: position 16,269,153 of record JALMQS010000128.1, read on the forward strand.
CTGCCATCTTACATCGATTTTTTTCAACAGCTAGTCAATTTACATTCGATGAAAATTCAAACAATCGTTGTTGGAATCCATCTTTTTTTCATTTACTTAAGAATAACTTAACCATAACTAAAAACCACCATAACTCGGTTAATAATTAACTAATTTGCAAAAATAAGGTGTCATTTTGTTTATAAATAAATTATTAAAATTTTATTAAATATAAGATAATTTAAAAAAGTAACAATTATTGATAAATAAAGAATTAAAAATTGACAGGGCCGCCATTTTAAAAATTTAAGCCTGTATTCACTGTAATTTTTCCTTTATTAGCGACAAGTGAAGATGTGCCTACTTAAAATTACTGAAAAAGATTTTGTGATATACATATCAGATGAAAAGACAACAAGAAAAGTTACGACACTTTTATTAATGTTAATCTAGCAAATTTGAAAATTAATTGCAAAGAACGCTTTTTTGTTATACCCTGTTATTTAGTCGCTTTTAAGCATTATAAGTATTAAATAAAATAAGCCTTATATTCATTTTAAAAATGTACTGTTCTGTGTTTTGGAAATTTTTCTTCTAAAATGAGAAAATTCGGGAGTTTTTTCAGTTTTTCTTGAATAACTATAAAACGGCTTATCAAATCAAAAAGATCTTTATTAGATAAATTAAAGCTCTTTAAATTATGCGTAAAATAATAAAAATTTCATCTATTTAGGTTCAGTAGAACCGGTACTAGCGCTTGTCAAAAAACAGCTTCCGGGATCACTCTTGAATATCCCTAAAACACGTACTTTTGTTACGGTTTTATGCTTATAACTCCAAAACTATCAAACTTATGTAAACAATCTTCCTATTCAAAATGAAAGTACATAAGATTTGCCACAAATTTTATTGTATAGGTATTTTTCTCCGACTAATCTTTCGGGCCCAAGCGCTAGTTGAAAATGGGCGTATTTTTTCTGTTTCCGCAAAATTCCAAAAACACGCTCTTTTTTCGATATTTTCCCATTTTGACCATGAAGAAGGACGTTTTCGACAAAGACCACTCTAAACATTTTTAAACTAGATTAAATTTGCTACAATTTAAACAAAGGATTATATTAATTGGATAATAGTAAACCGTGCCGCAATGAGGATGAAGGGGGGGTAGTTTTTGAATTTTTAGACTCCTGGGGACCCACTGATTATGTATATCAAAATTTGGTTGAGCTTGGTATAAGGGCCTATATTTTCATTTTTTGACCTTACACCCCTCCCCCATTTTGGGCGGTTAGTTTTTGCATTTTGCATAGACTTCGGGTCCCATTGATTATGTATACAAAATTTGGTTGATTTGCTCAAATGGCCTAGATTTTCATTTTTTGACCCTCTTCCCATTTCGGGCGGTTAATTTTGGCATTTTTAGACTTCTGGACTCTCACTGATTATGTATACAAAATTTGGTTGAGTTTGCTCAAATGGCCTAGAATTTTAATTTTTAACCTCCCTCCCCCCCTTTCCCTATGCACCAAGATCTAATCAGCTCTTAATCTCAATGGATCAAAACTACGTGTGAAATTTCGTTTTGATATTCACACTAGTTTTTGAGCTAGTTCGTCCACAAAAATTTGGTAACGCACAGACTAACAGACATTTTGACAAAACAATTATTATCTCAAAAAATATAATTTTTTCGATGTTCACTTATTAGAGCTTTTTTGTAGACCGAAATGCCATGGTTTTGCTCAATTTTTTTAATCAAAATAGTTTCAGCCGTTTTTGAGATATTTCGAAAAAAAGAACCAAAAAAAAAGACTTTTTTGATGCACGATTACAATACTTGACCATACCCTGTATGGTAAATTAAAAAAGGTGTAAGATTAGTTAAAACCAAGATGGAAGCCACAGTTGATTACACTGGACAACAACGAAATAATTTTTAAATAAGCTCGAGCACTTGATGAGTCAATTCCCTACCAATTTTGGGTTGAGAAAACCGAATATGACAAATGAAAAATTTTTCTTAGCTCTAGTTTCTGTGAAATACAGTAGGTGGCGGATCAAGAGAAAAAGATACATTTTAATTACCTAGTAACAACATTGAAAGTGCATTTTATTTTTTTACAAATTGTAGTTACATTCTAAGAGTTCTACATTGCTGGAATAATACTTCACAGATGGTCGTGTCTGAAGAGATTTATGTGGTGCCTTCATCAGATCGTCGTTTTTTAGCTTGCCTATTTTTTGTTGCCCAGTGTTAGTTAGTCCACCAGGAATTTACAGATTAGTTTTTAACCTGTAAACTCCTGATGATGGACTAATAATCCGAAATATATTGAGATTGTATACACCTCTTTGAGTTTTATTTCATTCACTCTGAAACTACACTCCCTTTATTTTATTAATGTTTATTATCCTTTATAATCACGTAGTTTTAGTTTTTTAGTTATAACTCGAGTTCTAATTGAGCTACAAACAAGTGGTAATTTGTAAATCCAAGAGGAAGCTGTTTTCTATTAGTTCAACAAAATATTGTGATCTCAAATATTGTTGTTTAATATCTAACGGAACTCGAAAATAGGTCAAAATGGTCTTTTTCACCGTTTTGATCGATTATATCTCCAAAACAAGAGCTAATCGGTAATCTTTGTGGTGATTTTTGAATTCAGCAGGTGGAAATACATAAGAATCAGCTATTTTTGAGCCCGAAGCATTTTCATTGTTGGACCAGTGTTATTTCACACTAGCGATATAAAATTGAAAAACTGTTTATACATATCTATCTACCCATATGCGTTATCTTTCTATATATCAATCGCATTACTGCCATATTATATAAGATATAATTATAATTTCATAAAGAATAGATAATAATTTTTTAATATGAATGATGATTTCCATAAATAATAAAATAAAAACACATTCATTAAATCCAAGCTCTCTCACTCTGTCTGATCAAGTCTCAATTCTTGATTATCATTTTGGCTTATAACATATAGAACAGATAAAGAATTTTATATTCTATAGAGAATTATCATTATCGTGATATGATGACCTTTATTATTAGATATATATTCTAATTCACAATCTCTTAACAAAAAGACATAGACAGATGAGGAGAGAATTTACTAAATCTATATATATATAGTATTTATTATAATCGGACTGGGTAACGATGGCGAAGTGATTTTTTTTTTTTAATTTTAAAATCCACTTATATTTTATGTCAAATAAAATTTATTAAAATTTGGAAATTAAAATTATTCAATTGGATGTTGATGAAAGCAGTCCACGGTGGTTGTAAAAATAAGACTATAGAGGTTTTATTATTTTACATTTATTTGTTAAACCGACGTTTCGTGAGATTTGTTCTTGTAGCGGCCCGCGGCTCGCGTGCTCCATGGCGACGAGCCTTGAGCAACGGCCGCTAGATGACTCAGTCGGATCGTTGAGTCGCTTTTGCATGAGTGAAATATATTCACCCATGCTATAATTAAAGCGATTCGATTCGACTGAGGTAGCGAAGGGATTTGGACATCGCGAACCTGGAGGGCCAAATGCCAACCAGCAGCCCCTCCCCTGCACACACCCTATATGAACACGCAACCTACAACCTGCACTCAACAGATTGTTAGGACCCCATCGACTTGATGGGGGCGCACAAAGCACCACACAGCACTCACCTCACGAGAGCCCTAACAATAACTGGTGACCCCGACGTGATTGCAAAGCAAGCAGCCTCTTGACCCGCCAGCTAGGTGGATAGAGCCTTGCCCGGCTGACTTAGTCGGTAATCGGCAATCACACAAGAAACAAAGGGTGTGGTGTAGCGGCCCGCGGCCCGCTCTTGCTCATGGCGACGAGCCTTGAGCCACGGCCGCTAGATGACTCAGTCGGATCGTTGAGTCGCTTTTGCATGAGTGAAATATATTCACCCATGCTATAATTAAAGCGACTCGATTCGACTGAGGTAGCGAATCGGATTCGAACATTCGAATCTGGAGGGGCCACCGCCATCCAGCAGCCCTCCCCTGCACACACCCTATATGAACACGCAACCTACAACCTGCACTCAACAGATTGTTAGGACCCCATCGACTTGATGGGGGGCGCACAAAGCAACTACACAGCACTACCTCACGAGAGCCCTAACAATAATTTTCTCCTTCTTCAGGGTCTATATAGTTGAGGGGAAGACGAACAACAATCAATAGTATTGGGATTTTCCCACAAGTCATTCATAATATGAAAACAATATACATAAAACAAAAATAATAATCGCAAATCTACTGTACAATAAAAAGTCAATGTAAGTAGTTCAAAACATAATTACCTTTGTCTCTTTTGACAATGACAAAAAACATATTGTAAAATTTTTTTCATCTCGAATAGAAAATAAAGTGACATGCAATTGATGATCAATACGTTAATGAGATATATATAAATGAATGAATGTATAATATGTCCCCACCAATCATTGGATGCGCAGAATATCGTTGCACATTATCGGTATAGTTGTTGGTTTTTTTTTTAAATTTATATTACAATTATTTACAAATTTATAAATATGGTCATTATCAGTCCCAAAATTTTTTACAAAATATATACAAAATTCTTTTTTTTTCCTTTTAAAAAACATAGTTCGAAACGTCATTAATATATTTACATATTATTAATATTTTTTTTTTTTTTTTTTATTAATTAAATTCGTCACAGGAGTTTTAAACTCGTCTTCCCCTCAATTATATAGACCCTGAAGAAGGAGAGAATAAATCTCCGAAACGTCGGTTTTAACAAATAAATATAAAATAATAAAACCTCTATAGTCTTATTTTTTACAACCACCGTGGACTGCTTTCATCAACATCCAATTGCATATTTATACCAGTCCGTCTCCTAAAGAAAATCTCTATCAATTAAAATTATTATTTTAAAATCCAGTACGGAGTCCAGAGGGCCCCAGTCAGCAAGATGCCAATTCGATCTCTGTTCAATTTGAATAAATGATATAGGTATTTTAAGCATTCTCATATTTTAGGAGCAATTATAGATATATTAATAGTTAAGATACCGCTATTTGAACCAAGCACCAATAAGTAAATTATGAAAATATTGTTATTTGAGTAAAATAGTGGAATAGTTAAATTTAATAGTTGGGTATTTAAATGAAATAATACGTAATTACGACAAGAAATGATATAAACTTGAATATTTTTTTATTTATAATAAATATTATATGTATTTCTGACTGGAAGATGAGTATATTCATTTGATGTAGAATCTCATATTCAATCAAATGAATTATATAAATATTTATTTTAATTATTCATTTGGTTGAATTAATTAGATAAAAATTTGAATTATTATATTTGATTTAGGTTACGATGCATACATTGTTTTTGAGCTTCGACTCCGGAGATTACTTCTCCACCATCGAGTGTCCTTGATCATCTTTTTAGTCCTTGTTTTTAATAAGAGGAAAAAACTAATTAAAGAAAAAAACCTCTTTTCCGATAATTATTTCAATTCCATTATTCGTCCCTATCCCTAGGTTACGATGCAATTTAATTACTAATATATATTAATATTTCTTATAATCTTATAGTGGGTTTTAAAATTGAAAAAAAAACAATTAATAATGTAAACAAAATTTTTGTTAATTTTTTTTCAATATCTTAATTTGAAAGATATTGATTTGCCGATGGTAATAGATTCAAATTTACTAGAAAATCGTAAGATGGTGTCATCTATAAATCCGATGGAATGGAATATTTTTAATTATATGTCAGAGGGGTTGTTCTGACATATAATTAAAAATACTCCATTCCATCGGATTTAATAAATGACACCATCTTATGATTTTATAATATCTTAATTATTAAGATATTACTATTTGCAAAAAATCTAAGTCGTTTTATGATAACCAAAAACATTTGTTTAGATATAATAAGATGTTTCACTAGAAGTAAACAAGACATTCATTTGATTTTAAGTGATTTCTAATAGAATAAACTAGATCACTCAAGTATATAATATATTTGGATTAAATACCTAAAAATTTGGTCATATTTGGAATGATTTCGATATATCTTGATTATTAATAAAATATCTTTGGAATAAATAAGAGCTCATTAAAAATTATCAACTCTATCAATATATTTATTATAAAGAAATTGTTTTTTCAGTGTATTAGAAGATACCAAATTTTTTAAAAAATCGAAGCAAAAGCAAAATGAGGTACTTTTATGGCGTGGTCTGGGCAACCGAAGGTATATATATGACATTCAAAAATATAATATTGTTTTATTTCATTATTCGTGTCCATGATTAATAATTAAAGGAATCTTAGGGAGTTGGACAAGACCCCAAATCAAACCAAATACAAGCTTTGATCAAATATGCCATACGTTTCAAAATAGCAACGAAACGTATGGCATATTTAATCAAAACTTGTATTTAATTTAATTTAAAGTCTTGTCCAACTCCCTAAGATTCCTTTAATAATATTGTTTATTTAAATCGTAACCTAAAAAATAAACAAACTTTTCGTAACAATGTCAATAATAAATTCCACCGCTTTCCTGATCTCTAATACCACGTGTGTAACAATATATAAATAATTAATCTGAGTTATTTGTATTTATGTTTGTGGTTATAAAATATAAATTGTATGTTCATTGAAAAGCAAACTGGCCATATCTTGATAAATTCTGGGGGAACGTTTAGTATAAAGTGAAGATTGAATTGCGGATAACGCCGCGCTGGCCTCCACCACTCTACAGCTCTACAGCTCTACAGCTCTACAGGCTAATATCAAGATAGGCGTATTTGTTCAATAAATGAAATCAGATGTCTATTTTTGGTTGTTGTTGGTTGGCTACATTCCGATCCTTATCAGTGAAAAATCCCTCCACATCCACACAAAGATACGCTTTTAACGAGCGCTATATAATACTTATTTAACCCGATTAAGCTATACATATACATACTATAATATCGCTCTATATTAATATAAGAAAACATATTTTATTATATTATTCATATTTCATTAAAATATTTAAGAACGTTTCTATAAATATTAAATTCCGATGGTTGATTATTTAATGGATTAAAAAACGGTACGGTTTTTGCAAATTTTTGACGATTTGGGATTTTTTGTCAGCTAAGATAGAAATTTGTAACTTGGCACAAATGTGTAGCTTATTAATATAAACTTGGGTGCCAAATTTCAGCATATTAAGTAGTCTTCAATTGTCCTATAGTTTATCATATAAGGATTCAGTCTTTTTTTTTTATGGATTTTTGAGCTGAAAATTTTAACGCTTTAAAGCCCAAAATATGAGAAATTTTTTAGCTGATAAAAAAATAAAAATATTTATTTCAGAAAAAAAAACTTTTTACGACCTTTCATTCTTATGTTATCATGAGATCAGGGTGGATAAAACACCAATTTTTTTTTTCTCCCTAAAAGTGATACCAAAAACCCCTAAAAAGGCCAAAATTTAGGAAAAAAAACCCTACACTGTAAAATGTAGAGTATTTCCAGTGTTGCCAGCACTTGCATTTTTTCCTCCTAAGATTGAAGTCCAGTATCAAAATACCCCTAAAAAGGACTTGAAATTAAACAAAAAAAAAAAAACTCTAAACTGTCATTTCGAAAAATATAGATATTTTTTTTTATTTCAAATGTAGTATAAATTGGTAACTAGTCACATCCGAGAACAATATGCCATTATCAAATCAAGAACTAGTTACAATACCTATGGAGTCAAAATTGAAACAAACATGCATGAAAATGCTCAATACCAAAATATCCAAATGTGTGCACTGAAAAACCAATCCGCGTACCATTTTGCCTAAATTGAAACATAGCCACCTAAGTGGGACCAGATGAGAATAATCTCATTCGTCATATCTGGGAAACTGAAAATTCCAATACGCTATCTGGTGGTCTAAATTGAAACTAGCCACTGTGGGCCAAAAATAAGCCACTACCAATGGGTAACTGAGAATTCCAATATGCTATTTGGTGGTCTAAATTGAAACTAGACACTGTTGGCCGAAAAATAAGCCACTACCAAGTATCTAATGGGTAACTGAGAATTCCAATAGGCTATCTGGTGGTCTAAATTGAAACTAGCCACTGTGGGCCGAAAATAAGCCACTATCAAGTATCCAATGGGTAACTGAGAATTCCAATACGCTATCTGGTGGTCTAAATTGAAACTAACCACTGTGGGCCGAAAATAAGCCACTACCAAGTATCCAATGGGTAACTGAGAATTACAATACGCTATCTGGTGGCCTAAAATGAAACTAGCCACTATGGGTCAAAAATAAGCCACTGCCAAGTATTCAATGGGTAACTGAGAATTCCAAAACGCTATCTAGTGGTCTTAATTGTAACTAGCCACCGTGGGTTAAAAAATTAAGCCACGCTCCTACTACGGTTCCCAATAGATAAATCTATGAAAAATAATCTAATATAGATAAATATAATTTAATTTATGAAATATACGCGCTTATCTAACAATTTTATTTAAATATATAGATATATAATATGAATTATATTAATATCAAATTTAAAATCAAAAACACATTCTGATATATAACTCTCATTTATATAATCGTAATCGGAAGAAGATAAAAAAAAAAATGCTTAAATATATAATTATTTTTCTAAAGGAAAATTTATTATTCGTAGTTAACTGATTTAAATTTATTTATTTATCATTATATAATTTAATTATTTTTTTATTAAATACACTTACCCATCGAATTCTAGAATTGTGTAGATAAGAGTGAAAAGTTACTCACCTGAAACAAAAGAGAAAAATGAAAAATTAATATTATGAAACATATTATGTATGCGTGGGTCACACGACTTTCAATTATTATTGTACACCCCCCCCCCCCCCGTTTTAATAAATTAAATAATAATAGTGATGGAAAGGCAACCCAAGTATAGTGGAAAAAACTCTTGTAAATAAAATAGATTTATTGGAAAGACATTATTTTTTTTCCTCACTCAAACTTATGGAAACTTGGGCTGCCTTTCTATCACTTCTCAATTAAAATTTCTTCTTCTTCTAATAATAATAATTCAATATTATCTACAAAACAATAATTTAGTGTATGTATAGTAGACCATCACCTCACTTTGCGTCGGCGTTACGTTCCAAAAAAACACGACGCAAAGTGAATTAAGATTTTCTATAGCAAACCATGTAAAAATCGAAGATAGGTTCCAGGGTTACGAAAATACTACTTTTAAAAAGAAAAATTGAACAAAGTAAACATTTATAAAAACAAAAATAATATACAATTTTATTACATACATACAAAAAACAAAAACAAAAACAAAAAACGTATTCAATTAAAACAAAATAAACTATTCAATTAATTTATGAAAAACAAAAATAAAATTAATCACTGTCTGATGAGTCCATAGTGTAAAATTACAAGTGTATGTAAAAAAAATAATATAACTCTGCCAATAAATAAATTAGAGGCGACTGTGGGTCAGTGGGTAGAGTGTTGGCCCGCTGACTCGAAGATCGCTGGTTCGAGACCGAGTCTCGGCAGATAGATATTTGCAGTCACCTCCTCTTGGAAAGTAATGGCAACCTACCAAGAGTATAATTGCCTAGTAACCTCTCCAAATTAGCCGTTCGGAACTGGCGTTAAAAAGTAGGTCCCGTATATCTGTGTAAAACAACTAAACACACTCAACACAGGTATATGTGGAGAGGAGCCGACACCCGTTTCGGGTATGGCACTCGAAGAAGATTAAATAAATTGGAAAAATATTTACCTATTTTTGTAACCAGAAACAACCCGTAGAAATTTATAAAAATTTATTATTCCCTTTTAAAAAAGCACAAGACACTACATAATTGAAACTGAACTCTAAAATTAGCAAAACAAAGTGAAAATAAAACTGTATTAAAATTGCGTTGATTTTCAGTTAGAAAGGAAATCCCCGAGTTTTGATAGCATGGCGCAATTAGAAACAAAAGTGGTGCCATCTTTTAGAAAAAAAAAGAAAATTTCAAAAAAAAAATTAAAGACTCGAACCCAAAACAACGCAACCTCGAAAATCTAACGACGAACAGTGAAAATTAGTACTAATTAAGAAGCGATGCAACTTCGAAAAAAACGCAAAACGAAACGACGCAAAGCGAGTATGGGTTTATTGGTGTATAGTAAATATTATTTTTAACCGTCTTCAAAAAGGAGGAGGTTCGAGTCTCTATTCGACTGATTTTTTTTTTGTGCCTATGTTACCTCATATCTCCGCCAAATGTGAGCTGATTTTGAAAAAAAAATTTGCATCGGGTTCAGTCTAGCTTCCGAATGGTCCCATTTTTTTTCCATTGGTATTAGACCTTTTTGTTAGGTTTGTTCAGGCCTAACTTCTTTGTTTATGAACCGATTTCGATGGTTCTTTTTTATCGGAAAGGGGGTATCTTAGGGATGGTGCCATATTAATTTGGTCAAGTTCTGATGATATGATCACTATTAATAACATCACTAAAAGAGAAAATAAAAATAATTTTTAAGAAAAAATAAAACCGACTTTAAAAAATTAAATGCAACAAATAAAATCCACTAAAAGGTATAAAATAATTATTATCTTATTTAGTTACAACTAAACTACGAAATATTAACATGAAATTACTTTTTGAAGTCGGTGCCAAACAAACTGTACCTATAAGCGAGCGTACCCACCAATCGTACTAAGTAAGATCTGTCGAGTGCGATTCATATAAAGGTATATGTTTGGCACCTAGTTGTAACTAAATAAGAAAATAATTATTTTATACCTTTTAGTGCATTATATTTGTTGCATTTAATTTTTTTGAAGTCGGTTTTATTTTTTTCTTAAAATTTTTTTTTTTCTATATATATATTTATTTTTCATCAAGCAGAGGACAACCTCAGTTTATTCTTGTGAAACTAAATCATTTCAAATAAATGCATTATATATATTGTCTCTAAAAGTAAATAAATCCAGAGTGTATGGTATATTTTATATGTAGGTAGATATAAGTGCTAATAAGAAGATATATCTGTATATTCCAGGTGTTAGGTAAAATAAATATTAATCCTGTGTCATTTGTTTTAGTATATAGGTCATTAGGGTAGGGTAGCCTTGAGAGGGGGGGCTCCACCCCTCCTTAACAAATATTTGCAAATTCTCGTTTACTTTTGGACTTGTGTAAGTGTATAGATCATCTGTGTTGCTGATAACAGGAAAAGGAAGAAATAAAAAAAAAAAAAAAAGGATGGGAAAGATAAATAAGTACATAAAACAAATGGGATTTTAGGGAAAATTGTGGGCACCAGACGACTTTCAAATTAGTTTCTCTCCCTCAAACCGTTTTGAGAAAACCGGAAAAAAGACCAAATTGTAGAATACCAAAAATCTTCAAGTAAACATCAACTTCCGGTTCTTTGATTTTTGCCAAAACTTGAGGTAGGTACTTCTTCTAGCCTCTAAGTAACTTAAGTTTTAAATTCCATAGCTCTGCGACTCACCGTATACGAGATATGAACGATTAAAATATTTATTAAATTTCTTCCAGAACTTAAGTGACTTGATTATTGTAAAAAAATTTTGTGTTATATAATTCTCTATAAAAAAAACAGTATAAACAGCTGGCGGGGGACAGAGTCGAGTGGAGACGGATTGTTGCATCAAACCAGTCTTAGGACTGTATACTCAATGATGATGATGATGATTAAAAAAAAATGTAAATAAATGTTTCATTTCAATTTTTAGAACTTCTGAGGATGGTCGATCAGTGGTGACCGAAACTGTATAGTTATCAATTAAATAATTCAAATAGTTATTAAAATTATTGTTTTATTATATTTGTGACAAAACCAACCCTTCAATTTAACGAAAAAAATAAAATATTTATTTATTTATTATTACCCTGTATGGTCAAATAATAAAACTAATATATGGATTTTAAATAAAGCAAAGGTATTTAATATTATATTAGCAATGCATCTAATTCGAATTGGCCTGACTGATATATATGATCAGATCAAATACGTCTATATAGCGGACGTTCTTTTTACTTTTTATTTTAAATCCACCCCCTCTTCTGAATCCCCCCCCCCCCCGATTGAACTCTTTTATAGATTCCCAAGCCTCGAAACTCTTTTTCTCCCTCTCTTTTAAAGTGTGCGTTGTCCCTTTTGTCCGTTTATCAGCCCCTGAGTGCCATCGTCGAGGCTTTTGTCCTCCGGCCTCTCTATCCTATATACTATTCTTAATTTTTCCGGTCGACTCATCCGAAGCTAATCTCCAACCCCCCTACAGCACTTGTGGGGTGACTTTTCACCCCTTTCGAGTGGCCCGTTCGCAGACAAAAGAACATAACTGATATATATATATATCTATCTCTAAAGCCAATGATTGCAAAATTAACGCCCAACCTTTCTCTCTTAAAATAAACTCTATTTGAAAACTATTTATACGTATTTTTAAACGACTTCAAAAAAGGAGGAGGTTCTCTATTCGACTGAATTTTTTTTTTTTTTTTTTTTTTTGTGCCTATGTTACCTCATATCTCCGCCAATTCTCAACCGATTTTGAAAATTTTTTTTGCATTGGGTCCAGTCTAGCTTCCGATTGGTCCCATTTTTTTTTCGTTTTTTTTTCATAGGTATTAGACCTTTTTTATTAGGTTTGTTTAAACCTAACCTCTTTGTTTATGAACCGATTTCGATGGTTCTTTTTTTATCCGGAAAGGGGGTGTCTTAGGGATGGTGTCATATTAATTTGATCAAGTTCTGATGATATGATCACTATTAATAACATCACTAAAAGAGAAAAATAAAATAATTTTTAAGAAAAAATAAAAACCGACTTCAAAAAATTAAATGCAACAAATAAAATACACTAAAAGGTATAAAATAATTATTATCTTATTTAGTTACAACTAAACGACGAAATATTAACATGAAATTACTTTTTGAAGTCGGTGCCAAACATATACCTTTTATGAATCGCACTCGACGGATCTTACTTAGTACGTTTGGAGGATATGCTCGCTTATAGGTATAGTTATGTTTGGCACCGACTTCAAAAAGTAATTTCATGTTAATATTTCGTCGTTTAGTTGTAACTAAATAAGATAATAATTATTTTATACCTTTTAGTGTATTTTATTTGTTGCATTTAATTTTTTAGAAGTCGGTTTTTATTTTTTCTTAAAAATTATTTTTATCTATTAGGTATATTAAAAGTGGAAGTGAATATGGGAAAATGATGTCATGGGGGCTATTCTATTCTCTAATATACCGTACAATTAATTTTCTCACAATTATTATTAATTAAAATGGCAATAATAAATAGATATATATATTTTATTTCCTTCGTTTAATTATACTATAAGTACCTGGAACACCGAGCGATGCTCGGTAATTTTTTTATTCCGTTAAAATCGATATATTAATATTAAGGTAACGGCAGCAGTAGTTGACCGTGCACCAGTAGTTAAACATTTCGACATCAAATCTTTAATTAATAAGGATCCAGATGGAAGGATTCCCTTGAAAAATCTATGGACAGGTCCTGCTGTCTAGTGTCCATAGATTTTTCAAGGGAATCCTTACATCTGGATCCTTATTAATTAACATTTTATCTCGAAATGTTTAACTACTGGTGCACGGTCAACTACTGCTGCCGTTATTATTTTTAATTTAAAATTCAGGTAAAAAAGGTCGAACCAAAATAAAATAGAAATTGAAATAAAATTTAATTTATTTTTCCAAGGACGAGCAAACCAATCGACTTGATTGGGGAATAATGGAATTGAAATAATTATCGGAAAAGAAGGACTAAAGATAAATAAGGACGCTTTCGATGGTGGAGAAGTAATCTCCGGAATCGAAGCAAAAAAATACAATGTATACATTAATTAATGTAAAATAATTGGTTTAATAAAAAATTTCCAAGAAGTTTCCTCCCCGAACATCGAACGAAATTATCCTAGTCGGTCTAGGAATGCAGATATTGTTGGATAACCTAAGCGACATTACCAATCGGTGTCAAACAAAAGACCCAAACTAGTCTAAACTCCTGCCAATACTGGAATCATATGACTCTAACGCTCATCTTTCATCATAGCATCATCATTTTCCCTCTGATTCTTTTCCTTTCTTTTATAATAACTGCAAAGAGGTTTTTTATTTCAGTAAATTTTTCCTCTTACTACAAACACGGCCTAAAAACATTTATCGCAAGATCGAGAAGATCACGATCAGTCGATGGTGGGGGGATGTAGACCGAAAGTCGAAGCTCAAATAAAATGGACACGCTAATGCATGTAAAATAATTAGTTCAATAAAATTTATTATTATTTGCAAGGTTTACACCCGGCGCGCGGCCATTAATCAGGCACGTATCACTGCCGACAAGGTTTTGAATAGAATTCCAATTAAAAATAATATTAATATACACCGAGATGTCTCTTGCCCTTTCCCTTTTCTATAGATACTATCACGGCAGGTGCTCTGACGAGATAAAATCAATAATTCCCCCCAAAGCATGCTTTGCACGCAGCACACGTTTTGCCGACTCCCAACACTCTTTCGCGGTCAAATTGGAAAAGTGCCGGACCACTTCATTCGCGAATACATATATCCCCATGACTTCAAGGAACTGGAACTCTCTCCCAGCCTCTATCTTTCCCAGCACCTATGATCTTCAAACCTTCAAAACCAGGGTGCATAGACACCTGCGTCTACATCCTCTCTCTTAATCAACTTTCCCTTCTCTTCGGTAATGCAAGGGTCTTTCGAGATCCATAGGGGCTACATCTTTACTGGTGCACCCCTTCTTGCATTCGATTGCATTAAAAAAAAAAAAAAAAAGAGGTTCTTTCGTTGACCATTTTAAATCCTGAAGAAGGAGGTACGATTCTTCGAATTGTTGGATTTTTAAAGAATGAAATTGATATTCTAATAAATTATTGTATAGAAAAATACCTTTAATTAATTAAATTGGCAAATTCTAATATATAATAATATTTGTAATTATTTATTAGTGGAATTTAAAATAAATAAACCAATTAATTTTATTAAAGGAAATTGAATAAAAATGCAATTATACACTTTTATCAAGACAACCAGCTGTAAATAATTATTTCAATTAACAAAAAATCCATCAAAAACAACTTAGCCGAATATGAGACTGTGACAGATCGAATTGTCAACACAAAAACCACCTAACCCGTGAATTTCATCCAAATCGTTAGAGCCGCTTGAGAAACCGATTCTATATAATTATATATATACAAGAATTGCTCGTTTAATATAATAAGATAAGATATTAATTTCTTCGTTAACTCTTTTAAATCCTGAAAGAGGGACGATCCTCCGAATCATTGGGATTTTTTGGGAGAATGAAAGTCGACATTCTAATAAATTGTTTTAATCTGAATTTGTGGTTTTTATTATACTTTGTATATTAATTGTTCTATTACTCCGTTTTCAATAGAAAATACCTTCATTTAATTAATTAAATTTGGAATTTTTGGGATAGGAGCTTGAAATTTAGCATAAAATTCAAATTATAAAATGTATAAAATGGAATAAAAAATCACGCTATAAATAGGTAGCCAGTTTAATTTTAAAATATTCGAACTAGAAATATTATAATCTTGAAATTTTTATGCAGGTTAGTTTTTATTTAAGTAAATTTTGTTAAGAATACCCTCGGAAAAAAAAAGCCTAAATCGATTATGATTGGTTGCCTAGATACAAGAGCTTACATCCTAGAGGACACAGACTATTTATTAACGCGATTTTGTCTTTGAGGGGCGTATATGTATTGATAGGGCCTATCAAGGAGGCAGGGGAGGCAAGAGGTTTAGTTGCCCCGGATTTCACAATTTTGGAGGCCTCAAAATAACGGAATTTGATAATTTTGAAGTGCGTAAAGTTTTAGTGAAATAATTAAATGTTATAATTTAATTAATAGTACCTGGAAAACTGAGCTTCGCTCGGTATAATTTGTTAATTTTTTATTTAAACGACAACATATATGACTAATTTTTATATTCAACCACCTGTGGTAATATTAAGTTTAATTAAAAAACATTTCAAAATATTGTTTTTTTGAGACTTGGTTTTTAAGGTGGTTAGGGACTGAAGAATATTTTCAAATTTTTACCATCGAATCATTGATATATTAAATATTTATTGGATGGATTGGATTGATAATGATCGGATATCAGAAAAGAGGTTTATTTATTTATTTAATTTAAATATTTATTCCCAAAATTTGAAGTTGATCGTCTGTCCCTTTAACGAGAAATAAATTATTGAAAATTGTCCCTTTTAACATTGAAGTAAATGGACAGAGCTTTTAAAAGGACTTCTATACAAATTATACCATTTTCAACAAATTTATACAGATCAATAATTCAACTTTTATGTATCGAATGATACATTTTTCAATACATTTGACAGTCTAGTTAATTAGTTATTCATAAATGAATATAAAAATAAAAAGTTATTTACAGCCAACAGAATATAACAAAAGTACTAGTCTAGACTTCCAACTCTATTTCTTGAAATAATCTTTGTGTAATGAGAAAAAATTTATCTTAATAATAAATAAATAAATATTTTAATCGTTCATATCTCGTATAGGGTGAGTCGCAGAGCTATGGAATTTTTTGGATCGATATGCACCAAAATTTAATCAGCTCTTAATCAGCAAGGTTTGGGGTGGGGCTCGGGTTCTGTGAGAGTTGAAGCCAACACACTCTCGTGGAATGGAGTGTGGTGGCATAAAGCGGTGTCTCCCCTTGTCGCCCTGGGAATTTCCCAGAGAACTTTATGCGCCCATCCCGAAAGAAGATGAAAACGCATCACTCACACAAGTTACCTAGGATAAGAATGATCAAAAAGATTTCTTACCAAAAAATAGCCAATTCAATTCTATCTTTCCACCTACGCATGGGATATATCGAAACCAACTAAAGAGAAGAGTGTTGAATTGGTTCAACAATTAAATAAAATTACGATGGGACACCGATTATTTACAACAAGGTATAGCTAATAATTTGAAAAACAGTGTAAGTTTCAAGGTTCACGAGTAGGGGCATACTGAAAAAAGAAACCCTATCGAACGAACATATGTATCTAAGGAGACCTAACATGCTGCTTTCCAAGAATCTCACCCATTTTTCAACCGACTAGGATCATATGATCGGTTTCCAAATTAAAGACTTTTTAAATATAGTCTTTCGACAAATATAGAAATCACACACACTCACTCAGATAGAGGATATGACCTATCTCTCGGGTATCTAATGCACAGTCAAGCGATATCCTCTCAAATGCTGGAGATCCCTAATTAGGCTGTCGTCGGGCAACCCTTCAACCCGGCACATTCGCTACTACACGGCGAGGGTTCTTAAAACCTGAAGAAAACAACACACCTACGCCAGACCATATACATCTGAGCATTACACTTGACATTGCATCCTATACCCAAGACAGTCGGCAATATCCATAATTAAAAACTAAAAGGCCTAAACCTCAAATATAATTACACACACATCGTTGGAGGTTTCCATTTTAACCAAAATCTTTAAGCTGTACTCCTTCTCACTTATATAGAGCCTAAGTTTAAAATTATAAGATTTTCAAATTATAAAACAGAAAAATGAACCTATAATAAAAAAAAAATTCAATAAAATTGACGGTTGAAATATGAACTATCACTATAAGTCTTAGAGCCTTTAATGAAAGACGAAATTTTGCACATGAACCCTATAGGACCTTATGAAAATTACTCACTATGTGAAATTGAGGGGGTAGCTTAAAAATATTTAAACAAAATATTGAAAAAAGCTAATATTTCTAATAAATTAGTCTCATAATTAAAAAGGGAATTATTATTCTCTAAAAAAAATTTAAAAAATTAAGAGATGTGGAGGTTCTTCTGCAAATAATTATAAATTATTTTAATTCACTATAAATCGAGTTTTAAATCCCACAAACAGTTTATAAGAAATATTATTATATATTAAAATTTGTTATTTTAATTAATTATAGGAATGAAATGGAGGACGACAAACCAATCGACTTGATTGGGGAATACGGAATCTGAAATAATTATCGGAAAAGAGGTATTTTTAATTAGATTTTTTCCTCTTGATTAAAAACAAGGACTAAAGATGAATAAGGACACTCGATGGTGGAGAAGTAATCTCCGGAATTGCAGCAAAAATACGAAATGTATACATTAATTAATGTAAAATAATTGGTTTAATAAATTTAATTAATTATAAAACTTGATAAATTGTTATTTTAATTTAAAAAAAAAATAATTATACAGAATTTAATTATATAGTTATATACACATAATCTGTGGACCACTAGAAGTTAGAAATGCAAAAAATGGGTGCGGGGGTGTAGGGGTGCATTGGGGGGGGGGGGTCCTGGCAGCGTATACTATATATAATTATATTTTTATCAGAATTGTGAGGTATAAACTAATCCTATATAAATAAAAATGTACTGTTACGCTTAAGTGATACGTTGAAGGATCTCCGAAAGTTTTCACTGATTTCTTTGAAATTTTCACACAACATTCCATTCAAATACACGAGTGTTTTTATAGATATCCCACCTGTGGCATGTAAAAAAATATTTTTTTCTAGGAGACAACGCCAGGGTCTCTCTGGGGGGTAAAAGCAAACAAACAAGATAGCCGATAATAGCTTTTGGAAATCTTTTCAACTGTCAATATTATTTTTGGTTATAAACAATTTGGCTAGTAATATACAATTCATTTACTGTTTTAATACCTATTCGATAATTATTTTTATTTTCAATTTATTTTGAGAGCTATTATTATTTTAAATATATTAAAATTTTTGATCAAATCAATTTTGACAGGTAACTATATAAATTGTAACTATAAAAACGAGGCGCCCCGCCAGGGGGCGAGGTGACGCCAGGCCTAAGTCCCGGGCGTCAGCTAGTATTAATATATAGCTTTTAACTGAAGCAAAAAGTTACCGAGTGGCTCCAGGTATATTAATTAAAGCAAAAGAACAAAAATTTCCGAGCAATACTCGGTCTGACAGGTATACTAGTATATAAAATGTAAATGTAAAAGTAGAATAGAAGGAAAAATGCAGAAAAGCAGAGTGGACAAGTGAATGAGTGAGTGAGTGAGGTGTTGGTTAGTAACCACAATGTCGTCACCAACACACATATACATACATACATACATACATCTACAGTTAGACAAGTAAAAGCTTTCATCTGGTGTCTGTTTTTTTTTTTTTAGAGGGGGCGAGGCTTATCGGCAAAGGTCGAGTCTTGCTCGCCTGCTTCTTGCATCCTGCTAAATAAAACATCCTGGAAACGCGCGAAGCCTTAGATGAGGGCGGAGGAGGAGGTTGTTGCTGCTGATAAGGCCTAGCCGTCCTCTGCGATACTGATAAGACCCGCAGAGAGAAAACAACATGGCGGGCTTGGCTTGGCCACCTCAGATTGGACCACTGATTAAATAAATATTTATTAGAATTATTGCAGGAGAGGGATTGAAACAAGTAAATGTAACTAGACAGGTGGACAAACATACCTGGGGATTAATTTATAGTAAATTACTTATTAAAAAAATAAAAGCGACTTCAAAAAAATTAAATGCAACAAATCTACTCTTATTAAACGAGCAAAAATTGTATATACTACTGTGGGCAATAAATAGTAAGATTTTGTTCTTAATTTTAAAATTCTTTATTTATTCTTCCAAATCAATTAGGTCCCCCTCAAAGTAATCCCTCCCGGCCTCAATACACTTGCGCCAACGTTTTTTCCAATCCTCGAAACAGTTGTTAAAGCCAATTTCCGGAATAGCCTTCAATGCGCGTAGCGATTCGCGTTTAAAATCTTCAATTGACTCAAAACGGTTTCACCGGAGCGGTCGTTTGAGTTTGCTGAACAGCCAGAAGTCACAGGGAGCTAAATCAGGGCGAATACGGTGGTTGTGGTACGATATTGATTGTAAATCGCCGAATGCACTTTTTGTACTTCAGAAAGACAAGCGTATACTAAACACCAATGATTATTTTGATGTGACATTTGGCACAGATGTCACTGACAGTCATACCAACCTAGAAAAAATATATTTCGACGAATGAGTTTCCGCGTGAAATTTAAATTAAAAAGTCTTACTATTTATTGGCCACAGTAGTATATATTTATATATTTGTATCTTTTTTCTATTTTGAAAGCGGCTCTCTACCGATTTTGATGAAACCAGCTCTATTAACAAGTTTTGAGGATGAGAAAACGATCTGGCTAGGTCTGGACCTCGACAAATTTCATCTTAATTGATCTTTTCTTAATTAAAGTAATTATTGATAGATGAAAATCTCAATAAAAAAGTTTGTTTACATTTTTTTCAATTATCTTTTATTTATTAATTGGTTTTTCAATTTTAAAACCCACTAATACTTTATACCAAATATTGTTATATATTAGAATTTGCCAATTTAATTGATTAAAATTCCTCTTATTAAAAAACACTTACTAAAAATATTATCGCAAGCTAGAAGATCAAGTATAGTCGATGGTGGGGAAGTAATCTCCGAAATCGAAGCCTCAAATACAATGTATACATTATTTCATGTAAAAAATTGCTTTAATAAAATTATTATTTATTATTTATTTAATTGATTAAAAAACTCGATAAATTGTTATTTAATTAAAAAAAATAATTATACGGAATTTATTTATATACCTATAAGTATACACATAATCTGTGGACCACTAGAAAGCTAGAAATGCAAAAACTGGGTGCGTGGTGGGGATGTATGTGGGGAGTTCAGGAGGTGGGTTGCAATGGTGGGGGACCCGGGAGGTGGGGTGAGATTCGGGGTTTCAGGCAGGGGTTGGGGTGGCGTTTGGTTACCGTGCATCGCTCGGGGGCTCTAGGTACTACCTATATTAAAGTAGATTGAATTTTTATTTTAATTAAATAAATTAAATTAATATTTTTTTCATTTGAAATACACATAATATTTTCCCACCCGACCACCGAGGGACATCGCACCATTGTAGAAAATGCAAAAAAAAGGTGATAATTACCATTTTTTTTTTTCGGTTTTTCGCTTATAATTCAAAAACTATCAACTTTTCGTAAATAACCTTCCTATTCATAATGAAAGGTCATAAAATTTCCTACAAATTTCATTATTTAGGTTTTTTCTCCGACTAACCGTTCAGGCTCAAGAGCAAAATCCAAGTTTTCTACCCCGGCAGCCCCACTGAATCATCGGAAAAACTCGAAATTTTTTTGATATTTTTCCATTTTGACCATAAAGGAGCACGTTTTCGACAAAGACCACTCTATATATTAGATTAAATTTACTACAATTCAAACAAAATTTCATCTTAATTGGATAATGGTAAGCCGTGCCGCAATGAGGTTGAAGTTTTGAAAAACTACTATTTTTTGCAATTTTTTATTTATAAAATGAAAACCACTCATCCTAGAAATTTGATTCCTATCTCATTCTCTAGGAAATTTTTTTGACTTAAACGTTTACTTGTACCACTTTTTTGTTAAAACTCTTAGGGCCGGTTGTATGTCGCAACCTGGCATCTGATTGGCCATCCCACTCCCTCCATTTACCATCTCCCCTGGGTTAGTGTAAAAAGCATTTTCTTTGCGACATACAACCGGCCCTTAGATTTATAGATATCCAGTATTTACCATGACAGGAAATCTATTTTTTCAAATAATTCGTTATATCAAAACAAAATAATTGGTTGTTTAGAATAAACAATTACTAAAATGCGAGCGAAGCTCGGGAATTTGATATCTCATGTAATTTTGGAAAATATGAAGAACCTAAGACTCGCACTTGGCCGCTTTAATCAAATTATCGCTAACATATCTACTCTTATTAAACGAGCAAAAATTGTATATATATGCATATTTTTACTTTATCCAATGCGAAGCATGGGGAAAGTATTGTAATTTATTTTGAAAACGGCTCTACCGATTTTGATGAAACCAACTCTATTAACAAGTTTTGAGGATGAGAAAACGATCTGGCTAGGTCTGGACCCCATCAAAATTCATCTTAATTGACTTTTTCTTAATTAAAGTAATTATTTATAGATTAAAATGTCAATAAAAAAGTTTGTTTACATTTCATTCAATTATATTTTATTTATTAATTGTTTTTTTTTAAGTTAAAACCCACGAATACTTTATAGCAAATATTAATATATATTGATTATAAATTCGAGTTTTAAATCCCACAAAGAAATAATAACAAATATTATATATATTAGAATTTGCCAATTTAATTGATTATTATAAAACTCGATAAATTGTTATTTAATTAAGATAAATAATTATACGGAATTTATTTATATACCTATATATACATAATCTGTGGGCCATTAGAAAACTAGAAATGCAAAAACTGGGTGTGAGAGTGGGGGGTTGCAGGATTTGAGGTGCGGGGTTTGTGGAGGGGGGGGGGGGTTATCAAAATTTTAAATTACAAATAATATTAATATATAACTTTTAACTGAAGCAAAAAGTTGACGAGCAAGCCTTGGTACTCTATAAATATTTTTTTTTTTTATATTATTTATTGGCATCGGGAACAAACCCAAATAAATATAAGTAATTTCAATTTATTCTAAAATGTCGATAATAATGAAAAAATATTTTATAATATTGTACAGGGAAACCCATAGTACAATATATATATATATATATAGAAGGGAAAGATCCAACTTCCGGCACTTCCGGTTGATTAATCTCTTGATAAGAGTTATCTATTTGTAAATCGGAGAGGGACGATGGCTGGCTTTCATTCTCTTAGCCTGGGTGTATATGTTGTCGCATTTCCGTGCGAAATCACTCACACAAACAATAAATACCATACAACTTCCGGCCATTTCTTTCAAGAGATTATCCCCTCCCCTCTCAGTGTCATTCACACTTCTATACGTCACAAGACAACGCAATCGATCAAAAAGTATAATCGAAAATATACTTTTCCTTATTTATTTCTATCTTTACTTATTATTATAATCGGCTTGCGCGACGACGCGACGCCGACGTGATTATTTTAATTTTAAAACCCGCTAATAGTTCATGACAAATAAAATTTATTAAAATTACGAAATTTAAGTTATTATTTTAAACCCCACTAATAATTGATGACAAATAAAATTGATTAGAATTAAGAAATTTAAATTATCTTACTTATTATATTAAACGAGCAATTCTTGTATATTATTATTATCTATATAAATAAAAATGTACTGTTACGCTTAAGTGATACGTCGAAGGATCTCCGAAAGTTCTTCACCGATTTCTTTGAAATTTTCACACAACATTCCATTCAAATAAACGAGTGTTTTTATATATAGTGTTTTTATATATATCACACCCGTGGCATGTAAAAAGTATTTTTTTCGAGGAAACAACGCCAGTGCCTCTCTGGGGGGGGGGGGTAAAAGCAAACAAACAGGATGGCCGATAATAGCGTTTTGGAAATCTTTCAACTGTCAATATTATTTTTGGTTAAGGGAACAATTTTGACAAATAATATATAATTCATTTACTGTTTTAATACCTATTCTATAATTATTTGAATTTTCAATTTATTTTCAAAACTATTATTATTTTTTAAATATATTTAAATTTTTGATTGGAAGGTAAGAAATATAACATATAATCTTATATATATATAAATTTTAACTATAATACGAGACGCTTCCCGCCAGGGGCTAGGTGACGCCGGGCAGAAGGCTCTAACGATTTGGATGAAATTCACGGGTTAGGGGGTTTTGCGGTTGACAATTCGATCTGTCACGGTCTCATCTTCGGCTAAGTTGTTTTTGATCGGTTTTTTTGTTAATTGAAATAATTATTCACATTTGGTTGTCTCGATAAAAATGTATAATTACATTTTTATTCAATTTACTTTTAATAATTAATTGGTTTTTTAATTTTATATCCCATTAATAATTCATTACAAATATTATTATATTTATATTAGAATTTATAAATTTAATTAAAACCAATCGACTTGATTGGGGAATAATGGAATTGAAATAATTATCGGAAAAGAGGTTTTTTTATCTAATTAGATTTTTCCTCTTATTAAAAACAAGGACTAAATATGAATAAGGACACTCGATGGTGGAGAAGCAATCTCCGGAATCGAAGCTAAAATACAAGGTATACATTAATTAATGTAAAATAATTGGTTTAATAAAATTTATAAAAAAAAATTTAATTAAATGAAATGGGGAGGAATGGAGAGAGGAAATACCAATCGACTTGATTGGGGAATTATAGAATTGAAATAATTATCGGAAAAGAGGTTTTTTTATCTAATTAGATTTTTCCTCTTACTAAAAACAAGGACTAAAGATGATCAAGGACACTCGATGGTGGAGAAGTTATCTCCGGAATCGAAGCAAAAAATACAATGTATACATTAATTAATGTAAAATAATTGGTTTAATAAAATTTATAAAAAAAAAAAAAAAAAAAAAAAAAAAAAAATTTAATTAAATGAGAGAGGGAGAGGATCCAATCGACTTGATTGGGGAATAATGGAATTGAAATAATTATCGGAAAAGAGGTTTTTTTATCTAATTAGATTTTTCCTCTTATTAAAAACAAGGACTAAAGATGAATAAGGACACTCGATGGTGGAGAAGCAATCTCCGGAATCGAAGCTAAAATACAAGGTATACATTAATTAATGTAAAATAATTGGTTTAATAAAATTTATAAAAAAAAAAAAAAATTTAATTAATTGGAGCTATTTTTTAAAGAATATTAAATGATTAAATTATTATAAAGCAAAAAATTACCGAGCAACTCTATGTGTTCCAGGTTCTTATTTTAAAACCCACTACAGATTCTAGGGGACGCAGTTGGTCAAAATATACAATCAAAGTTCTAAAATCTCAATCAATCAATCAATCATCAATTTCTATGTACTTTTTTGTATGCAGAAATCAGAAATACATAAATTAATCACTAATACGAACAACTTTTCAAAATTTTGGATAAAAGTATTTTTTATCCAATAATTTAAAAAAAGTTTCACCAGGTACCTACCAACAACAAATTCCTTAAAAACTAACTTTTCAAAAAGTTGAATTTTGAAGACCTGTTCAATTCTTTATAATAATCGGCTTGCACGACGACGCCGACGTGATTATTTTAATTTAAAACCCACCAATAGTTCATGACAAATAAAATTCAGTATTCCGGTGCCCAGGCGGGATTCGGAGCTGGTTATTTATAATAAACTATTGGTGGGTTTTTTTTTGTTTCATTTTTTTTGAATATAATATAACTTTTTAATTATAAAACCCACAAATAGTTCATGACAAATAAAATTCAGTATCCCGATGCGCAGACGGGATTCGGAGCTGGTTATTTATAATAAACTATTGGTGGGTTTTTTTTGTATTCATTTTTTGAATATAATATAACTTTTAATTATAAAACCCACAAATAGTTCATGACAAATAAAATTCAGTATTCCGGTGCCCAGACGGGATTCGGAGCTGGTTATTTATAATAAACTATTGGTGTTTTTTTTTGTTTCGTTTTTTTGAAATGACATAATATAACTTTTAATTATAAAACCTACAAATAGTTAATGACAAATAAAATTTATTAAAAAATTAAGAAATTTAAATTATTATCTTAAAACCGATTACAGGTTAAATAGCTTTTTTTAGAACAACTAGTTTCCCACATTTACATTGATAAAGGGAGAATTTCTCTCGAAACATTTGATTACTTAATAAACGTTTTGTGAGTGTCTTTATAAAACATCTATATTTATTTTATAACATCATGTATATAAACATATTATGTACTTATATATTGTATAGAATAGATTGATATAGATTCTAAGATTAAGTTGCAAAATCAATAAAAGTTGCAATTTATCTATGTGTGTGTGTGTGTGTGAAGAGGAAAAGGGAAGGCAATCTAGAGAGATAGGGGGCAATTGTAAATGAGGGGGTGGGGGAGGGGTGATTAAGGCAAGGGGGAATAATAAATTTTTATCTCGTCCACTTAGTACATGCAATTGCTTTTATTTCTCTCTTTCTGATTTTGTTTTTCACTTTATGAGAGATTACAATTTAAATAAGAAGGTTCTTTACCATACCATACCATACAATTGGTCAATTGGTATCTTTGATTTATGTAATACCTTCTATCTATCTATTAATTACATATTACACAAATAGGCTAGATTGGATTTTAACATAATAGTACCTGGAGGCACCGAGCGATGCTCGGTATCTTCTTCCTTCAGTTAAAATCTTTATTTTAATATTATTTTTAATTTAAAATTCTGATAAAAAGGTCGATTTTTATTTGAGAGACGTTTTCAAATTAAAAAAATACAAATATAGCTATATAGTATTCGACCACTGTACCACCACCTCCACACTGTTCGACCCCAACCCCGAAACCTCGCCCTACCCCCGGATCCCCACCACTGCCACCCTCACATCCACCACATCCAGCCCCGCTCCGCATCAAGATAGCTTTCTCATCCTCAAAACTTGTTAATAGATTTTGTTTCATCAAAATCTCAGAGCCTTTTTTCAAATTAAAAAAAAAAAAATACAAATACCTGGAAGACCCAGCTTTGTTCGGGTTTAGTTAATGCTTGACAACAACACACCACAATAGTTATTCAACGCCTTTGAGAACAATAGCCCAACCCATTGTCTGTCTGGTTACAATAGTAAAAGGAAAACCTTTTTTTTAAACTCCATGATTTGGATCTGTCTACCTGAGAATAATTAATTTGATTACGATAAAACCCATCAAAAACAATTTTGTCGAAGATGAGACCGTGACAGATCGAATTGTCACCCAAAAACCCCCTAACCCGTGAATTTCATCAAAATCGGTAGAGCCCTTTTCAAAATAGAACCAAGATACAAATATATATATATATATATATATAAATTTCTGCTCGTTTAATCAGAGTAGATAGATAATAATAATACTAATAATAATAGAGTCGAGCCCTCATACCAAGATTTCCTAGCAAAGATTCTCATTTAAAAACCTACTACCTGGAACACCGAGCGTTCGTTGCTCGGTAATTTTTTACTTTAGTTCAGAGTGATATATTAATATTATTTTTAATAATTTAATATTCGATAAAAAATACCTCAATTAATCAAATTGCCAAATTTTTTTTTTATAAATTTTATTAAACCAATTATTTTACATTAATTAATGTATACATTGTATTTTTGCTTCGATTCCGGAGATTACTTCTCCACCATCGAGTGTCCTTATTCATCTTTAGTCCTTGTTTTTAATAAGAGGAAAAATCTAATTAGATAAAAAAACCTCTTTTCCGATAATTATTTCAATTCCATTATTCCCCAATCAAGTCAATTGGTCCTATCCATCATCCCTTTCAAATTGCCAAATTCTAAATATAATAGATATTATTTGTAATCAATTATTAGTGGGATATAAAATTAAAAGCCAATTAATTATTAAAAGAAAATTTAATAAAAATGTAATCTACTATTATTAAACGAGCAAAAATTATAAATATATATATATATTTGTATCATTGTTCTATTTTGAAAACGGCTCTACGGATTTTAATGAAACCAACCCTATTAACAAGTTTTGAGGATGAGAAAACGATCTGGCTAGGTCTGGACTTCGACAAATTTCATCTTAATTGATCTTTTCTTAATTAAAGTAATTATTGATAGATGAAAATCTCAATAAAAAAGTTTGTTTACATTTTTTTCAATTATCTTTTATTTTTATTAATTGTTTTTTTAATTTTAAAACCCACTAATAGGTTTTATCAAATATTATTATATTATATTAAAATTAGGATTTTTTTGTTTTTAATTAACAGGTGTCTAAATCATAACAAAACAGGTGTGTTTACAAATAAAAGTGGCATTTTTTTTATATAACTTGGAAACAAATCTTATTTAATTTTATGTTTTTATTTCAGATTCTATGCGATTTTTTTTTATTATTATTTTCCTATTTAATTTTTTATAATGTTTATCAATATGAACGAATGTGGGCAAATTATGTGGTGGGGTGGATGTGGGAGGTGCAGTTGTGGGGGATCCGGGGGTGGAGTGGGGGTTAGGTGCGTGATTTAGGGGGGGGGGTCCAGGGGGGCATGTACTATATATTTTTGTATTTTTTAATTTGGTTACCGTGCATCGCTCGGTGGCTCCAGGTACTTATACATTATACAACCACCTGTGAATAATTATTTCAATTAACAAAAAACCCATCAAAAACAACTTAGCCGAAGATGAGACAGATCGAATTGTCAACACAAAAACCACCTTACCCGTGAATTTCATCCA
Source organism: Forficula auricularia (assembly GCA_024734495.1). Lineage (NCBI taxonomy): Eukaryota > Metazoa > Arthropoda > Insecta > Dermaptera > Forficulidae > Forficula > Forficula auricularia. Next base: position 16,297,563 of record JALMQS010000128.1, read on the forward strand.
AATCGTTAGAGCCGTTTTCGAGAAACCGATTCTATATATATATACATGAATTGATCGTTTAATATAATAAGTTTAAAAGATTTTAATTCATAAAGAGAAATCAAACTATTTGTGGGTTTTAAGATAAATAAACTAATTAAAATTTAATAAATTTTGAATTTGAAAAATATTTGTTTGTTATATATTTAAGCCCATATCATTACAACGCTTTAAAAGCTCAATAAAACTACAGGAAAAAGAAACCAATAGAACAAATAGAATTTTTCTAAGATGTCGCGCGAACGTAAAAAAGTATATTATTGGTCAGAATTTAATTTATTTAGGTTATTTAAACCATAAAACAAGCATAAAAAACTAGTGTGTTTATTTTAAAAATTTTAACTAATAGAAAAAAATTACAAAAATATCTTGATTTTTGCAATTTTTCATAAGTTTAAAGATAGATGCGCGAGCGGAACATGTTAACCGATTTTAATTTTTTTTTTATGTCGTTTATCTTCTTATTACAATAGGCAACTTTTTCGCAATAAAGCGTTTTCAAAAAAAAAAAAAAATCAGTTTTTTCGACCCACCCATACCCTATAATCTTGAATATTTAAAAATATTTACATTTTGAGAAAAAAATCAGGACCTATTTAATTTATTTCACATTAAATAAATCTATTATAGTAATATGGAGTGGATCTGGAATTGAACATGACTAATCCGGAGAGTATATATCACATTATAAAATTATTATTATTATTTTAGAATATGTTTTAAAGAAAAATTGAATCATTTCCTTAAACAAGAAAAACCACAATAAATGATAAATAAAATGTTCAAAAAAAAAACTATTATCTTTTAATTGAAAAATATTTAAAATAATCATACATTTAATATCAGTTGCGGGGAGTGTGCTTTGAGTTCAACTAAAAGGCAGCTTCAAAAATAATATTTTTGGAAATTTTTTTTTAATTAAATTTAACCTGTTATATGTTTAAATAAATTTTCTTTCAAATTTTAAATAATTATTCTTATTTGATTTTTTTCGAAAATTTCCAAAATATTTTCATTTAAAAAAAAAGTAACATGTTTTATGTTAAACAAATAATAATAGCGAGCTTTTCGTGCGTGCCTTTGGCACACCCTCGAAGCTCGGCCCTCCGGGCTGGTGCCCTGGCGGGCAGCGTCTCGGTCCAAAAATTTTATTCCTCTTAAAAAACCACACTCCAAATGTATACCTGTAAACTCCCGAAAATACATAGTCTCTTAAAAGTTTCGCCTCATTTTCGTCCTGACACAGCTACAGAAATGAGGCTCTAGATATGAATCTGGGAGTATTTTTTTTTCTATAATCTACAGCATTGTGATATTTTTTGTGTGGAAATATGTAGATTTATTTAAATAAGTCGGGATCGTGTGAGGAGGAGAATTATATTATATCATTTTTTTAAATTTGGGATCGATAATCGATATAAGGCTCCAAATATTTAAAAGAGATCAGGTGTTGTTTGTATGACAGGCTGCTCCATCCAGTATTGCCATGAGAAACTCATATGGGCATGCGTGTCTTAAGTCGTTCAATTTTGTAAAAATCAAAAAATAAGAATAACAAAATTTAGATTTTTAAAAAATTATAAAAAAGTGGCAAATTATTAAAAAATAAACAAATAATATATAAAATATAAATCAAATAAGATGTGATTAATTTCTTCTTCTGTGCGCAAAGAAAAGCGAATTGAATATTTAATTTTTGAGTGGTGAGGGGGGGGAGGAATAATTATCAATATATTTAATGTTTCTTAATTTAAAATCAATTGGAGTCTTTCATTTCAAAATTCGAGTTCAAATTACAATTATATTTCAAATTTGCCGCAAATATACCGACGGCATCAGCGCTCCCTGTCGGCAGCATTACGTTAGCGTTGCTGCAAATTAATCTGGGCTATTATATATATAATAATAATTAAATTCCATAGAATCCAAATTATTTTAGTGACTTAAGTATTATATATTAGAAGGTATTTGAACGGAAAAAGTAGAAAATCAAACAATTCTCATCGATTTACACGCTGGCTACTTTCACTCATATGGTCATTTTAAATCAAAATTAATTTAAAATAAAATAAATAAATAAATAAATAAAACTATTTCTATTTAAAAGAAATCTTTACAATAATAACAATTTTTTATATTTTTGACACCGCATAAACTTTCATCCAAAAAAATAATTTGATTAAAATTTGAATAAGATTTTTGATTTGCGTGAAAATAATATAACATGTATATAAAACTTATAAATGTCCTATTTATTTTACGTGCTATAACACTCTGACTGACGGACAGACACATATTGTAGCGATACCAATAGGTCCTGTTTTACTTATAGTGAGCCGCTGAAAAAGTCAAAAATAAAATGACTAAGCGTTTGGACATTAAAGAATAAAACTCTGTTTATAATTTAAAACTCCCTACACTGAAAAAACGATATATTTATAGTTAAGAAATTATATTTGATATGAATAGATGGTGAAGTTAATTATGGCGAAATCGATCTCTGTTCAATATGAATAAATGATATACTTATTTTAAGTATTCTCATATTTTTAGAGCAACTCTAGATATATTAATAGTTAAGATGCCGTTATTTGAACCAAGCATCAATAAGTAAATCATGAAAATATTGCTATTTGAGTAAGAAACTGAAATAGTTAAATTTAATAGTTGGTATTAAATGGAATAATAAGTAATTACAACAAGAAATGATATAAATTTGAATATTTTTGATTTATAATAAATATATTATATGTATTTCTGACTAGAAGATGAGTATATTCATTTGATGTAGAATCTATATTCAATCAAATGAATTATATAAATATTTATTTTAATTATTCATTTGGTTGAATTAATTAGATAAAAATTTGAATTAATTATTATATTTGATTTAAGTTACGAGGTAATCTAATTTTAATATATATTAATATTTCTTATAATCTTATAGTGGGTTTTAAAATTAAAAAAAAAAACAATTAATAATGTAAACAAAATTTTTGTTAATTTTTTTTTAATATCTTAATTATTAAGATATCACTATTTGCAAAAAATCTAAGTCGTTTTATGATAACAAGACATTCAATTGATATTAAGAGATATCTAATAGAATAAACTAGATCACTCAAGTATATAATATATTTGGATTAAATACCTAAAAATGTTGTCATATTTGGAATGATTTCGATATATTTATAAATTTATATTTTATTGCCAACGTTTCGTCAACTTTGTTGACTTTTTCAGGACTCAAATAATTAACTCTCCTGCATATTTGTCATTTTTATAAAAAAAATTTGTTTTATTTTATACCCATAATTTTAATGTATTATTTTGTTTTTATTATTGTTATAGTCTTATTTTATAAGTTATTATAATGTATTATTTTGCTTTTTATTATTAATATTGTTATATTGTATTATGTTTTATAAATATTGTACTATATTACTGTATATTAGGCATTAGCAGTTGAAATAGATAAATAAATAAATATATCTTGATTATTAATCAAATATCTTTGGAATAAATAAGAGCTCATTAAAAATGCTCAACTCTATCAATATATTTATTATAAAGAAATTGTTTTTTCAGTGTACGATTTCAATAAATAAATAGAATTATTTCAAATAATAGTAGCTTAATTTGTGCGCCACCCTGTATTACTTGTATTCTGACTCTATCTCGTGTCTAGTATATAAATTGTTAAGCACTTTGAAAGATATGCTTAAGTAATTTGATGAATCACTGAATGAGTAAGTTGTATACTGTGTATGTGTATATATAAAGTATATATCGGAGAGATTGAGCATGAAGATAAATGCAGAAACAGCCAAAGAGGGACACAAAGACATTCGCCTCCAGTTAAAATGGTCGTAAACGTGTCATTTAGCTTTTGCCTTTGACTGTACAGTGAGGTGTTGAAATTCCGTGTATGCATAATTAAATTTTAATTAACATTTGATAGGGGCTAGAATGTCTAAACAAGGGGTTTAATTTAAAAGCGCGCACCCTTTAACGTTTATTAGGTGGAGGGCCGAAGGAGCTTGCTAGGGCTCGACAGGTAGACAAAAAGGGCCCCCCTGTGCGGGCAGAAGGGCATCTATGGTATCTCCAGTGATTCAATTTGCTTGCTGCGGGCGGCCTAACCTAACCACTCGCTCAATTATTATATCACTTATCACTTATCAACCACCCGCACAATTCACGCATCCTCTAATGTCCGACAACCTGCCCTCCTCAAAACGGCGACTCAAATATTTCTTCCCTTTCAAAATACATACTATCTATCTACTCTTATTAAACGAGCAAAAATTGTTTATATATTTATTTGTTTGTATAATTGTATCTTAGTCCTATTTTGAAAACGGCCGCACCGATTTTGATGAAATCAACTCTATTATCAAGTTTTGAGGATGAGAAAACAATCTGGCTAGGTCTGGACCTCGACAAATTTCATCTTAATTGATCTTTTCTTAATTAAAATAATTATTGATAGATGAAAATCCCAATAAAAAAGTTTGTTTACATTTTTTTCAATTATCTTTTATTTATTAATTGTTTTTTTTAATTTTAAAACCCACTAATAAGTTATAGCAAATATTAATATATATATTAAAATTAAACAATTTAATTGATTGAGAGGAGATTGGGGATGGGGAGAGAGAACCAATCGACTTGATTGGGGAATAATGGAATTGAAATAATTATCGGAAAAGAGGTTTTTTTATCTAATTAGATTTTTCCTCTTATTAAAAACAAGGACTAAAGATGAATAAGGACACTCGATGGTGGAGAAGCAATCTCCGAAATCGAAGCTAAAATACAAGGTATACATTAATTAATGTAAAATAATTGGTTTAATAAAATTTATAAAAAAAAAAAAAAAAATTAATTGATTGGGGGTTGAGGGGATTGAATTGGAAATAAATATTATCGGAAAAGAGGTTTTTTATTTAATTAGTTTTTTCCTCTTATTAAAAACAAGTACTAAAAAGATGATCAAGGACACTCGATGGTAGAGAAGTAATCTCCGGAATCGAAGCACAAATACAATGTATACATTAATGAAAAAATAATTGGATTAATAAAATTCTACTCTATAATTTGTTATTTAATTAAAAAAAATAATTATACGGAATTTATTTATATACCTATATATATATAATCTGTGGGCCACTAGAAAATTAGTAATGCAAAAACTGGGGGTGGGGGTGGGTGGTACAGAAGGTAGGGTGCAGGGTTGATGGAGTGGATACTACATTGATGTAGTGGTTGATGTAGTAATACTACATTATAATTGAAAGGGAAGACAGAGGGGAATAATGTCGCATTGGATTTCCTTCACTGACTTTTCAAAACCCTGAAGAAGGAGGGAATAGCTTCCGAAACTTCGGTTTTATGAATAAAAAGATAGTGTAAATTATCTTCTTCTTTTTTAAACTGCCTCATCGATGTCCACTTAATTCACTTATCAGTCCGTCTCCAAAAATTACTCCAATCTTTCAATTTAAACTCTACCCCAGGTAACACACAATATCCTCAGAATATTCTAAGAAGATTTAAATGTCCTTAGAATATCCTTAGAATATTCTGAGGATATTGTGGTTACCTGGGACAATTGCGAAATTTAATAATATCCTACGTATGATTTGAATTTTGAAAAATAATATATCGATATGCAATAGTTGATAGATTAAAAATTCGAAAAATGATCGGTATGTAATATCGATGTTTAAATATGAATATTTCGAAATTTTTACTCGCGCAAGATGACGATAACATTATTGGAATCTACTCTTATTAAACGAGCAAAAATTGTATATTTATTTATATATATATTTGTATCTTGGTTCTATTTTGAAAACGGCCCTACCGATTTTGATGAAACAAAATCTATTAACAAGTTTTGAGGATGAAAAAACGATCTGGCTAGGTCTGGACCTCATCAAAATTCATCTTAATTAAAGTAATTATTGATAGATGAAAATCTCAATAGAAAAAAAATGACTCGACGGATGTCAGATTAGAACCTGAGACCTCATGCATCAGAGGCATAGACTTTACCACTGGGCCATAGAACTATTTTAAAAATCTCTGCTTTTTACTTTTACTAAAATGAATATTTTTGAATTAGACTTTATTATAAGTGTGGAAATAATTGAATATATTATATATAGCTATGTATTTAATAAATAGAATTCATTGAATAAATTGCGGCGAGGCAAATTTGAAATATTTATAATTGAATTAAGCTGAAAGAAAGACAACAATTAATTTTAAATCCAGAAACATTAAATATATTAATAATTATTCCTTGGCCTCCCCCTCCACTCTTCTAATTAAAATTAAATATTCAATTCTCTTTTCTCAGGGCAATTAATAATAATAAATAATTAATAATTTTCCTATTTATTTTTTATAATGTTTATCAATATGAACGAATGTGGTCAAATTGGTGTACGAGTAAACAAATATACACATAATATGTGGAGCACTAGAAAGATAGAAGTGCAAAAACTGGGTGTAGGGGTGGGGATGGATCTGGGGGGTGCAGGAGGTGGGGTGCAGTTGTGGGGGATCCGGGGGTGGGATGCGCAGTTGGGGTGGGGTGGGGCGGAGTAAGGGTGCAGTGGTGGGGGTGAGGTGTGTGGTTTGGGGGGTCAGGGGTTACCGTGCATCGCTCGGTGCCTCCAGGTACTTATTACTTATATATTTAAAAGATTATATAATCATTCTATATATTTCAATAAAATTAAATTAAAAATTAAATTTTAATTATTATTCTAGTTGATCAAAATAAGATATATTTATTATACCAACTAATATCAATAAATTTAGTTTGAAATTAAAGAAATTAAAAATATTGATAAAATTTTTTTATTATTAAGATATACCATATTTATCTACGTACGTATATTATAAATAAATGGATTAGATATCAAACGATGAGATAGTTAATTTTTGTTTTCAATAAATCAAAAAATAATAATAAATAATTTAAGAAAAATATATCGATAGAAAATAACTTCTTTTTTTGAAATTTAAGAATGCCTTATCTTAAAAATAGCCGCGCAAATAAAAACACCATTAACGCCACCTATAGCCAAAAAAATGAAACAAGTATAAAAAACAAATCATAATTTACCCATGCGGAAATCTCCATGTTTTGTAAAAATGATTTTCAAAATATTTGAATTTTAAAAGGGTAAAAAAAAATAACGTTTTCTTTTGGTTTCATGAACAATTTCTTCGGAATGACTTAGGCTAAAAATTTGAAATTTCCCAGGTAGAATATATTTAAAACGTCAAATCTCACTAAGAATTTTGTTTTTAATTATTAGTTGTAATGAGATAAAACAATCAAAAAAAAAAAATTAGTTTTTCATCTGGTCAAAACCAAAAATCCTCTATTTTTTGGTTCAGAGGTCAAATTTTGAAAAAAAAAATGAAAAAATACTTTTAAAATATTTCAACAATAAATCTAAATTCCAAAAAAAAACTTAAAAAACTCAAGGAGATTAAGCAGTTTAAAAATTTCCAAAATTTACCCCAAAATGACTAGGTATATATCTCCCTTTTAGAACAGGTGTTGTGGTAGAAATTAAAACTAACACAATCGGGTCGCTGTCACAAATGTCATATGCATAATCAAAGAATAAATAAATACTGGTTTTTGTTTATATTCATTCAGCTGTCAGAAGACCCAAATGTGCTAGTTCAAGCTTTCACCGCAAGTTGGCATATCAGCAATTTCCAGTTACTAAATAGTAAATATTTGTGAATTAATTCTATAGCAATCGAGGATGGGAAAGTTTCAAGGGCCGGATTTGTTGTTTCTATTTTAATTCTTCACCATAAGCTAAAAACATATCGATATCTTTTCTGGTTTAAGAGATCTTGAAAATCATTTTGAGGCCGTTTCCCCGCTTTAGGGTTCGATTTTCAAAAATCTCTCATTAACTCATCCGAAATTTCATCTTTCTAAGCCCAGCGGTTTGGGGCTGTGCGTGAGTCAGTGAATGACTACGTCACCTTCTCTTTTTATATATATGTATAAAGATATATGAATATGTATATGTAAATTTGCATCAAGCATCAACCTTGTTGATCCCCCTTATGAATTTATTGAGCTTTTAAAGCGCCGTAATGATATGGGCATAATTCAACAAACAGGTATATTTCAATTTGAAAATTAATTAAATTAATTAGTTTATTTATTTTGAAGCCCGCAAATAGTTTATTTAACAATTTTGATCAAGAAGGGATTTAGCGGCTCTCAGAGATGAGCAAAGCAAGACCAAGACCAAGACTGCAAGACAAAGACTTTGCTTTGCTCATTACTATGTAAAGTTACTTGTAAAGTCTTCTATAGGGTGTTTAGAAAGTCCTGATCACTATTAAGAAAAATATTATTATTATTTTGATTTTGAGTATTAATATTAGTGATGAGCAAAGCAAGACCAAGACCAGACTGCAAGACAAAGATTTTGCTTTGCTCATCACTATGTAAAGTTACTTGTAAAGTCTTCTATAGGGTGTTTAGAAAGTCCTGATCACTATTAAGAAAAATATTATTATTATTTTGATTTTGAGTATTAATATTAGTGATGAGCAAAGCAAGACCAAGACCAGACTGCAAGACAAAGACTTTGCTTTGTTCATCACTATGTAAAGTCACTTGAAAAGTCTTCTATAGGGTGTTTAGAAAGTCCTGATCACTTTTAAGAAAAATATTATTAATATTTTGATTTTGAGTATTAATATTAATGATGAGCAAAGCAAGAACAAGACCAAACTGCAAGACAAAGACTTTGCTTTGCTCATCACTATGTAAAGTCTTCTATAGGATGTTTAGAAAGTCCTGATCACTTTTAAGAAAAATATTATTATTATTTTGATTTTGAGTATTAATATTAGTGATGAGCAAAGCAAGACCAAGACCAGACTGCAAGACAAAGATTTTGCTTTGCTCATCACTATGTAAAGTCACTTGTAAAGTCTTCTATAGGGTGTTTAGAAAGTCCTGATCACTTTTAAGAAAAAATTATTATTATTTTGATTTTGAGTATTAATATTAGTGATGAGCAAAGCAAGACCAAGACCAGACTGCAAGACAAAGACTTTGCTTTGTTCATCACTATGTAAAGTCACTTGAAAAGTCTTCTATAGGGTGTTTAGAAAGCCCTGATCACTTTTAAGAAAAATATTATTAATATTTTGATTTTGAGTATTAATATTAATGATGAGCAAAGCAAGAACAAGACCAAACTGCAAGGCAAAGACTTTGCTTTGCTCATCACTATGTAAAGTCTTCTATAGGATGTTTAGAAAGTCCTGATCACTTTTAAGAAAAATATTATTATTATTTTGATTTTGAGTATTAATATTAGTGATGAGCAAAGCAAGACCAAGACCAGACTGCAAGACAAAGACTTTGCTTTGTTCATAACTATGTAAAGTCACTTGTAAAGTCTTCTATAGGGTGTTTAGAAAGTCCTGATCACTTTTAAGAAAAATATTATTAATATTTTGATTTTGAGTATTAATATTAATGATGAGCAAAGCAAGAACAAGACCAAACTGCAAGACAAAGACTTTGCTTTGCTCATCACTATGTAAAGTCTTCTATAGGATGTTTAGAAAGTCCTGATCACTTTTAAGAAAAATATTATTATTATTTTGATTTTGAGTATTAATATTAGTGATGAGCAAAGCAAGACCAAGACCAGACTGCAAGACAAAGACTTTGCTTTGTTCATCACTATGTAAAGTCACTTGTAAAGTCTTCTATAGGAGTGTTTAGAAAGTCCTGATCACTTTTAAGAAAAATATTATTATTATTTTGATTTTGAGTATTAATATTAGTGATGAGGAAAGCAAGACCAAGGCCAAGACTGCAAGACAAAGACACTTTGCTTTGCTCATCACTATGTAAAGTCTTCTATAGGATGTTTAGAAAGTCCTGATCACTTTTAAGAAAAATTTTATTATTATTTTGATTTTGAGTATTAATATTAGTGATGAGCAAAGCAAGACCATGACCAAGACTGCAAGACAAAGACTTTGCTTTGCTCATCACTATGTAAAATCACTTGTAAAGTCTTCTATAGGGTGTTTAGAAAGTCCTGATCACTTTTAAGAAAAATATTATTATTATTTTGTTTTTGAGTATTAATATTAATGATGGGCAAAGCAAAGTCTTGGTCTTGCTTTGCTCATCACTACTCAGAGATGCTATATACCATATATACCATCCAACTAGGTCTTTCTCTCTTGAGTTAGCGTCGCTATTACAGTTCTAATTCCACTCTATAATTCTGATTAAGAATTTAAAATAAAAAAAATTGTTTATTCATAGAATGAAATCTGTTGATAAGAATTCCAGTTAATCACTTTTGATAATTTTCCTTATATAGATAACCGACCGCATTTGGTTTCTATAATATTCAGATAGTATATTCATATTCTAGCATATATTAAAATGGATGACTCTAATGGGTTTATCCGATTTCAAAGTACAAAAGATTTAGTATTAAAGGTTAAAATTAGCCAAGAAAGAGATTGAAAACTATGGGCGAGCCGGATATAACATATCGTCGGCTTAAGAGTGTAAACCTGCTAACTACAGTTTTTATGATATATCATATATTAATACCGTTCGAAAGAAAAAGAGATGCAGCATCGTCCGAGTAAAACTGCTACTTAAAATTACGATCATAAGTTGTAGAAAAAAAATGTGAAAAATAGTTTTTTCCATAACAACAAGTACCTGGAGGCGCCGAGCGATGCTCGGTAACTTCTTCCTTCAGTTAAAAGCTTTATTTTAATATTATTTTTAATTTAAAATTCTGATAAAAAGGTCGATTTTTATTTGAGAGCCGTTTTCAAATTAAAAAAAATACAAATATATATAGTAATCGCCCACTGTACCCCCATCCCGCTTGACCCCACCCCCGAAACCTCGCCCTACCCCCGGATCCCCCACCACTACACCTCACCTCCTGCACCTGTTTTGATTCAACCATATGATTCATTTTTATTCATCCAATTGTTAATAAATAAAACCTATCAAAATGTGTTGTTTTTTCAGAAAATTGAGACCTGCTTATGCGAAATATATTTTTAAATAAATTCTTGATTATTTTTTATTCTATTAAATAAATAAAGTTCTTTATAAAAACAATTATAAAACGTTTATTAATATTTCTAACGTTTATGGAGAACAAAATATGTTAAAATCCACAATCACAATACTTCTTCAAGGCCTTTTAGAACAATGAATTAAGGCAACCCATTGTCTGCCTGGGTACAAAAGGAAAAGGGAAACCTTTTTTAAAACCCTAAGAATGGGATTTGTCTACCTGAGAATAATTAATTTGATTACGAAAAACCCATCAAAAACAATTTTGTCGAAGATGAGACCGTGACAGATCGAATTGTCACCCCAAAAACCCCCTAACCCGTGAATTTCATCAAAATCGGTAGAGTCGTTTTCAAAATATAACCAAGATAAAATATATAAACAAACAAATATATATATGTACAAATAAATATACAATTTTTGCTCGTTCAATAAGAGTAGATATTATATTTTGTTTATTTTTTTCTCTCTCCTGTAAAATTTCCTTGTTGTGAGTTAGCAGGTTTACTCTCTAAGGCGACGATATTATAAGGAAATTATATTAATAATACACTATTATATGACATTAATATTTATAGGTATAATATTGTTAAATGGTAAGTACGGTGTTGCCGCCATGTGGTAGAAATTGAAACTAACGCAATTGGGTCGCTGTCACAAATGCAATATGCATAATCAAAGAATAAATAAATATTGGTTTTTGTTTATGTATCATTTAAACACCGATCAATCACCTGTCGGAAGACCCAATTGTACTTGTTTTTTCAGAAAATTGAGACCTGCTCTTGATTATTTTTTATTCTATTAAATAAATAAAGTTCATTATAAAAACAATTATAAAACGTTTATTAATATTTCTAACGTTTAGGAAAACAAAATATGTTAAAATCCACAATCACAATACTTCTTCAAGGCCTTTGAGAATAAAGGATTTACCCGACCCAATGTCTGCCTGAGCACAAAAGGAAAAGGGAAACCTTTTTTTTAAAACCCTAAGAATGGGATTTGTCTACCTGGGAATAATTAATTTGATTACAAAAAAAACCCATCAAAAACAATTTTGTCGAAGATGAGACCGTGACAGATCGAATTGTCACCCCAAAAACCCCCTAACCCGTGAATTTCATCAAAATCGGTAAAGCCGTTTTCAAAATAGAACCAAGATACAAATATACAATTTTTGCTCGTTTAATAAGAGTAGATAACAAGCTTTGTACATAAATTTTTGCCATGGGTAAATACCCCGTCAACTTTGTAAAAACAAAAACAAAAATAAACATGATAATAATAATAATAATTTCAATATGTAATTGATTTTTCTATTATGTTGTTGTTGAGAGTATTAAATATTGATGATGCTGATTATTATTATTATTATTATTATTAGATGAGGTGTCTCATTAAGAATGCAGAGAAGATAACCATCATGTAACCCAGCAGCCAGCCAGCCTTAAGAAAATCTTTCAATTTAATCTTACAAAAAATCAAAAAAATCGATTTGTTGTTGTTGATGTTGTTGAATTAGAAAATAATTTGTATAATATTGGAATTTTTAAAAACTAAATTTCATTGGTATTGGGCATTTTTTGTTATGTATGTTCACCCATAACTTCTTTGTTTATGAACCGATTTTAATGATTCTTTCTACGTTTGGATCAGTATAGCTCCAAGATAGTCAAGATACCTAACTATTTGTTAAACCAACTGATCAAGGGTTCATAGCCCAAAATATATATAGAGATAAATAAAAAATCTCCAAAATAATTTAAAAGATTTTTTAATTTTATTTATTTCCACTTTGTGAAACACCACTATAATCCGTTAAATAATTCCTGTGTTTAATATGTTTCCCTATAAACCAACACCGCTTTCTTTAAACTTTATTTATTTATTCATTCATTTTTATGTACGAGTATGTTCAGCGAGAACTTTTTCCCACGTGTACCGATTTCGATGATTCTTTATTTATCGGAAAGATGGTAGTACCTTAGGAGTGGTCCCATATTAAAATAAAAAAAAATTAATTATAAATAATAAATAATAAATAAATAATTTATAAATAATATAAATAATTAATTATTAAAAAAATTCAGTGGAATTAAAATTAAAAAAAAATAATCCAAATTAATAATAAATAAATAATATATAAATATAAATAATATATAAATATAAATACTTAAGAGGGGTCGGTAGCGCAATCGGTTAAATTACCAACTTTTCTAATCCGATTAGGAGAACATCAACCTAGATTTCATCAGTTCGATCCCAGCAAGAAGATAAGTGAATTTATTTGAAAATAATAAAAAAAACCGGCCCCTCGGCTCCAGAAACTGACAATCTCTGGTTCTACAAAACCTCGCGCATGGGCAAATTTCGTAACAAGCAACCATGAATCGTGAGAGGCAAAAACAAGATTACCCCAGGTGGTAACCAATCCACCCACCCTCGAGTGGCAACCGGGCATTCAGATTCTGGGGGACCCGGACCATCACGAATTCAAGGAAGATACAATGGAAGAATAACGCCAAAAATCCATATATAGCTGGGTACCTTTAACATCAACACACTCATCCGGCCAGGAAAAATTACATAGCCTGACCATGGAACTCGATAACACGTTCCGGAAAAAGATAGAAGGTCCAACCAGAAAGAAACATCAAGCTTTGCGTGATCCCAAGGGTCCAAACGCAACAAATAATAATAATAAATAAATAATATATAAATATAAATCATTTATAATTAATTATAAAAAAAAATTCAGTCGAATTGAGAACCCCACGAATACTGATTTCGATTATTATTTTTTTATCGAAAAGGTGGTACCTTAAAGGTGGTCCCATATTAAAATAAAAAAAATTATAAAAATTAGTTATAAATAATAAATAATAAATAAATCTATATAAATAAAAATGTACTGTTACGCTTAAGTGATACGTTGAAGGATCTCCGAAAGTTCTTCACCGATATCTTTGAAATTTTCACACAACATTCCATTCAAATACACGAGTGTTTTTATATATAGTGTTTGTATAGATATCACACCTGTAGCATGTAAAAAATATTGTTTCGAGGAAACAACATGATTGCCTCTCTGGGGGGTAAAAGCAAACAAACAAGATGGCCGATAATAGCTTTTTGGAAATCTTTCAAATGTCAATATTATTTTTGGTTAAAGGAACAATTTTGACATGTAATAAATAATTTATTTACTGTTTTAATACCTATTCTATAATTATTTGCATTTTCAATTTATTTTTAAAACTATTATTTTTTTTTTAATATATTTAAATTTTTGTTCAAATCAATTTTGACAGGTAGGCAATATATAATTATTTATCATTTTTTTTTGGTCAACTATTATAAATTGTAACCATAATACGAGACGCTCCCCGCCAGGGGCCGAAGGCCCGGGCGTCAGCTAGTTAATTATAAAAAAAATCAGTCGAATTGAGAACCTCCTCCTTTTTTTGAAGTCGGTTAAAAAAATGAATTTGTTGTTGATGTTGTTCAATTAGAAAACAATTTGTTAAAATATATTTGTATAATTTTGGAATTTGTATAGAAGAGACTTAATGAGAAAAAAGGGAGGGGATAGGGGAGGGATATCAGATGGAAAGATCTGTCTGTGTGTGTGTGTATGTGTGTGTGTGTTCTTCTGTCTCTGGTGCTCTGTGTGGAGGTTTGTGATAACTGATAAACATCAGCTGGCCCTGATAACATCTAACGAAAGAGAGAGAGAGTAAAGTAACACCTGGCGTCTGACCTCCGAGAGCGTTGCGCATTCATTCCCGGGCGGAACAGTTTCATACGGCATACGGCTTACGGCTTACGGCTGCCTGCCAACTCAACTCAACTCAACTCTAGTCACAAATGAATTATTACAATCTACACTTTAAAGAACAAAATCTTTTTAACAAGAATATAAAAAGAGGAATTTAGGAAAAAAATATATTATTTTAAATAACAAAAATTAAAGAAAATCAGAAGATTATTTTTAATTATTATGTCAGAAACGTTAGCGGGAGTTCAGAAATAAACAAAAGCTTCTCATCTCTTATTTTAACCTCTTCGTAAATTAAATTAGCATATACCTAATTAACTGGTGTGGTCACCACAGGACTTCTACATTCTCATTTATTTGAAATCATCTCGACTCTCCTAATTTACACCCCCATTTCGTTATTTCAATCGGATTAAAATTTATACACTACTAAATAACTCACGAGACTTGATAAGTACACCAATTTTAAAAAAAAATCGTTTGTGCCATTTTTGAGAAAAAAACAAACGAAGAATCTTTCATGTAAATGTCAACTTCCGGTGTTTCGATTTCAACCAAAAGCTTGCTATCCCTCTTTCTAGCCTATTTCGAGCTTAAGTTTCGAATTTCGTAGATCTGAGACTTATAGTTGCGAAACGGAGGGTAAATATGCACTGACCAATGGATTTTTGGCCCCTTTTCGGCCTCAGGGTACCACAATATTCAGTTTTATGTCCTAAATCCGGTTTCCAACTATTAAGGGCAACGATTCCTTAACTAGAAGTTACAAAATTAAATTAACTTATTTCATCTCTGAGATATAAGATCACAAAGAGTCAGGACTCCGACAGGCAATTGCAATACTTCACATTATATTCTATAGAATATAAGTAATAGGGAAAGTAAAAAAGATTATATTATATTATTTTAATAATATATATCATATATGTCAGAAGGGTTGTTTTCACCCCTTGGGCGTCGAACCCAAGGGCCATACAATGTTATCCGGGCGTTTTGATAACATTTCCTATTGTTTGATTCAAATTTTCAGACGTCCTGACGTGTCGTTGGGCTCGGATAAATTATATTATAGATGAAAAAGGCAAAATCATATAAATTATAATAGATACATGATGTCTAGTTATGTAATGAATTTTGTTTTAATTAATTAGTTTGTTTATTTTTATTTTCAGACATAAACAGATAACTATTTAAACAGCTAATTTCATGTTGTTTACAAAACTATATCATATTAAAAACTATAGCGTGGTCGATTTTGCTAAGACAAACAATAATAACTCGTAAAATACTATAATATAATTGTACTAAATTTGTTCATATTTCTCGTTGAATTAGGAGAGAATTAGTGAATTTTATTAAATATTTTCATAATATCAAAATACCGAGTATGTAATAATATTATTATTTTGAGAAATATCGAATTTTAAACTAAATAAAATAAATTTGTTTGTCATAGCGTATAAAAGTATCCCTTTTAATGAGAATATTATGTTTATTCATTCATTTATTTTTTTATTTCTACTAGTTTATTTAACATTTTTAGGTTGTTTTACATTAATACCATCAGGGCAACAATGGTTTTTTGGATTGGCAGAAAAAATTTTATTTGACAGCCCATATTGATAAAATATAATATTATTATACCTTCCAAAAAATACTTGAGATATCAAATTCGTTTTTATTTGTCATTGATCAGGAGGGAATGAGGAAATTTTTGGATTTTTTTTTAATTTTAAGTTAAAGGGTATAATAATCGAAGGAGACAATAAAAGAGTGTGTCTTCTGCTTGAATTATAAATTTTATTTATAACGAGACTATAGTTTCGAGGGCTTTGACCTCTTCATCAATCTATTACAATTGATTCACAGGAATTATAAAGTATGAATGGAAAGCTAAAATTTCCACGTGGCTGAGCTAAAAATTGTCATTTATACTTGTTTTATTTTTTGGCTGTAGGTGGCGTAAATGAGATTTTTATTTGCGCGGATATTTTTAAGATAAAGCTTTCGGAAATTTCTATTTGTCGATTTAAAATTTTTTTGGTGAATTATTATATGATTTTAAAATTTGTAACGATTGGAAAATACTATTTTTTAACGCCACCTACAGCCAAAAAATTAAACAAGTATAAATGGCAATTCTTAGCTCAGCCACGTGGAAATTTTACCTTTCCATTCATACATTAATTCCTGTAAATCAATTGTAATACAGAAATTATTTAACGGATTATAGTGGTGTTTCACAAAGTGGAAATAAAATTAAAAAATTAAAAAATCTTTTAAATTATTATCTCTATACATATTTCGGCCTATGAACCCTTCATCAGGAGGTTTAACAGAAAACTGAATATAAAATTTTTACATTCTGGTGGTTAATATTTTAGTACAGGGCGAGTGGGGGGGGTGAGCCCAATGGGCGTTGAAAGAATTGTGTGGTTGAATTTAAAGGTACGTGGAAGGGAGAAACTGGGTATTGAACAAATTGTCTGGCCAAAGTCACGTACATTTCAGATAGGATGTCTATTTTCGAAATTGATTTGTAAAGGATTCTGGGAATGCCTATTAAAGGAATTTGTGTAAGGGTTTTAGACTATATAAATTTAGACAAAAGAAGAAGATATAGAAAGTTAATTCGAAGGTGAGAAAAGAGGAACAAGTTTAGTAAATTCATTCTTTAAAGATTCTGTAAGTGTAAGCAACATACTTTCTTTGTGCTCTAGCCATGTCAACCTTTGTCCCAACAATTTGCGGGACCTAATATTTAGTTTACGAGTTATAATGGTCTATGACATACAGACAGACAATATAGTGACATTAAATAGGCTCTCATTTTACATTTTAAATTAAGCCCTAAAAAGTAACAATCACACTAGTAATTTTTAAGGATTTAGGTGTCGGTTCTAGGTGAAACATTATAAATAACTTATGAGGAGAATTTTCTGATTGATAAACTAGATAAGTCAGGGGTTTACAAATTGGACTGTGATGGGTGTGATTTCTTTTATATTGGACAGACTGGTCGTTCCTTTAAAAAACGTTACTCTGAACATGAATATGCTCTTAGAGTCCTTAACAGATCAGATGATATTAATTCAGATTCTACCTCTGCTTTCGCTCTTCATTTACATTCGGAAAATCATACTGCCTCCACTTCTAATCCTACCCCAATTCATTTTGAAAAAAGTGGTCCCAGACTTCTTCTTCTAGAATCAACGGAGATTAAATTGGCCCTTCTGAATAAATCCAGTATTCTCAATAATCAATTGGACTTTGACAAAGATATAATCATTGATTCTAATTTGGCTAAAATTAATAAATTAAAAATCGGCTCTTAACTTTGATTACATAATTTGTGTTTGTTCTTTGTTTTTATTTTTGTTTTGTTTTTATTTCTGTTTCTGTTTCTAATTTAAATAATAACAATTTATTAATTTTTAAGAAAAAGATTGAAAGTAATTTCTGAACGTACTTTAACTTCTGTTTGTTGATGTAACTTTCTGAATGTACTCTTCTCTCTCAAAATTTTGTTTATGAAACTTTCTGAATATACTCATCTTTCTCAAAAAAAAATTTTACTTGTTAAACGTTCTTACAAATTTGTATTCAGTTTTTATTTGAACTCCTGAAGATGGGCTAGTAACCCGAAATATATATCGAGCTAATCAAACTCAAAAAAAACATGCATTTGTTTTAATATATTTCCTTTTTGTGAAACTTAACCTAGAAAATTCTCCTCATAAGTTAATCACACTAGGACAAGATTTTAGATTATTTAAAAAGAAAAATCATACACATGATAATATAATATAGATATAAATTCTAGTTATGAAATAAAACTAGAACGGATTAATAAATTTTCGATGATAGTAGAAAAGCAAAATCATAGAAATTATAATAAATATGAATTCAAATTATGTAATAATTTTTTTTATTAATTAATTAGTTTGTTTATTATTTTTCCAAACATAAACAAATATCTATTTAGACGGCTAATTTCATGTTGTTGACAAAATACTAATCATATAAAAACAAACAATAGGAATCCATTTTATTAATTACTTTTATTTAATATCTTTAGGAATGTAAATATCCTAGATATATAATAGTATTATCTGTTTGATATTTTATTAATATCAGGGAAATGTTCAATGGTAATGACTCTCGATCAACGCACCTATTATTAACAGCCCCTCAATTTGATCAGGGGTCGAAATCTTCTCTGGCTAGTTTTTTTTTTTTTTTGTTTCTTGAAAGAAACCCGAAAAAAGACCCTAGTATTCGAACTCGGCACAGTGTTAACGACCACAATTCACACGCATATATATATATAATGCTATTAAAGTTTTTTTTTACCTCCCCTGCCCTACACCCCCGCCTTCCCTCGAGTGATTCTTATCTAGCAGAGATCAGGAATGATAAGCGGCTCAAAGATAATGGGCCTCTGACATTGAGAAATAGCATGCATTGCCTGATTGAATATAATAATAAAACGAAACTCACGTCATTATAGAAAAATAAAACACAAGAGAAACACGAATTTTTTTTGCCTTTTTTTTTTATAATCAAATTTTTATGCACGGATGAAAGAAAATCTTTACTTGACAATAACTACTCTATTTTTAACCGACTTCAAAAAAGGAGGAGGTTATCAATTCGACTGAATTATTTTTCCCCCCTGATTGGTCCCGTTTTTTTTTTTTTTTTTTTTTTATTGGTATTGTACCTTTTTTGATATGTATGTTTAGGCATAACTTCTTTTTTTATGGAGCGATTTCGATTGTTATTTTTTTATTGGATAGGGGGTACCTTAGGGGTGGTCCCATATTAATTTGGTCAAGTTCTGATGATATAATCAATGACGAAATAACGTAAATCTCCAATTCTTATGAGCAAATAATCGAAATTATAATAAATAAAATATTTTATAAAAAAAAAAACAATCTTAAAACGTTCATTTAAAACCCGCAAACGTTTCGAGAGAATTTCTATATTTATTAATTGAATTTTTTTGATCATTTTCCGATTCATTCGCCCGACGCTTTCTCTTACGAGATGCATACAAAATATTATCTTATGTCACTATTAATAATATCACTCAAAAGAGAAAAATAAAAATAATTTTTATAAAATAAAACAAAACCGACTTCAAAAAATTAAATGCAACAAATAAAATAATAAGAACTCAAAAATAAAATAAAATACACTAAAAGGTATAAAATAATTATTATTAATATATATTATTAATATTATTAATATTAATTATTATTAATAATTATTTTGTACCTTTTAGTGTATTTTATTTTATTTTTGAGTTCTTATTATTATATTTGTTGCATTTAATTTTTCGGTTTTATTTTTTTATAAAAATTATTTTTACTCATTTGTTTATTATAAAAATAATAATCACAACGTTTCGATGAATCTCTTCAGGATTATTTTTAACCTTCCAGCGGGCGTGCTGACGTAAAATTTACGACACATGCGCCTCATCGCTTCCACCACTTTTACCACTTAGTCTCAAGAATCGAGCTCCGAGCTATTCGAGGGTCAGGATTTTTCTAAACTACTGGTGTGCTTAGAAGTTTTTGTTATTCATTGATATTTGAGAATTCCCGTTGAGCGTATATTTTACGACACGCGCCTTAAAGTATAAGAAACACATGGGAAAGGTGTAGTTCTTTCAAACAATGTGTGTGGTTTCAAACATACGTATATAAGCTAAAAATACATAACTTCAGCATAATTTGTAAAATATTTCAAAATTAATACTACACTAAAAAAAACAATTTCTTTATAATAAATATATTGATAGAGTTGAGCATTTTAAATGAGCTCTTATTTATTCCAAAGATATTTTATTAATAATCAAGATAAATCGAAATCATTCCAAATATAACCAAATTTTTAGGTATTTAATCCAAATATATTATATACTTGAGTGATCTATTTTATTCTATTAGATATCTCTTAATATCAAATGAATGTCTTGTTTCCTTCTACTAAAACCTCTTATTATATCTAAACAAATGTTTTTTTATCATAAAACGACTTAGATTTTTTGCAAATAGCGATATCTTAATAATTAAGATATTTTAAAAAAAATTAACAAAAATTTTGTTTACATTATTAATTATTTTTATTTTTTAATTTTAAAACCCACTATAAGTTTATAAGAAATATTAATATACATATTAAAATTAGATTCATCATCATCATCATCATCAGCATGTTGATATCGACAATCCACTGCTGAATATAGGCCTCTTCCATTAAATGGAAGGGGTTGGCATTAAGTCACCACGCTTGCCAGACGGATTGGTGACTAGGAATCAGATTATAGCCGGTCAAATATCAATGCAGGGACTCGGACTCGAACCCGGGACTCCTGCTTAGAAGGCTAGTGTCTTTAAGCTCTCGGCTAATCCGATTCCCAAAAATTAGATTACCTCCTTATAAATATAGAAAATTAATTAAATTAATTTTTTCTATTAATTTAACCAAATGAATAATTAAATATTTATATAATTCATTTTGAATATAGATTCTACATTCAAATGAATATAAATGATATAAGCTTGAATATTTTTTTATTATAAATAAAAAATATTCAAGTTTATATAATTTCTTGTCGTAATTACATATTATTTCATTTAAATACCCAACTATTTAATTTAACTATTCCACTATTTTACTCAAATAACAATATTTTCATAATTTACTTATTGGTGTTTGGTTCAAATACCAGCATCTTAACTATTAATATATCTACGGTAGAGTTGCTCCAAAAATATGAGAATACTTAAAATACGTATATCATTTATTCATATTGAACAGAGATCGATTTTGCCATAATTAACTTCTCCATATATTCATATCAAATATAATCGTTGTGTAGATTTTCTATTAAAATTAAAATATTTTAATAAAAATAGTTATATTAATAATATTATAATAAAAATTATTTTTTCTTTCATTGTCTGATTAGAGACAGATACGATAATTATATATAATAATTCATTGATAAATTCCATACCATGTTTTTCCCTCTTAAACCCTATATTCCATCTAACAACCCCTTTATTTTACCCAAAAGATATCAATTTGTGATAAGCGAGTTGAGTTGAGACTTGTAATGTTATCAGTTGGCTTGGTCTCCCCTCACCCCTCAAATTCACCCCCCCCCCTCTTACCCAAGTATTAATAATCTCAAATTTTGATGATTTTATCCGGACAATATATTCGACATTTTTATTCAAGATTTAATTCCACCTCAAAATAAATATTCATCAAGATTTATATCAAATTGCAAATCACTACAATGTTCATTCAAGGTCGATTAATGTTTAGGTAAACAAATGGCCAAAGAATTGTTTCTTTTATAATGAAATTGAATTACGATTTTAGCGTTCATTACTTACATTAATTCAATAATTAGTACCTGGATGCTCGGTAATTTTTTGATTCAGTTTAAAGCGATATATTATTAATATTATTTTTAATTTTAAATTCATATAAAAAGGTCGATTTTAATTCCCAGCAAAATAAAATAAAATTTAATAACGTTATGACCATCATCAAAACATATCACTGAGCACAAAGTTTTGTAAGTAATTGCAATTAAATATAATATTAATATAAACGAAGATTCTTTCGTTGACCCTTTTAAATCCTGAAGAAGGAGGCACGATCCTTCGAATTGTCGGATTTTTAAGGGAATGAAATTGATATTCTAATAAATTATTTTATATAAAAATATCTTTAATTAATTAAATTGTCAAATTCTAATATATAATAATATTTGCTATAATCTAATTTAAAATCGAAAAAACAATTAACTATTAAAAAGAAATTGAATAAAAATGTAATTATACATTTTTATCGAAACAACCACCTGTGAATAATTATTTCAATTAACAAAAAACCCCTTAGCCGAAGATGAGACGGTGACAGATCGAATTGTCAACACAAAAACCCCCTAACCCATGAATTTCATCCAAATCGTTAGAATCCATTTTGAGAAACCGATTCTATATATGTATACAAGAATTGCTCGTTTAATATTTCAATAATTATATATTAATTGTCACTGTTAACTTAAAAAACAATTGTTATTTATTTTAATAAATTAGATTATAAATAAATTTTCATTATTCTGGATATATATCTATATAAATAAAAATGTACTGTTAGGCTTAAGTGATAAGTTGAAGGATCTCCGAAAGTTCTTCACCGATTTCTTTGAAATTTTCACACAACATTCCATTCAAAAACACGAGTGTTTTTATATATATTTTTATAGATATCACACCTGTGGCATGTAAAAAATATTTTTTTCGAGGAAACAACGTCAAGGCCTCTCTGGGGGGTAAAAGCAAACAAACAAGATGGCCGATAATAGCTTTTTGGAAATCTTTCAACTGTCAATATTATTTTTGGATAAGGGAACAATTTTTACAAGTAATATATAATTCATTTACTCTTTTAATACCTATTCTATAATTATTTGGTTTAGGCGTGAAGCATAAAAGTTAGTCATAGCAACGCGTGGTCGGGTCAGCTATTATCTATATAAATTTTAACTATAAAACGAGACGCTCCCTACCAAGGCGCCGGGCCGAAGGCCCAGGCATCAGCTAGTATATATATATACTTAATATATCAATTTTTCTATATACAAAAAATGGCGATTATTTCTATTTAATTTTTTAAAATAAATTATTGGGGGGGTCAGATCGGCTAAGCGGTAGCGTGTCAGCCTGCTAACCAAGCGGATTCGGGTTCGAATCCGACTCGAGGTATCCGGCTAAAATCTGACCCCCGGGGTAGGGACAAATTTAAAAATAATAAATAGTATCGTAAATGGCTTATGACTAAAAAGGCCGAAAAGCCAAAAAAAAAAAAAAAAAAAAATATTGTTGTAAATCGTTAAATGAAATTCTGTAGGTATTTAATTTTAAAATTGGTAATACATAGCCGAAAATTATTTCTTTTATAACGAATATAAATTAAGATACTAATGTTCATTTATTAACATTAATTCCATCAAGTTGTCACTATTAGGTTAAGGAAAATTTTATTTTAATAAATTAGATTATAAATTAGAATTGCGTAAATTTATCACTATAATTTGTCAATGTACACGTAAGGTTCGCGGGCGACTTCTAGAGGCCTTGCGATCTATCGGTCGACCGCGAGCTGTGTCTTGGACACCCCTGGGACAAATTTGAAGTTGTTTAAGTTTTAATTCATTTATTTTTTTCCGCTCGAGTCCAATTCATTCTCAAGAATATCTATTACGTGTTTTAATAGAATCAGGAATGATATTTAATAGACGTGTAACCAAATAAGTAATGTATAAGAAAAGGAAAATTGAGTCAGCAGTACTGGTAGAACAAACCAAACCTGAAATACGATGGAGAAAGCAAATCCTAAGCATTCCTGACTCTATTCTGACTTAAACTTTGTATATCTATCTATTTATTATAAGAGCTCTGATTTATTACATGTTTTATATTAGATTCACCTGTATATATGTATGTATGTATCTATCAATGTGACATTTGTTCTGTTAAATTCCGCAAATATTTCTCTATAAAAATAATTGTTTACCTACTTAATTTAAATGAAATTATGTAAAAATAATAAAAAATAATTTTTATAAAAAAATAAAACCGGCTTCAAAAAAATTAAATGCAACAAACAAAATAATAAGAACTCAAAAATCAAATAAAATGCACTAAAAGGTATAAAATAATTTTCTTATTTAATTACAATTAAAGGACGAAATATTAAGATGAAATCTCTTTTTGAAGTCGGGTACCGTCGAGTTGATTTTTGAAAAAAATTCCATCTATTTTCCAAAAAAAAGATGCTTAATTCTCTGGATTTATTATATAATAATTATGTTAAATTAAATAAAAATAAACGACGAAATATTAACATGAAATCACTTTTTGAAGTCGGTGCCAAACATATACATACACATTTTATGAATCAAACTCGGCGGATTTTACTTAGTACGATTGGCAGGTACGCTTACTTATATAGTTTGTTTTTCACCGACTTCAAAAATTGATTTCATGTTAATATTTCATCGTTTAGCGTGTAACTAAATTAGATAATTATTTTATACCTTTTAGTGCATTTTATTTTATTTTTGAGTTCTTATTATTTTATTTGTTGCATTTAATTTTTTTGAAGTCGCTTTTATTTTTTTTCTAATAAAAAAATTAATTTTATTTTTCTATTTTTAGTGATGTTATTAATATAATACATGCATCTCGTAAGAGAAAGCGTCGGGCGAATGAATCAGAAAATGATAATAAAATTAAATTCATAAATATAGAAATTCTCTAGAAACGTTTGTGGGTTTTAAAGGAACGATTTTTTTTTATAAAAGATTTTATTTATTATAATTTCGATTATTTGCTCATAAGAATTGGAAATTTACGTTAATTCGTCATTGATCATATTATCAGAACTTGACTAAATTAATATGAGACCACCCCTAAGGTACCCTCTTTCCAATATAAAAAGAATCATCGAAATCAGTTCATAAACAAAGAAATTATGCCCGAACAAACATAGCAAAAAAAGGTCCAATACCAATGAAAAAAAACGGGACCAATCGGAAAGTAGACTGAACCCATTGCAAAAAAATCATCAAAATGGGTTCACAATTAGCAAAGATATCAGGTAACATAAACAAAAAAAAACAAAAAAATTCAGTCGAATTGATAACCTCCTCCTTTTTGAAGTCGGTTAATAAAAATAATAAAAATAAATACATTTAATTCTGTTAAATTCCGAAAACTTTTCTCTATAAAAATAATTAAGACTAAAAAATAAAAAAATAAATTATATTTTAAAAAAACTAAAAAAAACACGCTTCTAAAAAGTACAATATAATGTAATACTTAATCAAAAAGCGTGGGGCACTTTGTCGAAATTAATTAAAAGTATATTCTTCTGCGCCCCACACTTTTTGATTAATTATATTGTACTTTTTAGAAGCGTGTTTTTTAGTTTTTTTTTAAATTTGATTTTTTATATTTGTTAATTTCAAAAACAAAAATAGAAATTCAAAAAATTTCAAAAAAAAAATTATATTTCAGCCTCTCGTTATGGCCTTTTGCATAAGTTTAATAATTTTCATTATTGTGGTTATAGACGAATATATATATATATATAATTATATATATATATCCCTAAAATATTAAATTTTCTCTTTTAATTCAAAAACAAACAACTTAATCTAACCGAATAGATTGAATGTTTTCTTATTTTATATACAAATCTTACAAAATAAATTTTGACGAAATTTGATTTGCTGGATTAATATAAAAGAAATAATTATTTATAATGTTATTAAATATCACAATTTTGAGGATGAAAAAATTATTAATAATAATAATTATTTTGATTATTTATATCCACCAATTAAATTAATAAGTTGTTGTAGGGAAATAAGGACAATTAGCTATATGCAAGTATTTTTTATTTTATGTCAACGTTTCGTCAACTTTGTTGACTTCCTCAGGAGCTCAAACAAATTAATTTCTTTGCATATTTGTCATTTTATAAATATTCATTCTTAGCAAACACATATAGGCACAGATTGAAAATATTTCCTATATGCAAAGAAGTTAATTTGTTTGAGCCCTGAGGAAGTCAACAAAGTTGACGAAACGTTGGCTTAAAATAAAAAATATTTGTATAAGCTATTGTCCTTATTTCCCTACAACAACTTATTATTATTAATAATAATAATAATAGAACATCATAGTTGGTTATTGCGTTTGTTTATAAATCTTCGGATGTAAACAAATCTTAATAGAGAGATAATTTCACGTTATTTACAAATTATTTTTCAATGATTCTGGATATTTATATTTGTTGAGTCAGATAGAAAAGCTTAAATGAAAAAAAACAATAATAATAATAATTAAGGGTATTTTTTTTTTACTTTATCCAATGCGAAGCATGGGAGAAAGTATTGGAATCGCTCTCGCGACAAGCGCGACTTCAAAGGGTCCTCAGGTAAAGACTACGGAACCCATGGACTCAATTAAGGTCACAAATTGAAGTATTCAATGAGATTGAATTTTAGCACGTGACGGTTTTGCCAAAAATTACCTGGAATCTCGCCGAGAGGCCAAAAAGTGCCATTTTTTTTGGAAGTGCGTGCGGGTGGATGGATGGATGTATGTGTGTGTGTGTGTTATCGTTTTTTTCGTCCACGAATTTTTCCACACCGTTGCACCGAATGAATTGAAATTGAAAACCTACCAGTATTTTAACAAAATGAAGCGCTGATTAGTTTTTGGTACGTATCGGTCCACAAACATTAGTACTTTATTTCAGTACTTTTTTAGTTTTTTCTAAATATCTTGAAAATGACTTAACCAATTTTGATGAAATTTAATATCCTAATTAAGTACCTTGGGACCCACAAAAAGGTTAAATAAAGTTTTTAGTAAAATTATATTTTAAAGTACTTTACTCTAGAACATATTAATATTTCAAATGAATTTGGATAAAGTTTAGCAACGATCCGTTGCAGTTTATTTTTTTTAAAGGGAGAAGGCTTTTTTTCCCCCTTCCTGGCTTTTGGTCAGAACCATTTAGCCAATCACATTCTTTGTATTATTTTATAATTTTAAATATTTACACTAGCCCTTAGTACAAATCTCTGAAGAGCCATCACAACTTTTTCACTGCACTCACACAAGGACATAAGATAATCACTATTTATTGGGAATTTTACACTTTCGTTGATTTCACAGTATAGCAATTGTGGCCACTTTTTGTTTAGCTCACATTCAAGCAGCACATGATTGAGCCCCTCACTGGTAAGTTCACACCTACACAATGGGGACTCCACCACTCCAATTCGATGCAGATGTAACTTCAGTGATGAGTGTCCAGTCCTCATTCTTGAAATTGATGTAATAGCTTTGCGTGGAATGTTAACTGTTTTAAACCATGGTAATAGGGACACCGTAGGTTTAATCTTATACAAATAATAATAATTAAGGGTATTTATTAAAAGAATTAAAAACGAGCCCTTGTAAAGATTGTAGCTTCTAAGCTGTTAAATTTTACTTAGAGAAAGTGGTGTAGGTTTTAGGTGAAACATGATATTAATTAATAAAGTAAAGGGTGTGTAGTTTCACAGTAAAATCCTGAAGATGGACTATATTGAGTTTGTATAAACCTCTTTGAGTTTTATTTCATTCACTGTGAAACTACACACCCTTTACTTTATTAATTAAGCTGTTAAAGCTAAGATTTTACAAGCGTTGGTCAATCTCCATATAGTTAGCCCTCCGTGGTCATATATGACGAAAAGTGTTTTTTTTTTAATTATAGGTTATTTCAAAATGTATTTTAAATTGATAAATGATGGAGAGGCAGGCCAACGATAGTGAAAAAAATTATCTCGAATAAAGTAGATTTATTGGATATTTATATTTTTCATCACTCAATTGAACCAACGTTTCGGCGGATTTTCTCTCCTTCTTGGGCTGCCTTTCCATCACTTATCAAAATTAAAATTTCTACCAGTCCTTGTCTTTCTCCGAACAGAAAATTTCTTCTAATTTGTATTTTAGATTTTTTAAATAAATATGTTAAAAAAACAAAAAACTAAAACAATACTAATATGTGCGGTTGGTTTTTGGACAATGTGGCCAGAGAAGAAATTTGGGTTGGCCCAGGGCTAGAAATGAGCATGAATAAAGCACAAGTGGACTGTAATAAATATCAGTGGAAAAGAGTAAGAGGCAATACAGAAATATAATTTTTTACAGGGTGATTTTTAACGAGTGTAAAACAAAAACTTTGGGAAATTATTGGAGAGGTCATTTTAAGTAAAAAATTTTATATGAACTTGCAAAAACTTATAAGTCCAATTTTTTCAAAAATATCGAGGTTTTTGTTATTTAGGATTCAATCCAGATAACAAACTCACTCTAGAATATGTCTTCATCAGCTCTTATTGTCTTTAAGATGCCTAGAAGATCTCCTAGTGTCTAAAAAAACATCTTCAAGTGTCTTAACAGGGTAACTAATGGCTGAAATGAGACTCGTTCAGTATTAATTTGAACTATAGGAATTCTGAAGATTTTTTTTTATAATCTTGTAAAAAAAATTCAAGAGTAGATAGATCATATTTTTATCCCTATCCCTTACAGAATTACGGCCTGTCAAAAATCTAATTAGAAAAAGGCGAGGGGTGATCCGCGATTGGAAGTAGGTGTACACCTCTTTGGAAGTATTTTGGAAGTACTTAGAAATATCTGGAAGTACTTGGAAATATTTGGAAATACTTGGAAATATTTGGAAGTACAAGTGGAAGTAGGTGTACAGCATATTAGGTTGCGGTCCACCCCTCGGGAAAAAAGGTATACATATGCACCAGTGATTGACCATTTAAAATAAAAAATTTCCCCAAAATAGTAGTAGTTTATTCTAAGTGAAAAGATTTTGTTTTTCCGAGGGTAGTAGGGTTGTTGAAATCAATGAGGTTGTCCTCTGCTTGATGGAAATAAACATATACCGAATATAAATATGTATATATTTTTTGATTAGAAATATTTTATCATTGATTGGATGTAAAAAAACCTTTTTGATGTTATAGTAAGCTAACCTCACATAAAAAATTTGTTAACTAACAGACATTTTGACAAAACAATTTTTATCTCAAAAAATATAATTTTTTCGATGTTCATTTATTAGAGCTATTTTGTAGAGCGAAATGTCATGGTTTCGCTCAATTTTTTTAATCAAAATAGTTTCAGCCGTTTTTGAGATATTTCGAAAACAAAGGAAAAAACACTTTTTTCATGCACGATTACAATACTTGACCTAGTACTTGGTAAAGTAAAAATAAAAGGTGATTTATTTTATTATTTTTTTTTTTACAATTTCAAAAATCAAAAATTGATTATTTAAAAATATGTAAAAAATTATCAACACACGGATAACAACCAGCCATATTTAATTATTGAGTTTGTTTATCAATCTTCGGGTATAAACAAATCAAACTAGATTAGCTAATTTCACGTTATTTACTAATTAAAAAAAAACAAAAACAATAACAACTAATTGTACTATCTAAGTGGA
Source organism: Forficula auricularia (assembly GCA_024734495.1). Lineage (NCBI taxonomy): Eukaryota > Metazoa > Arthropoda > Insecta > Dermaptera > Forficulidae > Forficula > Forficula auricularia. The sequence continues at coordinate 16,327,646 of JALMQS010000128.1, forward strand.
TTTTTCTATCTGTTATGTTATGAGATATAAAATAAAATAATTATCAAGCGCGTTTTAAGAGGAAAAAATAATCACAATATATATACGATATAATTAATGCTATTAAATGTGATTGGAATATCAAGAAATTGCACGTTTTTTTTTTGTTCTTTGTTTTTAATTTATCTGGTAAATCCTTGAAATAGGGAAAAAATTCCGTAACTTGAGGGGGAAGAAGGAATTGATTAGAAAATTTTCTTGAATAAATGAATCATTGATCGGTTCTAAGATTGTTCTTATCTTTAAGAAGAAGAATAGGCACTAGAATGATTGAAATGTGATAAGAGAGTTTGAAGGGGAGGGCGGTGAGAGGGGAGGGAAGCACGTGGTCGGGAATCTACCTGCGATGTCAAGGCTGTTGTGAGGGAATGAGGGTGAGGGAATGACTTACGTTTTAGCGGCTTGGGGTTGCTCTGCTTGCGGCGTGACATGACGTATCTCCGTCGTTGTGTGAGTGTGTAGACAAGATTTAAGTTTTGCAGCAGTAGGGTGTTTTGTCACATGATGCACAAATGTCACGGTCCAGATGAGATTCAAGGTGAGATTCACGTAGTTAGGGGGAGCAGGTTGGGTTATATAAATAAAGGTGAAGGGGGTTGGTGTGGCCACAGGGGAGAAGATTCTCGCGCACAGTTGGTAGGGCTTGATCACAGCACAGTAGATGCTTACGCACCGCGCGCACACGGCCGACTGACGGTGATCCACACGGAGAGAGGCGGCGACCGCTTAAGAAATAATGCCGGCGACGCCACCAGAAGCAGCACCAGAGAATATGCGCGTGCGGGGGCGGATGGAACATATTAGATTATATTATCAGATTATTATTCTCAAAGCTATATAGACCAGGGTGGCCACTAACCTTAAATTTAGGAGCCGCAAATTTATAAAATTGTTTCAAAGCCAGTCACATTGTTTGGATATTAATTAATGGTTAATTAAAATAATCTGACGTGTTCTGATGTGGCCATCCACTTGACTTTACCATACAACCTGGCCCCTCACTTATACTATATATAAGAGCCTAGATTAATTTGTAACAACGCTGAGAGAATTTTCTTTAAAAAAATTACCCTCTTGCCTAGAATCGAACCGACGAACTCTTGAACTAAGGGCATCAGCTCTAGCCATTACACCAATGCAACATTAACATTTAAAATCTTGATTTCTGTTACTAAAACTATATATTTTTGATTTAGACTTTGTGTCGAGATAATATTGTATTCATTTAAACTCGAATGAAAATGAAAAAACACCAATAGATTTTAAATTAAGAAACATTAAATATATATTAATTAACGAGGCAAATATGAAATATAATTGTAATTTGGACTCGAATTTTTGAAATTTTGATAATTATTCCCCCCCCCCTCGCCACTCAAAATTAAATAGGCGAAACTTTTTAGAGACGATGTATTTTCGGTAGTTTACGGGTATACATTTGGAGTGTGGTTTTTTAAGAGGAATAAAATATTTGGACTGAGACGCTGCCCGCCAGGGACTCAGCCCGGAGGGCCGAGCTTCGAGGGCGTGCCGAAGGCTGCGCAGCTCGTAATTAATAATTTAATAAAATTATTTATAATTATGTAGGGGAGGGTTAGTTTTTGCATTTTTAGACTCCTAAGGGCACACTGATTAAGTATACAAAATTTGGTTGAGTTTGCTCAAACGACTTAGATTTTTAGTTTTTAACCCCCCCCCCCCCTCCATCCCCCTTAATTTTTGGTCGACATCCACCAAAATATAAGCAGTTCTTGATCTCAATGCACCAAATTTAAGTGTGAAATTTGGTCCCGATATTCACACTAGTTGTTGAGCTAGCTCGTCCACAAAAATTTGGCAACGCACAGACTAACAGACATTTTGACAAAACAATTATTATCTCGAAAAATATAATTTTTTCGATGTTCACTTGTTAGGGCTTTTTAGTAGAGCGAAATGCCATGGTTTAGCTCAATTTTTTTAATCGAAATAGTTTCAGCCGTTTTTGAGATATTTCGAAAAAAAAAACCACTTTTTTCATGCACGATTACAATACTTGACCATACCCTGTATGGTAAAGTAAAAAAAAACACATTTTTTTATTTTATCAAATATAAATGAAGTAACATTTATTTTTGCTCTACTTACTTATAACATTATTGTTCAATTACAAAAAAAAAGAAATAACATTTTACTTTTGAGAAGTGGATTTACGAAATTTAATTTTTGTATTATTATTTTGTGTTTTATCATACAGAGTATGATCAAGTATTGTAATCGTGCATGAAAAAAGTGTTTGATTGTTTTTTTTTTGCTTCTTTTTTCCGAAATATCTCAAAAACGGCTAAAACTATATTGATTAAAAAAAATGAACGAAACCATGGCATTTCGGTCTACAAAAAAGCCTAATAAGTGAAAATCGAAAAAATTATATTTTCGAGAGACTTGTTTTGTCAAAAAGTCTGTTAGTTAGTCTGTGCGTTATCAAATTTTTGTGGACGAGCTAGCTCAAAAAACTAGTGCGAATATCGAAATTTAAATTATGATATTTTCAAACTAAAAAAAAAAACAAGAAAAAAATAAAAACCGACTTCAAAAAATTAAATGCAACAAATAAAATACACTAAAAGGTATAAAATAATTATTATCTTATTTAGTTACAACTAAACGACGAAATATTAACATGAAATTACTTTTGAAGTCGGTGCCAAACAAACTATACCTATAAGCGAGCGTACCCGCTAAACGTACTAAGTAAGATCCGTCGAGTGCGATTCATAAAAGGTATATGTTTGGCACCGACTTCAAAAAGTAATTTCGTGTTAATATTTCGTCGTTTAGTTGTAACTAAATAAGATAATAATTATTTTAGTGTATTTTATTTGTTGCATTTAATTTTTGAAGTCGGTTTTATTTTTTCTTAAAAATTATTTTTATTTTTCTCTTTTTAGTGATGTTATTAATAGTGATCATATCATCAGAACTTGACCAAATTAATATGACACCATCCCTAAGAGACCCCCTTTCGGATAAAAAAAGAACCATCGAAATCGGTTCATAAACAAAGAAGTTAGGTCTAAAAAACCTAATAAAAAAGGTCTAATACCTATGAAAAAAAAATGGGACCAATCGGAAGGTAGATTGAACCCAATGCAAAATAAAGTAAAAAATTTCAAAATCGGTTCAAAATTGGCGGAGATATGAGGTAACTTAGGCAAAAAAAAAAAAAATCAGTCGAATAGAGAACCTCCTCCTTTTTTGAAGTCGGTTAAAAATGAAATATACTATAAAATGAACCTACATATAATAACAAAAAAAATATTTTTTCTGGAATCAAAATTAGAGGGGGGGGGATCAAAAAATAAAAATCTAGGCCATTTGAGCAAACTCAATCAAATTTTCTACCTATACAAGTTAACATTCTCACTTCCATAACATCCCCATTCAGGTCCACCAGTTTTAAAATTATTGGATAAAAATACTTGGTAGGTTTCACATTAAGATATAAAAAATAAAACGAATTTATTTTTGGAGAATCTTTATATTAAATAGACTTCTCCCTCCAATAATTTTAAATATTTACACTTTTGTTATCTTAAAAATAAATTTTACCATTGAGTTGTATTCAAATTCGAAATCCTCATTTCTCAAAAGGCCATTCAAAATTTAACAAAAGTAGACTTCCTACCTTTTCTCCCTCCAATAATTTTAAATATTTACCCTTTTATTATCTTAAAAAATAAATTTTACCATTGACTTGTATTCAATTTCGATTTATCCAGGTCAGTTACTTTCTGTTTCTCCTGAAGATGGGTTAGTCACCCGAAATATATATATCGAGATTAAAGATTCTTCAAAAAATATATTCGTTTTATTTTTTATATCTTAATGTGAAACCTACCAAGTATTTTTATCCAATAATTTTAAAAAATGTTTCACCAAGTACCAACACGAAATTCCTCCTGAGATTGATTTGTTGTATATGGTACTTCTGGCTGCCCGTTCTTTCGCTTTCTCTTCTCTCGGTTAATTCATTTGGGTTGATTTTTAAAGGAAATGAATAGGAAGTGAAAAACAACAACAACTGATAAGCGGATTATCAGAAATGATAATAGAAAAAAAATAGAAAATAATCTAGTTTATATTATAATCTCAAAGTGTAGTAGGCGAGTTAGTTAATGATTAAACTAGAAGTATATACACTGAAAAACAATTTCTTTATAATAAATATATTGATAGAGTAGAGCATTTTTAATGAGCTCTTATTTATTCCAAAGATATTTTATTAATAACCAATATATATCGAAATCATTCCAAATATGACCAAATTTATAGGTATTTAATCCAAATATATTATATACTTGAATGATCTATTTTATTTTATTAGATATCTCTTAATATCAAATGAATGTCTTGTTATCATAAAACGATTTAGATTTTTTCCAAATAGTGATATCTTAATAATTAAGATATTTAAAAAAAAATTTTGTTTAAATTATTAATTGTTTTTTTTTTAAACCCTCTCTAAGATTATAAGAAATATTAATATATATTAAAATTAGATTACCTTGTAACTTAAATATAATAATTAATTCAAATTTTTATCTAATTAATTCTACCAAATGAATAATTAAATATTTATATAATTCATTTTGAATATAGATTCTACATCAAATGAATATACTCATTTTCTAGTCAGAAATACATACCTATATTTATTATAATTAAAAAATATTCAAGTTTATATTATTTCATGTCGTAATTACGTATTATTCAATTTAAATACCCAACTATTAAATTTAATTAATTCACTATTTTACTCAAATAACAATATTTTTATAATTTACTTATTGATGCTTGGTTCAAATAGCCGCATCTTAACTATTAATATATCTAGAAAAATATGAGAATACTTAAATACCAAATTTATACCATTTATTCATATTGAACAGAGATCGATTTCGCCATAATTAACTTCACCATCTATTCATGTCAAATCTAATTTCTTAACTATAAATATATCGTTTTTTTTTCAGTTTAGAAATCCATTTTAAGCTAAAGCAGTTTTTATTTATCTTATTATATTAAATGACTACTAAAAAAACACATGTGTAAAAAAAGGCTCTAAGTTCGACAATATCGGAAGTCATTTAAAATAGGTATGTAAAAAATTAACAACATGGATAATAACCAGTCATATATAATTAGTGAGTTTGTTTATCATTCTTCGGATATAAACAAATTAAAAAAATAGCTAATTTCACGTTATTTAATAATTAATAATAATAATAATTTTAATTTTTACTATAAAACTGGATTTTTCTATTTGTTTTAATTGAAGATCAAGTAAAATATAAAAATTTATCTAGCGCATCTGTATGTATTTTTATATACTTTTAAAAAGACTTATTGAGAAGTCTCTGTCAGATTTTTAATACTTTTTCAATGAAATAAATATTTTAATACAGTTACGGCATATGAAAAGATGATTTCTATTAGCGACTTGAATCTGCGGGCGCGCCTTCAGGTTAGGCAACCACGAGTGAAAGAGGGGAAATGCGCTCCAAGCACCCAGCACGTGAGGGGAGGGAAATGTTAAGTAGAGGGGATGTAATTCGAAACAAATTCTAATTCGGAATTTTATAAAACATTCAATACATAATTCCTACAGCCGTTTTTACGTGAATCGTGAGCAACTTTTCGGAAACGACTGACATACAGACAGACAGGAATTTTGTTGAGGGGTGTTTTCGTACATAACTTTGCTTGCAACCAAAATTTGGCGTGATTTGAACCAATGTACAAACAAAACCTTAATTTTATATATATAGATTTCTGATTCCTTCGCCCGAATCTTTCTCTTACGGGATTTATGCAAGGTATTATCATAAGTCATTATTCTTAACATCACTAAAAAGAAAAATAAAAATATTTTTTAGAAAAAAAACCGATTTCGATAAAATTAAATGCAACAACTAAAATAATAAGAGCTCAAAAATCAAATAGAAATGCACTAAGAAGGTAGAAAATAATTATCTAATTTAAAAGAGACAGAATTCAATCAATCTTTTTCGGACAAATTCTAAGATTTTAGTAGAAATATTATTAAATTGCGATATCAGAGGGGATTCATCCCCCCAGGAGTCGAACCTGAGAACTAACACGCTATCCGGGCAGTCAGCTCACACCCTTGAGACAAAAACCTCTCTCTGAATCGCAATATATGATATAAGCACAGAAATTTTTCACTCCATTCTTCTAGAACGGAAATTAAAAAATTTAGCTTAAAATGAAAAAAATTTTTTCATAAAGTCCTCTTATTTAAATGTATAATTAAAGTTTTGAGCATCTTGGTTAATCTGAACCCGAGCTGATTTTTTGAAAAAACTACCAACTATTTTCAAAAAAAAGATGCTCAAAACTTTAATTATATAATTGCAAAAATGTTTAATGGTTTAAGTGTTTATTACCATCTGGAGAGCATACCGAAATTTGACACGAATTTACTTTTTCCTTGAATTTTTTTTAAAAAATATCTTCATTAAAATCAATCATTTTAAAGATTTAGCTTTTTATTTTTATTATGCGTGATCTAAATCAATATAATAGTTTTGGGATTCTATATCTCTATGTTCACTGATCGTCAAGTTAAACGGATAAACCGATTGACTTGGAAATTTGAAACATAGACTCCTGAGGGGTCAAGTAATCTGGGGTGAAGCCCCCTGCGTGCACGGGCTAGAGCTTGTAGAAAATATAGTAGAAAGATTGAAAACGTGAATCCTTTTTCTTATAAATAGACAAAGCTTTTAATTTTTGTTTTTTCCCATAGGGATTTCTAATTTTTCAATTATTATAAAATTAAATATAGTAATTGATGTTGATGAAAGTAGTCCATTGCGGTTGTAAAAAAATAAGACTATAGAGGTTTTATTATTTTACATTTATTTGTTAAAACCGACGTTTCGGAGATTTATTCTCTCCTTCTTCAGGGTAACAAAAAGTCAATGAAAGTAGTTCAAAACATAATTACTTTCTGTCTCCTTTGACAATGCCAAAAAAACATTATAAAATTTTTTTCATCTCGAATAGAAAATAAAGTAACAAGCAATTGATGATCAATTTGATCATCAATTGATTGTTACATATTGATCATCAATTGCTTGTTACTTTATTTTCTATTCGAGATGAAAAAAAATTTTATAATGTTTTTTTGGCATTGTCAAAGGAGACAGAAAGTAATTATGTTTTGAACTACTTTCATTGACTTTTTGTTACCCTGAAGAGGAGAGGCATTCCGAAATCGTTAATCGTACAAAAATAATAAAACCTCTATAGTCTTATTTTTTTCAACCACCGTGCTCAACTCCATTATATTTCCAGTCCGTCTCTAAAAGAAAATCTCTATCAATTAAATATAGTATAGATCGGCGTCAGAACCGGGGTAAATTACCCCAAATGGGGTAACAATGAAACTATCGGGGGTAATAAGGACATTTTTAAAATTTTCTATTTTACAAACTATTATAGTATTTTTACTTTGTTAGCTTTTCCAGGAATTCAAAATCGTAAAATTAATAAAAATTAAAAAAAATATATATAAAAACATTAATAAAAGTTATGTGTTTTTTGTCATGATAGAGTGTTCATATATTTTTACTTTACCATACAGGGTATGGTCAAGTATTGTAATCGTGCATGAAAAAAGTGTTTTTTTTTCTTTCTTTTTTTCGAAATATCTCAAAAACGGCTGAAACTATTTTGATTAAAAAAATTGAGCAAAACCCTGGCATTTCGTTCTACAAAAAAGCTTTAATAAGTGAACATCGAAAAAATTATATTTTCCGAGATAATAATTGTTTTGTCAAAATGTCTTGTTAGTAACTCTGTGCGTTATCAAATTTTGTGTACGAACTAACTCAAAAACTAGTGTTAATATCGAAACCAAATTTCACAGCTAATTTTGGTCCATTGAGATTAAGAGCTGATTAGATTTTGGTGAATATCGGGGATAAAAATTAAAAATCTAGGCTGTTTGAGCAAACTCAACCAAATTGTGTATACATAATCGAGTGGGACCCCAGAAGTCTAAAAATGCAAAAACTAACCCCTCCCCCTATATGATTATAAATCATTTTATTAAATATTAAATATAAGTGAGGGGCCAGGTTGTATGGTAAAGTCAAATGGATGGCCACATCTGAACACGTCAGCTTATTTTAAATTTAAAAATCTAATTAAAAAGGTCGATTTTAATTTGGATTCAATTAAGGTCCCGAAATAAAAAATTTCTCATTTGGGTTTACAAGGCAAATTTTGAAAAAATATGAAAAAGAGAGAGCCGTTTTCAAATTTAAAAAAAAAAATACAAATACAGGTAAATGTCTAAATTATAGATTTATGGGTTTTTTTTTATTTTTTCAACTATTATTATTACAAGCAGTTTTGTCCACTTTTAAGCACTGTCGTAGGTTTTGCCTTGACGATTATTACTCGATACAGTCGACAAGCTTTTGCGGGAATGTTGAATCCATCCAAAAAAATTTATTTTTTTGATAATTCATGCTTAGAATTTCTAAAAAAAATTATTTTTTCACTCTGGATTCCTATTTAGAATCAAAATTCGAGCAAAATTGCAAGCCTATTGAAAGTTTATTTTTATTTTTTTTTCACGTTGAAAATATTTATAGTATTAAAAATGAGAAATTTTTGATAAAAAAATCATACTCAAAAATAATCTTTCTAAAACATTTTGAATCAGTTTTTGTATAAATTCAATTACCCGGGCGTTTTATTAACAATTTCTTTCTATATACACATACTAGCTGCAAGCTCGCCTTCGGCGGCCTTTTTTATACCGGGGGCACGCCCCCGCCCCCCCCCCCTCACCATGTCCAAACCCCGCCCCCACACCACTACCCCAACACTTCATTCCGCACCCTAACCCACTAACACCCCACCCCCAAAACCCCTTCAACACTCCCCGCCCCCGCACCATGCACCCGTTCCAAACCCCCGCTCCCACACGACCACCCGCACCCCATCCACCACGGACCATACCCCGTTCCCTCCAACCCTGCGCACCACACCCCCACCTAGCCTCCTGGACCCCACCTCCGCTATGCCCCTGGACTGCAACCAGGACCACCCCCTGCCCCCTCACCATACTCCGGCTCACTCCTCACCCCACCCCCCATTCCACCCCCGCACCCAGTTTTTGCATTTCTAGGCTTCTAGAGACCCACAGATTATGTATACAAAATTTGGTTGAGTTTGGCCCAAGAGAAAGATTTTTCATTTTTTGAACCTCCCCTATTTTAGGTGGTTAGTTTTTGCATTTATAGCTCTCTAGAGGCCCAGAGATTATGTATACAAAATTTGGTTGAGTTTGCTCCAAGGGCAAGAATTTACATTTTTGCACCCGCCCCCTTTTTGGGTGGTTTTTTGGGGAAATTTTTTTAAACAAAAGTTGTCTGAAATCACATCCTCTACAACTTTGTTCATTATAAAACTTGCCGTAGAGTTAATAGTTTAGGAGTTATTTGATATTATTCATTCGTGCCCCCCCCCCCCAAACCCCCTTCTGGGGTCAAAATATCAAAACGTTATAATATAGCTAAAAACGTAAGTTAGAAGACATCTGATGTAAATATGAAATTTCATAATAATCCCTTCAGCCGTTTTTACGTGAATCGTGAGCAACTTTTCGGAAACCACTGAAACAGACAGACAGGAATTTTGTTGAGGGTGTTTTCGTTCATAACTTTGCTTGAAACGTATGCAACCAAAATTTGGCGTGATTTGGAGCAATGTACAGACAAAACCTTAATTTTATATATATAGATATACTAAAAATTTTATAGCTTAAAAATGTATACCAACTCATTTTGTATGCAAATCGCTATCTATTGCTGATATATAAAAATTGTTCAAATAAAATTTATAGAGCATGAAACGTTCTACAAAAATGCTCATTTGAACTTTTTTAATTGGAGTAACCGTTTGGGAGATAATGCGACTTTAAAAAATCAATAGATTTGATCAATACCTTTGTTTTTGTTATTATTTTGATTCTTTTCTTCGAATTTGTTAATTTCCGAGAAATGTTGGTAAATAGTGTGCCTTCTCTAGGTCAGTAGGCTAATTGATGATTTATTGCCTGCTCTTTCATTCATTTCTATTCAGAAAGGAATTTTTATGACTCATCCATAAAACTTCTAAATAAAAATAACAAAAGATTAAATGCTATACAAATATTAGCTATTGGACAGTTTGTTTCGTTTTTACACTGTAACTCGGAAACTACTCGTCCGATTGAGATAGAAATTTCACTATTGAATTTAGAAAAAAAGTTCTGAGTGATACAAGTATAAACAGTTAAGGTTTAATAATAAAATCTCATTGTAGGCGGGCTTCGAATGTAGTGGTTTATGTATTAGTTTGGCAACTAAAATCCCGTCGTTTTTACTTTATCCAATGCGAAGCATGGGTAAAGTATTGTAATCGCTCTCGCGCCAAGCGGGACTTCAAAGGGTCCTCAGGTAAAGACTACGGAACCCATGGACTCAATTAAGGTCACAAATTGTAGTATTCAATTAGGTTGAATTTTAGCACGTGACGATTTTGCCAAAAATTACCAGGGATCTCGTCGAGAGGCCAAAAAGTGCCATTTTTTTTGGAAGTGCGTGGGGATGGATGGATGGATGTATGTATGTTATCGTTTTTTTCGTCCACGATTTTTCCCACACCTTTGCACCGATTGAAATGAAATTGAAAACCTACCATTAGTTTAACAAAATGAAGCGCTGATTAGTTTTTGGTACATATCGGCCCACAAACATTAGTACTTTATTTCAGTACTTTTTTAGTTTTTTCTAAATATCTTGAAAATGACTTAACCAATTTTGATGAAATTTAAAATCCTAATTAAGTACCTTGGGGACAACAAAAAAGGTTAAATAAAGTTTTTAGTAAAAGTATATTTTAAAGTACTTTACTCTAGAGTAAGATTGTACTTTTTTTAAATTCCTTATTTTACCAAAATTTAAAAAAAAACTTTAAAATTTATTCATTTGATCGGTAATATAGCTCATTTAAACTTGTTTAAGTAAGAATGGTTAGGCTTCTCGCTGTGAAATGATAAAAATTTGGGAGGAAATTTTATAAGTAACCATAGCAACTGCGTTGTTTTTTTATCCGTTACCTTTGCTGAAGACATGGAGGTATTGAGTTAAAATCAAAAATAGTGATTGATTCTGATCTAATACTTGAGGAATAACCATTCTATATTGGATTTTTGACGTTTCGGTTTTTATTGGTAACCATTGCTGAAGACATGGAGGAATCGAGTTAAAATCAAAAATAGTGATCGATTCTCATCTAATACTTGAGGAATAACAATTCTACATTAGGTTTTTGACGTTTTGATTATTATTGGTAACCATTGCTGAAGACATGGAGGAAACGGCTTAAAATCAAAAATAACGATCGATTCTTATCTAATACTAGCGGAATAACCTTATTGCATTCCATTTTTGATGTTTTGACTATTAATGGCAACCTCTACTGATAACGTGGAAGAATCGACTTAAAATCAAAAAGACTAAATTCTTTTTTGGCAAACAACTCAAGCTAATGTTGTTGGTTATTCCGCTAGTATTAGATAAGAATCGATCGTTATTTTTGATTTTAAGCCGTTTCCTCCATGTCTTCAGCAATGTTTACCAATAATAATCGAAGCGTCAAAAACCTATTGTAGAATTGTTATTCCTCAAGTACTAGATGAGAATCGATCACTATTTTTTATTTTAACTCGATTCCTTCATGTCTTCAGCAATGGTTACCAATAATAACCGAAACGTCAAAATTCAATGTAGAATGATTATTCCTCGACTATTAAATGAGAATCGATCATTATTTTTTACTTAAAGTCAACATGAACTGCAAATTGCAAGTGATATCTGTTTAATAATAAAGGAATAAACATATTAATATTTCAAATGAATTTGGATAAAGTTTAGCAACGATCCGTTGCAGTTTATTTTTTTAATAAAACATCTTCAAAAAAACGACGGGAACTTAGATGGCAACCTAATAGGGGAGACTGGGGAGACACTGGACACGGGGAGACACTGGACACGGGGAGACAATGTACAGCACGCTTTCCCCGACATCCCTTGCATTGCCATGCTAAAATAATTTTGTAATATTGATATTACGATGAACATTGTAAACATTGCATATCCCCGGCATCCTCTAAAAACATTCGAAAAAAATTCCAAAAAACCGATTTTTGGTCTTTTGATCTAATTTTTAAGATAAGAACATAAGCTATAATTGAATAAGTATTTTTTATTTATTTTTTGCTTCTAGTTACGGTACAAAGTTGGTATTTAAGCTAGTATTTAATGGTGTTTCAACAGGTGTTTTGCATAGTCCTTCGAGATGAAGTAATTTTTTATCGATAAGCGTCCCCTGTGGAGACACTGGACACTTGTCCAAACTCTCCCCTGGCTTGTCCGAAGTCTCCCTTGTGACTCTGGGACTACATTTCTCGCACAAGCGTGAAGACAACCTATTCTACCCATGGTCTGCAGTTATGGGTCATTTAGAACCTCCAAAGCAATTCAGTAGAAGACGAGAAATATACACTGTTTCGGACCTCTCAAAATATGAGTAGACGGGAGATTAAGACGACTATTTTTGATTTTTTTTTTTTTGCAAATTTGTTCGTTGTTTAGTGTAGGTAGCCGGGTTTTTAGGGTTTGGGGAGGATCTATAGCTCCCCTTTGTACGCCGTAAAATTTTTTGAAAATAACCACATGAAATGAGGCGGAAGATCAAAAATAAAGATTCTAGACCTTTGTACCAAACTTAACCAACATCAGTAAACTCTAGCACATTTTGAGCGGGTTGCCTAACAGCCGTGACTAGGATGTGTAGCGGGCAAATTTTGCAATATACCCAAATTTTGAGCATTTGAAATTAAAGCAATAAAAACAAAACTAATGGTTCGATTTATTTAAAACTTTATATTTTACTAGCTGCAAGGCCCGCCTTCGACGGCCCTCTTGTTAGCCAGGGGGCACGCCCCCTGGAGCCCCAGCCCCCCGAACCCCACCCCCCCCCTCCCCCGAAACCCACCCAGCACCCCACTCCCGCACCATGCCCAACCCCCGCCCTCACACCACCACCCCAACACTCCATTCCGCACCCTAACCCACTAACACCCCTCACCCCCACCACCACCCCCAAAAACCCCCTAGCCCCCTGGACCCCCCTATGCCACCAAGACTACACCCCCCTTCACCCCCACCCTACTCCGCCTCACTCCTCACCCCACCTCCATTCCACCCCCGCACCCAGTTTTTACATTTCTAGCTTTCTAGTGACCCACAGAATATGTATACAAAATTTGGTTGAGTTTGCTCCAAAAGCAAAAATTTTACATTTTTTAACCCTCCCCCATTTTTGGGTGGTTTTTTGGGGAAGTTTTTTAAACAAAAGTTGTCAGAAATCACATTCCCTACAACTTTGCTCATTTTAAAATTTGCCGTAGGGTTAATAGTTTAGGAGTTATTTGATAATTTTCATTCAGTGCGCCCCTCCACCCCCAAACCCCTTTCTGGGGTCAAAATATCAAAACGTTATATAGCTAAAAACGTAAGTTAGAAGACATCTGATGTAAATATGAAATTTCATAATAATCCCTTCAGTCGTTTTTACGTGAATCGTGAGCAACTTTTCGGAAACGACGGAAACAGACATACATACATACAGACAGACAGACAGGAATTTTGTTGAGGGTGTTTTCGTTCATAACTTTGCTTGAAACGCGTGCAACCAAAATTTGGCGTGATTTGGAGCAATGTACAGACAAAACCTTAATTTTATATATATAGATTACTTCCAACTATACTTATTCATATTATTATATCAAAAGTTTAATGATTATTAATGATTATCTTTTATACCAAATAATTGCTTTTTATTTATTTCATTTTCAATATGTTTAAATTCATTAAGTAACAGGTATTAGTACCTTATCCCGCATTTAACGTAAGTCCTCTTTCGACGGGTACTAGTACCCGCCCCGCTGATAGAGAGCAGTCCGTGAAACGGGTACTAATACCCGCACCCGCTTGTAATGTGCTAGCTGCCATAAAGGTATTCAGCCTAACGCGTCCTTACTAAAAAACTAAAAATATACTACAAGAATTGCTGATTTAATAATATAAGATAATAATTATGGCCAAATCCTATTTTAATTGGCTACAGACTCTGAAGAAGGATGGAAGAAACCTCCAAAAAGTCGCCTTTTGAAAAAAATAAATAAAAAGCTTTGTCTATCTTTTGAATCTGGACTCATCCAAATGCTTTTATACTCCTAATATTTTTAATTTTTCTTTTTTTTTATACAATATATAAATGGGTATAAATATACCAAGGGTGTGCACACATTAAATAAATTATTAATAGAGATTAAGAACAACAAAAAACGTACAATTCTTTATATTCCAATCAGATTTAATAGCATTGAAAAATCTACCAAGATAGTAAAAAATTAGTTGAATTTCCTAATTGTTATTACAACATTAATTAATAACCATTAATCAAAAATGCGTACCGTAGTCATGACGGGACCTGACTAGATCCACAGCTTCAGCCCCCACAAACATCTAAAAATAAAAATAAATAATTTAGAAACCAGGGACTTATTAAAAGCTTTATATTTTAAATAAATTTCTTTAAAAACTAACCGAAGAGTCCACTTGTTTATGCCTTGATGGCTTCATGTTCTAACCTATACACTATAAATTTAAAATGGCTCGGATGGCCAACTATCATCTATTTTTTTCTTTCTTCAAGCTGGTCTTGTTTTGTGAGACAACGCGAACGCGAACACGAAATATCGACACACGACTAGGTCCAGTGTGGCCTAGAAATACTAATCGAAATAGTCAAATACCGAAACCGCGAAAACGAACCGGAAACGAGGAAACGCGCCCCAAACCCGATAGTAAGTAGAAAGAAGAGGAAAAAAATATCATTCATACAAATTACCTAGCATATTATAATCATTGAAAAGATTTCGTATCAAAAAATACCAAATTCAAATCTCTCCTCCCACCTGCCTACATGATTTCGAAACGAGCTAAGAAGAGGAGAGTTTAAATTGGTTAAAATTAGGATGGGAAACCTACTAGTACATCATAGTATATCCGATCATTGTAGAAGTACAGCGTAAGATTCAAGGATTAATGTGCCCCTGCTGAAAAAAAGAAACCCTATCGAGCGAACATAGCTAGCCCTACGACACATCTCTCCAGGACTCTCACCTGTACCCAAGTGGATCAAGAGGCATATGTCCTGTACATTCAGGTTTCCAGGAAAGACCGGTCTTTCGAAAAATTATACACAATCACTCAGATAGAGGATATAACCAATCTCCATGTATTTGTTGCATAGACAATTGAGCCCACTCGATAGCTGGAGAGCCCTAAATACCTGGCGACCGGGAACCCCTCAACCCGGCATATTCGCGTACCTAAGGGGTTGCTAAAAAAACGACACCTACGCCAGACTTACCATCTATATTATGGTATATCTGAGTAGTTCAATTGTCATTGCAACCGATACACAAGACAATCGGAAATATCCGTAATTAATAATTAAAAGGCCTAAACCCCCAGACATGCATATCGTTGGCGAAGGCGCAGATATATATTCATAAAATCGCCCCCTAAATTCTAATTCCTCACCTAGGAGGAGTTTTATAAACTGAACCTAAATTGTGGTTGGTTATTTTAATGTTTAGTAAATGTATGTGTCTGTCGTACCTGAAAATAAAATACACTGCATACCAAAAAGAAAGATAGGAAAGTAGATAGAAGAAGGCCCCTCTAATTACTAGTAGGTATTAGAGAAATACTTTCTCTATACCTATTGGGCACATACAATACTAAACATCGTTAGACCAACCACAGACCTTTCTATTCTATTAATTCCTAATTTCTAAACATTGAAAACCTTTTTGAAGCTTTCTTGATTATCATTTGGATAATCAAGAAACGGAGACTGCGGTGTCCCTCGGTGGTCGGGTATGTATGGATGATGGACGAGTGATTGCCTAAGGAGGGACATTCTAACCTAACACGATCCGGGAAGACAGGATCGTGGTTTACTTACAACATGAACCTAAAATCACTCATCAGACATCATCCATTACTCAGGAAACAGCCATCCTTACATCCTTCCATCCTTCCTTCCTTCCCGTCTTGTAAGGTAATCTCGCTTGCATGCATGGGTTGCATGAACATGCGATTAACAAGGGTTACTGAAAATCCTATTTTTCTAATTTATGTATATTTAATAAAAAAAATAGTGTCAATAATTACTTTAAAGTTTTATAAATTTATTTAAAATTTAAATGAAAAAAAATATGGAATGAATTTTTTAAAAATGAAAATAAAAATTAAATGTACTTTATTTTAATTTAATTTTTAATTTTAAAATTATTATAATTTTATTTCTATATTCTAGTTCAGAGGGTAATGATGAACACCTGTGTCTGAAAGAAAAATAGAAAGTCAAACATCCTATGTTCTAAGAAGGCAATCTAACGCCTTTTATTTGATCTAACTAGCTATCTATATACGTATATACAAATACGTATAACCGGAAAAACTATTTTTTAGTAAATTTTAAAATTTCGAGAAAAATTTAAGAAATCGACCTAAAGAAAGCTAAATGAATATATTCTGCGCCCCGCATTAAAGGAAATACGTACATTGTATATACTCGACGATCTGATGCTCGCCATTCTCCATCTACAAAAGTCAAAAGAAGAAAAATATTAGTATTTCATTATAAAAATAAATAAATAATAAATAATAATTAAATCAACTGCGAAGCCGGCATCTTGTTGGCCAGGGGGTAGGTCCCCAGGACTCCTCAGTTGGTTTTAAAATAATAATTTAAATTTCATAATTTTAATTAATAAATTTTATTTGTCATAAACTATTAGTTGGTTTTAAAATTAAAAAAAAATCACGTCGGCGTCGTAAATTAATAAAGTTGTTGTAGTGAAATAAGGACAATAGCTTATGCAAATAATTTTTATTTTTTGCCAACGTTTCGTCAACTTTGTTGACTCCTCAGGGCTCAAATAAATTAACTTCCTTGTAGTATTTGTCATTTTATCAATATTCCTTTTTAGCAAACATATCAGGCCAGTCATCAATCATGTTTGCTAAAAGGAATATTGATAAAATGACAAATACTACAAGGAAGTTAATTTATTTGAGCTCCTGAGGAAGTCAAACAAAGTTGACGAAACGTTGGCAAACAATAAAAATTATTTGCATAAGCTATTGTCCTTATTCCCTACAACAACTTTATTAATTAACGAGCTTCGAGGGCGTGCCAAGTGCCCTGGCGGGCAGCGTCTCGGTCCAAAAATTTTATTCTTCTTAAAAAACCACACTCCAAATGTATACCCGTAAACTACCGAAAATACATCGTCTCTTAAAAGTTTCGCATCTTTAATTTTTGAGTGGCGAGGGGGGGGAGGAACAATTATCAATATATTTAATGTTTCTTAATTTTAAAAAGAATTTGGAGTCTTTCATTTCAAAATTCGAATATATATATTTCAAATTTGCCTGGTTAATGAAAATCGATTGGAGCCATCAGTTTAAAATCAGAGCTGAGAATTATATTTCAAATTTGCCTCGTTAATTAATATATATTTAATGTTTCTTAATTTAAAATCTATTGGTGTTTTTTCATTTTCATTCGAGTTCAAATGAATACAATATTATCTAGACACAAAGTCTAAATCAAAAATATATAGTTTTAGTAAAAGAAATCAAGATATAAATATTAATGTGACATTGGTCTAGTGGTTAGAGCTGATGACCATAGTTCAAGAGTTCGTCGGTTCAATTCTAGGCAAGAGGGTAATTTTTTTAGAGAAATTTCTCTAAGCGTTGTTACAAATTAATCTAGATAAATATATATAGTATAACGTTAAAATTTCGTTATATATATATATATAAATTATTTTTTTAGGGACTATAGTTTCGAAGTTTTGATCTTTCATCATCAGTCTTTTAATTAGAAATATTTTGTTTCCTTAATCGAAAGCCAAGTTTTAGGAAAATAATTTACAAAAATCGTCAAAAATTGCCATTTTATATTAGGATCGGTTATCTGCCAAATTTCTTTCTCCTAAATTCTTCCATAGTGGATATGTATTAAATAAAAACAATTTTCCTCTTAACATTAGAGAGCTGTAACTTGAAGGAAAAGGGATTTTGAAAAAAAATATATATGAAAGACCTCCTCTTAATTTTTGCTGATAAATCACCCTATAAAATATTTCGCAACAATTTAGATACACCCTGTACATGACGGTGTATTTAATGTAATTTATTTTGTAAACTTATAGCCCAGGCAAATTAGACTTCTGCTGGCCAATAAATATGCACAAGCTAGAATTAATTTTAATCGACGTTAGGCATCCCAAATATATTAATTTTCATTGGTTTCTGGCCGGCGTTAAATTTTTGAGGGCCTATAAACCACGAAAATTTTAGACTTTTTTCAGATTTTTGCTTATAACTTGAAAACTATGCGTCCTACAGAAAATTTCGCTCTAAACCAAATGAAAGAGGTCTCATTTTTTAGCCAATTGGCAACTATTATGGGTGTCAGCTTCAAAATTCGAAGAGTGGTTTCTTGTGACAACCTAATGAGGATAATTCACTTTTCCGCCAAGTTGATAAAAATTCCTTATCTTTGACTATCGATTGTGGCTAAGTATCTGAACTAATTTTATCGTTTAAGTACGTTATACGACGCAAGATTTTATGCTCTTTCATTTTTGTAAGAGTAATATTTTCTGTAAGACGCATCGATTTTGATTTATAAGCGAAAATCTTAAAAAAGTCCAAAATTTTCGATGTTTTAGGCCCATAAAAATTTAAGCCAGAAACCTTCCCAAACTCATATAACTCTTTTGTTGGGATGCCTAACATCGATTAAAATTAATTTCAGCTTATGCATATTTATTTGGCCAGCGCGGACTTTTTTCGATCTAATTTGCCTGGGCTATTATTATTAAGTACCTGGAGGCACCGAGCGATGCTCGGTAACTTCTTCCTTCAGTTAAAACCTTTATTTCTAATATTATTTTTAATTTAAAATTCTGATATAAAGGTCGATTTTTATTTGAGAGCCGTTTTCAAATTAAAAAAGATACAAATATATCTATATAGTATTCGACTACTGTACCCCCTACCTCGCCCTACCCCCGGATCCGCACCACTGCCACCCCAAACATCACCACATCCACCCCCGCTCCGCATCAAGATCGCTTTCTCATCGTCAAAACTTGTTAATAGAGTTTGTTTCATGAAAATCGTTAGAGCCGTTTTTAAAATAAAAAAAATACAAATACTTATATATATATATACCTGGAAGACCGATATTTGTTCGGGTTTAGTTAATATTTGACAACAACACAATAGTTTTTCAAGGCCTTTGAGAACAATTAGCCCAACCCATTGTCTGTCTGGGTACAATAGTAAGAGGAAAACATTTTTTTAAACTCCAAGATTTGGATCTGTCTACCTGAGAATAATTAATTTGATTACGATAAAACCCATCAAAAACAATTTTGTCGAAGATGAGACCGTGACAGATCGAATTGTCATTCCAAAACCCCCTAAGCCGTGAATTTCATCAAAATCGGTAGAGCCGTTTTCAAAATAGAACTAAGATACAAATATATATATAAACAAATATACAATTTTTGCTCGTTTAATAAGAGTAGATATACTATTTCATTAATGGGAACGCCTGTTGCTAGTAGAGTATGCAACAAGGAATGAACCTCCGCTTCGAATATGCGTATCTTGTTACAGAGAGGCGCTTGAAAATATGTATTTTCGCTACAAATCACCTCATACATTTGGTAGAAATTAAAAAAACGGAAAGATGAGAATTTCCTTCCCGCATGGATACAAATGACTTATAAAAATTCTAAAGCCCAAATATTCTCACTAAGAAAACTTTACCATCCAGGATATGATAAAATATAGTAATCTTTCATGAAAAAAGTGGTTTTTTGCTTCTTTTTTCGAAATATCTAAAAAACGGCTAAAACTATTTCATTAAAAAACTTGAGCGAAACCATGGCATTTCGCTCTACAAAAAAGCTCTAATAAGTGAACATCAAAAAATTTATATTTTCGAGATATTAACAGTTTTATCAAAATGTCTGTTAGTTAGTTAGTGCATTACCAAAAAAATACTCTCATAATTAATTAATTAAATTTTTGTGAATGCACTAGCTCAAAAACTAGTGTGAATATCAAAACGAAATTTCACGTGTAGTTTAAGTGAAATGAGATTTTGGGAGGAGGGCATCTTAAAATTATAAAATTTTCAAACTAAAAGAACCTAGAAAAATGAAATATACCATAAAATGAACCTATACTAAAATAAGAGTTATTATTATCTATTTATTAAAATTGGGTGGGTTCAAAAAATTAGAACTATCAATATAAGTCTTAAGAGTCTTTAATGGAAGACGAAATTTTGCACATGAACCCTATACAACCTTATGAAAATGACTCACTATGTGAAATTGAGGGTGCGGGGGGGGGGACAGAAATATTTTCAATCAAAAATCGAGAGAGGTCCCTGGTATATGGTCAAGTCATGTGGATGGCCACATCAATGTATTTAATATGAATTTTATCTTATCTTATATTATTAAATGAGCAATTCTTGTATGTATATATATATATAGATTAGGTTTCTCGAAAATGGCTATAACGATTTGGATGAAATTCACGGGTTGGGGGTTTTTGGGTTGGCAATTCAATCTGTCAGGGTCTCATCTTCGGCTAAGTTGTTTTTGATGGGTTTTTTGTTAATTGAAATAATTATTCACAGATGGTTGCTTCGATAAGAATTTATAATTACATTTTTATTTATTTTCCTTAATAATTAATTGGTTTTTTAATTCTATATCCCACTAATAGTTCATTACAAATATTATTATATATTAAAATTAGGGAATTTAATTAATTAAAGGTATTTTTCTATTTTCTATAAAATAATTTATTAGAATATCAATTTCATTCTCTTAAAAAATCGGACAATTCGAAGGATCGTAACCCCTTCTTCAGGATTTAAAAGGGTCAACGAAAGAACCTACGTGTATTTTTTTGAAATAAATATACATTTTAAACATTAGTTTTAATTTGTTTTTAATTCAAGGGAATCGCGAAATTTTTTAATAATTATATTTAATGGTCTGATAGTTAATTCTACATATCGACGAGAACTATTTAATTAATGTGTATATAAATTTTATTTTTAATTGCAATTACATTCTTTTTTTAATGCAAGAAGGGGCGCACCAGTAAAGATGCAGCCCCTATGGATCTCGAAAAATCCTTGCATTACCGAAGATTCAACATTCAAAACTTTGTGCCCAGTGATAGGTCCTGATGATTTGGATAGCGGGTGTAAACGTTGGCAAAAAAATATTTATTTTTTTTCAATTTTATTTTGCGATTAAAAATTGACTTTTTTTACCTGAATTTAAAATTAAAAATAATATTAATATATCGCTTTTAACTTAAACAAAAAATTACCGAGCATCGCTCGGTGTTAAAGGTACCTTTATATTAAATCATTTGATTTTCTACTATGTTCAATAAATAATTTGATAATTTGCAGAAAATTAAGAATGTATGAGTGTATATGTGTGTGTATGAAAATGATTTAAGCAGCAATTGCTTAAAGTTCAATCCAAAAGATTATATTTCTAGTAAAAATCGGGTCGGGAATAATAATTCTATACAATCGATAGCGATAAAAACATTATCAAATAGGAATTTTTAAGAAATTTACATTAAAAGAAAAAAAAACAAAATTCCAAAAATACAATTTTATCAACTTATATCAACTTTTGATATAAAAAATAATTTTAAGAAAAAAATAAAAACCGACTTCAAAAATTAAATGCAACAAATAAAATACACTAAAAGGTATAAAATAATTATTATCTTATTTAGTTACAACTAAACGACGAAATATTAACATGAAATTACTTTTTGAAGTCGGTACCAAACAAACTATACCTATAAGCGAGCGTACCCGCCAAACGTACTAAGTAAGATCCGGCGAGTGCGATTCATAAAAGGTATATGTTTGGCACCGACTTCAAAAAGTAATTTCATGTTAATATTTCGTCGTTTGGTTGTAACTAAATAAGATAATAATTATTTTATACCTTTTAGTGTATTTTATTTGTTGCATTTAATTTTTTGAAGTCGGTTTTTATTTTTTTCTTAAAAATTATTTTTATTTTCTCTTTTTAGTGATGTTATTAATAGTGATTATATCATCAGAACTTGACCAAATTAATATGACACCATCCCTAAGACACCCCTTTCGGATAAAAAAAGAACCATCGAAATCGGTTCATAAACAAAGAAGTTAGGTCTAAACAAACCTAATAAAAAAGGTCTAATACCTATGAAAAAAATACGAAAAAAAAATGGGACCAATCGGAAGCTAGGCTGGACTCAATGCAAAAAAAATTTTCAAAATCGGTTGACAATTGGCGGAGATATGAGGTAACATAGGCACAAAAAAAAAAAAAAAAAAAATTCAATCGAATAGAGAACCTCCTCCTTTTTTGAAGTCGGTTAAAAAGACAAAAGGTTTTTTATTTTTATTTTACTTCGATAAATAATCGATATATTATTCTGGAAAAAAAATTAATCAAATCTCGAAATATTTTAATTTAAACTAGAATGAATAATAACTTGAGTGAAGTGAAATTTTGCTATAAACTGATTTTTAACCGACTTCAAAAAAGGAGGAGGTTCTCTATTCAACTGATTTTTTTTTTGTGCCTATGTTACAACATATCTCCGCCAATTGTCAACCGATTTTGAAAAAAAATTTGCATTGGGTCCAGTCTAGCTTCCGATTGGTCCCATTTTTTTCGTTTTTTTTCATAGGTATTTAGACCTTTTTTATTAGGTTTGTTTAGACCTAACCTCTTTGTTTATTTATGAACCGATTTCGATGGTTCTTTTTTATCCGAAATGGGGTGTCTTAGGGATGGTGTCATATTAGTTTGGTCAAGTTCTGATGATATGATCACTATTAATAACATCACTAAAAAGAGAAAAATAAAAAAAAATTTTAAGAAAAAAATAAAAACCGACTTCAAAAAATTAAATGCAACAAATAAAATACACTAAAAGGTATAAAATAATTATTATCTTATTTAGTTACAACTAAACGACGAAATATTAACATGAAATTACTTTTTGAAGTCGGTGCCAAACATATACCTTTTATGAATCGCACTCGACGGATCTTACTTAGTACGTTTGGCGGGTACGCTCGCTTATAGGTATAGTTTGTTTGGTACCGACTTCAAAAAGTAATTTCATGTTAATATTTCGTCGTTTAGTTGTAACTAAATAAGATAATAATTATTTTATACCTTTTAGTGTATTTTATTTGTAGCATTTAATTTTTTGAAGTCGGTTTTTATTTTTTTCTTAAAATTTTTTTTTATATCTATACTATAAATCTACTCTTATTAAACGAGCAAAAATTGTATATTTATTTATAAATATATTTGTATCTTGGTTCTATTTTGAAAACGACTCTACCGATTTTGATGAAATTCACGGGCTTGGGGGTTTTTGGGGTGACAATTCGATCTGTCACGGTCTCATCTTCGACAAAATTGTTTTTGATGAGTTTTTTCGTAATCAAATTAATTATTCTTAGGTAGACAAATCCCAATCTTGGAGTTTAAAAAAGGTTTCTCTTTTATTTACTTTTGTACCCAGACAGACTATGGGTCGGGTTAATCCTTTATTCTCAAAGGCCTTGAAGAGGTATTGTGATTGTGGATTTTAACATATTTTGTTCTCCCTAAACGTTAGAAATATTAATAAACGTTTTATAATTGTTTTTATAATGAACTTTATTTATTTAATAGAATAAAAAATAAACAAGAATTTATTTAAAAATATATTTCGCATAAGGCGGTCTCAATTTTGTGGAAAAACAACACATTTTGATAGGTTTTATTTATTAAAAATTGGATGAATAAAAATGAATCATATTGTTGAATCAAAACAGGTACATGAGGTGGGGTGCAGTGGTGGGAGATCCGTCGGTAGGGCGAGGTTTTGGGGGTGGAGTCGAGCGTGGTGGAGGTGTGGGGGTGGGGGGGGGGGTACAGTGGGCGAATATTATATGTTTTTGTATTTTTTTTAATTTGAAAATTTTAAATTAAAAATAATATTAAAATAAAGCTTTTAACTGAAGGAAGAAGTTACCGAGCATCACTCGGAGCCTCCAGGTACTAATTTTATAATAATTGAAAAATTAGAAATCCCTATGGGAAAAAACAAAAATTAAAAGCTTTGTCTATGTATAAGAAAAAGGATTCACGTTTTCAATCTTTCTACTATATTTTCTATGTAGGGGGACTTCACCCCAATTACTTGACCACTCAGGAGTCTATGTTTCAAATTTCAAGTCAATCGGTTTATCCATTTAACTTGAAGATCTATGAACATAGAGATATAGAATCCCAAAACTATTATATTGATTTAGATCACGCATAATAAAAATAAAAAGATAAATCTTTAAAATAATTGATTTTAATGAAGATATTTTCTAAAAAAAAATCAAGGAAAAAGTAAATTCGTGTCAAATTTCGGTATGCTCTCCAAATGGTAATAAACACTTAAACCATTAAACATTTTTGCAATTATATAATTAAAGTTTTGAGGATCTTTTTTTTGAAAATAGTTGGTAGTTTTTTCAAAAAATCAGCTCGGGTTCAGATTAACCAAGATGCTCAAAACTTTAATTATACATTTAAATAAGAGGACTTTATGAAAAAAAATTTTCATTTTAGGCTAAATTTTTTAATTTCCGTTCTAGAAGAATGGAGTGAAAAATTTCTGTGCTTATATCATATATTGCGATTCAGAGAGAGGTTTTTGTCTCAAGGGTGTGAGCTGACTGCCCGGATAGCGTGTTAGTTCTCAGGTTCGACTCCTGGTGGGATGAATCCCCTCTGATATCGCAATTTAATAATATTTCTACTAAAATCTTAGAATTTGTCCGAAAAAGATTGATTTTTGCAATTAATTTTATTAGCTAGGGGGAATAACTTTGATATAAATTTATTAAACCAATTATTTTACATGAATTAATGTATACATAGTATTTGAGCTTCGACTCCGGAGATTACTTCTCCACCATCGACTGTCCTTGATCATCTTTTTAGTCCTTATTTTTAATAAAAGGAAAAAACTAATTAAATAAAAAAACCTCTTTTCCGATAATTATTCCAATTCCATATTACCCAATCCTCCCCAATCTCCCTCTAATAACTTAGATATCATATTTAATTTTAAATATACTAAAATTTGAAACAAAGTTTTAGCGCGTTTTAGTATAAATTATTTAATGTAATAAAATTTGAATTTGTTTCTTTATTCATACCTTAGTATATCATCCAGAGGAGTAGACACGGGGGGGGGGTCAGAAAGCTGGTGGGATGAGTAACGTCAACGACAAACCGTTTCTTATTGCAAACTAACCGTAAATATATTTGGTTTAATAGAGTAAAGGGTGTGTAGTTTCACAGTGAATGAAATAAAACTCAAAGAGGTTTATACAAACTCAATATATTTCGGATTATTAGTCCATCATCAGGAGTTTACAAGTTAATACGTATTAACTTGTAAACTCCTGATGATGGACTAATAATCCGAAATATATTGAGTTTGTATAAACCTCTTTGAGTTTTATTTCATTCACTGTGAAACTACACACCCTTTACTCTATTAACTAACATCATGTTTCACCTAAAACCTACACCACTTTCCATAAGTAAAAAAAGTAAATATATTTCATATAGCCCAGTATATAGAGCTATTAATCTTGGCATTTCCAACGTCATACCTAGTGGAAAAGGGTTTTAGTGCGGTTTCTCAAATGCTGACTAAGCAAAGAAATCGCCTCAACATTTGCCAACAAGGTGACTTACGATTATATCTGTCAAAATTAGAACCCAATATTATTAAACTTTGTCAAGATCACCAACCTCAAGGTTCTCATTAAAATTTCATTTAGTTTATTATTTCTTTGTTATGTTAAAATTAAAACACATTACTTTATGTATCTTACTTTTTTTGTAAATTAAATTAAATTTCTAACTAATAAATGTTATTCTACTATTGTTCCTTTCAAATTTCTTTGGATATATCTTACTAACGCCTAATGTAAGCCAAATCTACCTTATATTAGGGATTATCGTACAATTTTTATCTGTTAAAATTTATAGGGGGGCAAATTAAGAAGCGGGTCTTACAAAGGGGGCGAACTCGAAACTGTGGGGGGAGAACTTTAGGTGGACGAAAAATTTTTTTTGACTTTCTCCAGTTTTTCACTCGAAAACGGTCCATATTTTGTAAAGAACCATCCTATAGTAAATTAAAGAGGACAAAATTTCGCATCGATAAAAAAAATGCAAAAGTATTTGTATTTTTTATGAGGATCCAAAAAACAGCCCCCCGGATCACTTTTGAATACCTATCCTTAAAACTAGCATTTTTTTCCCATTTTAACCATGAAGGAGTACGTTTTCGACAAAGACCACTCCGAGGGCTGATCTGCGATTGGAAGTAGGTATACACCTCTTTGGAAGTATTTTGGAAGTACTTGGAAATATTTGAAAGCACTTGGAAATATTTTCCAAAATACTTCCAAAGAAGTGTACACCTACTTCCAATCTTGGATCACCCCTCGGAGTGGTCTTTGTCGAAAAAGGACTCCTCAAGTGCTTGGAAATATTTGGAAGTACAAGTGGAAGTTGGTGTACAGCATATTAGGTCGCGGTTCACCCCTCGAACCACTCTATACATTTTTAAACTAGATTAAATTTTCTACAATTCAAACAAAGTTTCACATCTTAATTGGATAATAGTAGACCGTGCCGCAAAGAGGTTGAAGTTTTGAAAAACTGCAATTTTGAGCGAAGAATAAAATCCTACATATATGACATATTAAACCGTTCGAACGAAAAAATAATTTTTAAGAAAAAAATAAAAACCGACTTCAAAAAATTAAATGCAACAAATAAAATACACTAAAGGGTATAAAATAATTAATATCTTATTTAGTTACAACTAAACGACGAAATATTAACATGAAATTACTTTTTGAAGTTGGTGCCAAACATACATATTTTATGAATCGCACTCGACGGATCTTACTTAGTACGTTTGGCGGGTACGCTCGCTTTTAAGTAGAGTTTGTTTGGTACCGACTTCAAAAAGTAATTTCGTCGTTTAATTGTAACTAAATAAGATAATAATTATTTTATACGTTTTAGTGTATTTTATTTGTTGCATTTAATTTTTTGAAGTCGGTTTTTATTTTTTTCTTAAAAATTATTTTTATTTTTCTCTTTTTAGTGATGTTATTAATAGTGATCATATCATCAGAACTTGACCAAATTAATATGACACCATCCCTAAGACACCCCCTTTCGGATACAAAAAGAAACATCGAAATCGGTTCATAAACAAAGAGGTTAGGTCTAAACAAACCTAATAAAAAAGGTCTAGTACCTATAAAAAAAAACGAAAAAAAATGGGACCAATCGGAAGCTAGGACGGACCCAATGCAAAAAAAAATTTCAAAATCGGTTGACTATTGGCGGAGATATGAGGTAACATAGGCACAAAAAAAAATTCAGTCGAATAGAGAACCTCCTCCTTTTTTGAAGTCGGTTAAAAAGAGATGCAACGTCCAAATAAAACTGCTACTTCAAATTACGATCGTAGAAAAAAATTCGAAAAATATTTTTTTCCATAACAACAATATTAAATTTTGTTTGTTTTTTCTCTCTCCTGTAAAATTTTCTTGTTATGAGTTAGCAGGTTTACTCTCTAAGGCGACGATATTACAATGACAAATAGATATTGTCATTTAAATAACCATCCATCCTCGTTTAGGATCGTTCTACTCTACTGCCTAGTACAGATCAAAAAGACATCAAAAACCGAAAGAAAAGCAACGATAAAGACCGCGGTGTATATCAAATACACAAAGAGAAACAAAGAGGTTGTCCTCTGCTTGATGCAAATAAACATACACATATATATATATCGAGATGCTATATCTGTGTAAGGCTAGACTCCCGTGTGACCTGAAAAGGGGCCTTTGCTGGGGATAAAATAATACACATTATTATTTTTTAACCTAAGATTTAAATTTAATAATTATTAGCTTAGTACAAGAGGAAAGAAATCAATTTACGTTGATAGATTACGATTCAATGACAATAGTATAAAACAAAATAATTTGATGGGTTACAATCGAATAAAGTAGTAATAATATGAAACACAAATAAACAACTTAATACTACACAATATTAATATTATCTGATCAGATTTCATAGTTAAACGTTTCGGCCGAACTACTCACGCGCTTTCGACTTCCCGGTCACGGGCTGTCCACGCAAGTAGGGCTCCCGCCCAGCACACTAGCGGCTCAAGCTCGCAGGGCGCCTCGGCGCCCTTCACTGACGCCGTTCCCTCACACAGCTAGCAGGGCAGCCCTCCTGCTCTCCGCCATGCACCAGCCACGTCGATCTTCACCCATGGTCCACGGCCTCACACAGCTCGCGAGGTGGCCACGTCGCTCTTCTTAGACAGCCCGCAGGCTCACACAGCCCGCGAGGCGGCCGTGTTCCCGAAACACCGGCTACCGCCCGCAAGGCGGCATCCCGGTCCTTAGCACATTGCCGTACACACACAGTTCACGAGCTGCAACAATGTCTGTCACTTAGCACGTACCTACGTACGCTTGCGGCACACACCTCTACCTCGCCCCCGGGGGTTGGGGTGGCCACAGCACACATCTGCACCCCGCCCCCGGGGGGTGGTCACACAGTCCCTCGCACGCGTTTACATCTGCCCCCGCTCCCAGGGGCGGCCGGCTGGCCCACCCCCCAGCCGTTAGCTTTGCTGTTCCAGTCTCGAGTCCTTGCGTGTCCGCCGGTAGCCGCGTTCCCGCTGTCACCCACACCTTTGCATCCCCGCGTGGGAGACACATCGACAGCCACTTCATCTTTCCCACGCACTCACACTCTCCTATCCGTTGGTCACTTGGCACACAGACAGGCCCGCCTCCTCCTCGCGTCTCTTCGTCTCTCGCCCAGGGTAGCGTCTGTCTCTCTCCCACTCCCTGGCTCATTCTCTCTTAACTAGCTCACTTAGAACCGGCCGGTGCCTGGCTGTCTGCTTGCTACATCAGCAGTTTATCCAATATATTACTCGTTCAAACAAACTTAGCCTATTTTTGTATTTATACTAAATATTATATTCGTTAAGGGCGGCCTTTGTATTTATACTAAATATTATATTCGTTAAGGGCGGCCAGCCCTTACATCCTTCCCCATTTTCAAAAAGATGTCTATGCCCTTAGGCATAGACATCCTTTTACAGCTCACCCGGGGGGGTGACGCACACAACACTAATACAAAGGGGATCAATCCCGCGTAGAAGGGAGCGCATCGGTCATCTCTTAACACATTCCACTATCCTCTGATGACGGATACCTTCCCTTCCACGGCCCCAACTCGTTTAAGGCGACCCCTGTCACAGGTCCCACGGTGTCATCGCCCTCCTTCATAAAATTAAAGGATTTTCTCTTCAAACTTTTCTCGTTAAAACAGCCAAAATTTGCATTTACCGCGCTTGTAAATTATTCCACATAGTGATCACCTAAATATTTCGATTATTTTTCTCCTAGGCTACTCCTCCCGACCACCTTGGTCTTCCTCCCGAGATACGTTAGCCCCAATTCCAAATGTCCTTTACTACACACCAAGAAAATAGGAATCGACTATTCCACAATTTTCTCACCCTAGTGCTACCAATTTTCTTCTCCGGGGATGACGGTTCCAGGAACATCTCTAGCAGAGATGCCCATCCGGGCCCTTTACACCCAGTAGGACCCCCTGACCTATCGGTGTTAGTCATGGCGGGCCCCGTACACACAGTAGGACCCCCATTTGCAGATCGGTCATCTCTTAATTTCCCCACTCACTCTAAAAATGGCTCAACATCTTCCTTGGAAAAGGTCTCGGGATGTTTCTCAAAAATAACTCAAAATTCTTTCCTCAAAAACCGTCTCAAAATTTCACTCAAAAGGTCTCGA
Organism: Forficula auricularia; assembly: GCA_024734495.1. NCBI lineage: Eukaryota > Metazoa > Arthropoda > Insecta > Dermaptera > Forficulidae > Forficula > Forficula auricularia. The sequence continues at coordinate 16,357,964 of JALMQS010000128.1, forward strand.
AGTTTTTCTCAAAAATGACTCAAAACTTTTTCCTTAAAAACGACTCAAAGATTCCTCCCAAAGATGGCTCAAAATCTTCCTTGGAAAAGGTCTCGGGATTTTCCTCAAAATAAAATAGTTCAAAATTTACACGCTGACTTCACAAAATTAAAAAATTTTCTCTTCGGCGGTCGGCCCGGCGGTCGACCCCGATCTCGAGTTCCCCGTCCCAATCCTGGGCGGTGGTGGTTCCTCATCCCTTAGGCTCCCCAGAACGACTGCCGCTACGGTTATCCAACCCGGAACATTATTTTTCATGAAATTAAAATAAAATATACGCCTTACAGTTTGTCAAAAATAAAACTGTTGAAGAAAAGAAAAAGCAGATATTGACCAAATTACGAATAATATAATGGAAATCAAGCAAAGAGACACAATTAATAAACTTGGAACTTCAGGAGAAGGGGTTCCGTATTATAAAACGTCAAGCTGAGATTTTTGGACAGTACCGAAGTTTTGATGGGAAGTAACTCCCTACTGGGATCCGCTCCCCTTTGTGATATTACTTCTTACCCGACATTACTGTTTTCTTCCCCTTCTATCTCACCACGGTTTGCTTCTCTGCTAGTTCAGCCCTTCAACCCTTTATCCTGCCTTGTGATTGTCCCCTCTAGTTATCCCTTTCCTTCCACGACCCCGTGCTAGTCCTGGCGGGCCCCTTACACACAGTAGGACCCCTGACTTATCGGTTCTGGTCATGGCGGGCCCCGTACACACAGTAGGGCCCGATTTTCCCTCTTCCGTCCATTGGAACCTCCCCCTCCGAATGATCACCGGGGCGCCGCTAACGGCCAGTTCCCCGTATCACCACCCTAGGTAGGCCAAGACACTCCCCTCTCGGTTCTCTTCTTACTTTCACCCTAAGGACCTAGCACAGGCCTTCCCCTGCTCGGGGGTCACCGGGGCGCCGCTCACGGCTAGTTCCCCGTGTCACCACCCCAGGCAGGGCGAATTCGGGAAGAAACCCCCCCCCCAAGATGGTCACCGGGGCGCCGCTAACGGCCAGTTCCCCGTGTAGCCACCCCAGGTAGGGCGAGACACTCCATTTTCGGTCTCCTTCTCATTCTTACACCGGGGGCCTGGCATAGTCCTTCCCCTTTACTGACCCTCCCCTTTCCTTTCTCGGGGTTCACTATCCCCTTCCACCACCCCTTCCTTCTAATCCCTTGTCACACATTTCTTTGTTATTGGTGGAAGCCTCAGGTTTTCCCTTTCTCACCCACACTCTCCTCATTAGACGTCCCTGACCGCCCCCAAAGCAGTCTCTAAAAATTTTGTATTATTTCTTCCGTGGTGAACCTCGCGACCAACGCCTCTAGAGCAGCGATCCTTTCGTCGGCCATCTCAGCACTTAGTTCAAAATACCTGACCCCAAAAATTCACTCACAATCCCCTTTCGCTCCAAAGTTTTGTCAAAACTACCCCCGGTCCAAAATCTATTCAAAAATTCTTTAAAAATTCCTCACCTATTAACCCCATAAATTATACAAGTTTATTCACCATGCTGGCTCAAGACGCAAAACAAAAATAAAATGATGTTCCGGGTTTTCCCAAAATTTGCAATATTCAAATCTATATAGATACACCTCGTACGCTTCAACAATTACTCCAGGATTAATAAAACACGTTTATGAGCTTCCGATACTAATATTTTGAAAATTTTTATATAATAGAAATTTTGTCCAAAACTCCTCTCAACACCTTCAACTTCTATTTAGACCTCAATCGCAAAAGTAATTAGAAAATAAAATGTTTGCTCACAAATATGTAATCCAAACCTTGAATTTTAAAATTCAGACAAATTTCGTACATTTTCTGAAATAAAATTCTACCCCCAGATTATCCCGAAATTTTCAAAATTTTCTCTTTTAAAAAAAAATTTCTCTCTCCAAAATTAAACTTATTTACCTCCAAATAAATTCCCCTCTGAACTTCTGAAATGAAATCGTCAATCCCACTTCTGTGCTTACCTCAGTGTCCCCACCTTGGGTATTCCTGTATCATCCGTTGAAGCTTTCGAGAGTATTGTCCCTCTCCCCTTTCTGGCCCTCCGCCATGTTTGCCGCCCTTACGGCCTAGCTCCTTCGCCAAAAAGAAAAATTCACAATAGCTCAAAGCTATCAAAATGGTTCCAAAACTTATCGTTTACTAATGTTATCCTTAAAATTTTCTTGAAACCTTACTTGACCCAAATTCTTTCCTAAATTTATGCCCGAGCGGCGCTCCCAAAATTATTTCAAACTTCTGTTCAAAAATGCTCGAAATTATCTTTTAAACTTTTTCTCCTTAAACTATTCCCGAAATTTTACTTCTCCAAAAATTTCCCGACATTTGGCCCGAATTCTCTCTTATATATCATAAACTTCTGTTTTCCAATTTATGCACTTTAAATTTTTCTCAAATTCTTATTTCCCAAAATTTTCAGAAATTGGCCCTTAAAAATTCCCTTCTATATATATTAAACTTTTTCCCAATCATTCGCGGGCGGCACTCTCGACTGAGTCGAGCGAGTGCCCGATTTCAAAATTTTCAAAATTTCCCTTTTCAAAATTATTTACCCCAAATTGCACTTTGAAAATTTTAAAATCGTTTACCCCACACCTCGACACCAATTTGTAAGGCTGGACTCCCGTGTGACCTGAAAAGGGGCCTTTGCTGGGGATAAAATAATACACATTATTATTTTTTAACCTAAGATTTAAATTTAATAATTATTAGCTTAGTACAAGAGGAAAGAAATCAATTTACGTTGATAGATTACGATTCAATGACAATAGTATAAAACAAAATAATTTGATGGGTTACAATCGAATAAAGTAGTAATAATATGAAACACAAATAAACAACTTAATACTACACAATATTAATATTATCTGATCAGATTTCATAGTTAAACGTTTCGGCCGAACTACTCACGCGCTTTCGACTTCCCGGTCACGGGCTGTCCACGCAAGTAGGGCTCCTGCCCAGCACACTAGCGGCTCAAGCTCGCAGGGCGCCTCGGCGCCCTTCACTGACGCCGTTCCCTCACACAGCTAGCAGGGCAGCCCTCCTGCTCTCCGCCATGCACCAGCCACGTCGATCTTCACCCATGGTCCACGGCCTCACACAGCTCGCGAGGTGGCCACGTCGCTCTTCTTAGACAGCCCGCAGGCTCACACAGCCCGCGAGGCGGCCGTGTTCCCGAAACACCGGCTACCGCCCGCAAGGCGGCATCCCGGTCCTTAGCACATTGCCGTACACACACAGTTCACGAGCTGCAACAATGTCTGTCACTTAGCACGTACCTACGTACGCTTGCGGCACACACCTCTACCTCGCCCCCGGGGGTTGGGGTGGCCACAGCACACATCTGCACCCCGCCCCCGGGGGGTGGTCACACAGTCCCTCGCACGCGTTTACATCTGCCCCCGCTCCCAGGGGCGGCCGGCTGGCCCACCCCCAGCCGTTAGCTTTGCTGTTCCAGTCTCGACTCCTTGCGTGTCCGCCGGTAGCCGCGTTCCCGCTGTCACCCACACCTTTGCATCCCCGCGTGGGAGACACATCGACAGCCACTTCATCTTTCCCACGCACTCACACTCTCCTATCCGTTGGTCACTTGGCACACAGACAGGCCCGCCTCCTCCTCGCGTCTCTTCGTCTCTCGCCCAGGGTAGCGTCTGTCTCTCTCCCACTCCCTGGCTCATTCTCTCTTAACTAGCTCACTTAGAACCGGCCGGTGCCTGGCTGTCTGCTTGCTACATCAGCAGTTTATCCAATATATTACTCGTTCAAACAAACTTAGCCTATTTTTGTATTTATACTAAATATTATATTCGTTAAGGGCGGCCTTTGTATTTATACTAAATATTATATTCGTTAAGGGCGGCCAGCCCTTACATCTGTATATATATTATTTATTTATTTGAGACTATAGTTTCGAAGACTTGGTCTTCATCATCAGTCTTTCTTCAATTATAAATGTTTTTCATGGAGTCAATATCATATGGATATTGAAAACTTGGTGTTATTTCGTCACTGCTGGAGGGCCAGGAACTAATAAAGACATTCTATCTGGGTTCACATTCAAATATAACAATATGTTTCCCTTTCTCCTTTCTCCTTAGAAGGTATTAGATTAATAAAAGGAGAAAAGAACCCAAAATTAATTAGCGCAATCGAATCTTTAGAAATTTTGAAATCATTCAATAGAAATTCAAAACACTGTTTGAACAATCAAATAGAATTATCGAATAGTAATCTGCTTAAGATGTTTGCCAACAAAAGAAAAAAGAAAAAAGGAAAAACCCTTCTTTTGTTAGCCTTTTTAAGGAGAAAGGAGAAAGGGAAACATATTGTTATATTTGAATGTGAGCCCAGATAGAATGTCTTTATTAGTTCCTGGCCCTCCAGCAGTGACGAAGGAACACCAAGTTTTCAATATCCATATGATATTGACTCCATGAAAAACATTTATAATTGAAGAAAGACTGATGATGAAGACCAGGTCTTCGAAACTATAGTCTCAAACAAATAAATAATATATATATACAGATATATCATCTCGATATATATGTGTGTATGTTTATTTGCATCAAGCAGAGGACAACCTCTTTGTTTCTCTTTGTGAATCAACAACTCTGCTACTCTCGGCAAAACAAAAACTTTTCAAGTATATCAAATACTCGCGGTGGCCGAATCAACGAAAAACGCCGTGTATGTCATCGTCCTATAAGCGCCTTGCAATGAACAACGGGCGAGCCTGCAGGGTAGGCAGCCTATAGGGATTGAAAGAGGGCAAGTTGCGTTTTCAGGAACCCAGTGGCTTCAACTATCCAAGTGGGAACAGCGATTCAAAATATAATAATATAGTACCTGGAGGGACTTTTTTCAGTTAAAAGCTTTATTTTAATATTATTTTTAATTTAAAATTCTGATAAAAAGGTCGATTTTTATTTGAGAGCCGTTTTCAAATTAAAAAAAAAATACAAATATATATAGTACCTATATTAATTGTTGTCTTTCTTTCAGCTTAATTCAATTATACACATTTCAAATTTGCCGCGCCGCAATTTATTCAATAAATTCTATTTATAAAATACATAGCTATATATAATATATTCAATTATTTCCACACTTATAATAAAGTTTAATTCAAAAATATTCATTTTAGTAAAAGTAAAAAGCAAAGATTTTTAAAATAGTTCTTTGGTCCAGTGGTAAAGTGTGTGCCTCTGATGCAAGAGGTCTCAGATTCTAATCTGTCATCCGGCGGGTCATTTTTTTTATTGAGATTTTCATCTATCAATAATTAATTTAATTAAGAAAAAATCAATTAAGATGAATTTTGATGAGGTCTAGACCTAGCCAGATAGTTTTTGCATCCTCAAAACTTGTTAATAGATTTTGTTTCATCAAAATCGGTAGGGCCGTTTTCAAAATAGAACCAAGATACAAATATATAAATAAATAAATATATATATAAATAAATAAATATACAATTTTTGCTCGTTTAATAAGAGTAGATTCTACACTATTATGTATTGAACTTAAGCTCTTATATGGTCACCCATTCAAGGATTTATTTAATTTATAGTTAAGATTATTTATTAGACAAAAGTAAAACTGGCAAAGATGAGAAGTATTCTCATGATTATTATTATTATTATTAACTAGTCACCTATCCGAGAGTTAACCACGATACCCGTTGCTTGGCTCTAAAGACCTATTAGTTTCTGATCAACGTGCTAATTATGTTCCCAGTTAAATTCAGCTAAAATACAAGCCAGAAATAACTATAAATAGTGGGGGTATAGTGAGAAAACACTGTTTATTATATGGTCGTAAGTAGGTTTCAAAAAAATAAAAGCCAAGATGGTAACAAGGATGGGTCTATATATATTTCGTGGTTCGCGCCCATACATATATATATACCGGGTGGTGACTTGGCCGACGCAGCATAGCGATTACAATGTTAATTTTTGAATGTGCTTTTATTTGCTAACCTAATTATTTTAGAGTTAAAGTTCTTATACTGAGAAAATACTGAATCCGAACATATTTTTAACCGACTTCAAAAAAGGAGGAGGTTCTCTATTCGATTGAATTTTTTTTTTTTTTTTTTTTTTTTTTTTTTTTGTGCCTATGTTACCTCATATCTCCGCCAATTGTCAACCGATTTTGAAAAAATTTTTGCATTGGGTCCAGTCTAGCTTCCGATTGGTCCCATTTTTTTTTCGATTTTTTTTCATAGGTATTAGACCTTTTTTATTAGGTTTGTTTAGACCTAACCTCTTTTGTTTATGAACCGATTTCGATGGTTCTTTTTTTATCCGAAAGGGGTGTCTTAGGGATGGTGTCATATTAATTTGGTCAAGTTCTGATGATATAATCACTATTAATAACATCACTAAAAGGAGAAAAATAAAAAATTTTTAAGAAAAAATAAAAACCGACTTCAAAAAATTAAATGCAACAAATATAAAAATACACTAAAAGGTATAAAATAATTATTATCTTATTTAGTTACAACTAAACGACGAAATATTAACACGAAATTACATTTTGAAGTTGGTGCCAAACATATACCTTTTATGAATCGCACTCGACGGATCTTACTTAGTACGTTTAGCGGGTACGCTCGCTTATAGGTATAGTTTGTTTGGCACCGACTTTAAAAAGTAATTTCGTGTTAATATTTCGTCGTTTAGTTGTAACTAAATAAGATAATAATTATTTTATACCTTTTAGTGTATTTTTATATTTGTTGCATTTAATTTTTTGAAGTCGGTTTTTTATTTTTTTCTTAAAAATTTTTATTATTTTCAAATTTTGAAATTTCAGAACCGTAATAATCAACATTATAAATAATTGTATTTTTACAAAAATCACTGAATTATTAAAACAAACAAGGCATTTTCATTTGTTGTTTCTATTTGACGTTTGTTATATTTGAACTTTTTAAAATCAGTTCTTATTAGAATTGATTGATTACCATAATGAGAAACTCGTTAAATTTGAATGGGCTGAGTTTTGTATTCGTCATCGATTAATAAAAATAGTAGATACACGTAGATGAATTTTAGAACGAGCTTTTAAATTTTCACAAGAATAATCAACGAAATTATAAATAATGTTATTAGATGGTTGACACGAGCCATATAATTTCTATATGATCAAAGTTTTCAACTGATTGCTCGTTGAATATATGTGGTGGCTAATACTATAGTACACTGATTGTTTTTCTCGATGGTCTTACTATTTTATAGACGTTTAATGTGTTGACTGATTGAGCACTTGATAAAGTCGGAAACGGACGAAACGTTGTGTAAAAATTAATAAAATACGTTAATAAAATATAAAAATTGTCCAAAAAACCTATTAATTTTTTATTTTATTATAAGTAATATTTTTAAACGTAATTAAAACAATAAAATTAGTAAGGTAAACAGAATTTAATTTTTTAACATAATTAACAAATGCATAAAATTATAACAAAAAATAATAATCATAGCAAATGTTCGAATAAACCACCATTTACTTACCACTAAACAATAGCCCAACCTTAAACAATAATAAACATAATACCTTATAAACTATACCTTATAAATTATACCTTAATAAACAATAAAACTTAAACAATCGACAACAATAAAAGTTTTGAATTTAAATTTTTTAAATAAATATCTTGGGGGGGTCAGATAGGCTAGGCGGTAGCGTGACAGCGAGCTAACCAGGGGACCCGGGTTCGAATCGGACTCGAGGCATCCAGCTAAAATCTGACCCCCGGGGGTAGAGACAAATTTTAAAAAAATAATAACTAGTATCGTAATTAGGCTTATGGCCAGAAAGGCCGAAAAGCCAAAAAAAAAAAAAAAAAAAAAAAATATCTTCTTTTTTTAAAATCGTTTTTTTGGACTTTTAAATTATGAATTAGACAAAATCTGATGTAATTATATTATCTATATTATCTTATATATTATCTTTTAGAATTTTAATTCTGCTCAGTTTTTTGTATTCTAATTATGCTCTAAAATAATCACCAACGACACCACTATTAAACGTCACTTAGAAACAACAAATGAAAATGCCTTGTTTGTTTTAATAATTCCATGGCCTCAGTGATTTTTGTAAAAATTCAATTATTTATAATGTTGATTATTACGGTTCTGAAATTTCAAAATTTGAAAACAAAAATATGTTCGGATTCAGTATTTTTTCTCTACAAAAAACCTATAAGAACTTTAACTCTAAAATAATTAGGTTAGCAAATAAATGCACATTCAAAAATTAACATTGTAATCGCTATGCTGCGTCGGCCAAGTCACCACCCTGTATATTAGGTGGGTCAAAAAATTCATCATTTTTTTTACAAGTGACAAGGAAAAATGTGTTGCTAGACACCTTAAAATAATTATTTCTAAATATGAGCTCTTAATTTTAATAGGAAGATCCTCACGCATCGCAGTTTTTTACTTCTTTCTCAGTCCAATAGAAAAAAATCATACCTCATCATTAATTGATTGTACAGAAAAATTTTTTTAAAGAATTTCCTACGAAATTTAATGCTCTACAAAAAAGGTATCTTATATTTTTTCCGTAAACCTCACCATTTGAAAGATATTGAAGATTTAAGTTTGATTATTTTAAGACAAATTTCATTTTGTTTATGAATTTTATAACTCGACAATAAATGACTTTTATAAAATTCGCAATACAAATTTTTATAGGAAATTAACTGCTCAAAACATAAGACACCTTTTTTATAGAGCAGTTAATTTCCTACAAAAATTTGTATTGCGAATTTTATAAAAGTCATTCATTGTCGAGTTATAAAATTCATAAACAAAAATGAAATTTGTCTTAAAATAATCAAACTTAAATCTTCAATATCCTTCAAATGGTGAGGTTTACGGAAAAAATATAAGATACCTTTTTTGTAGAGCATTAAATTTCCCACGAAATTCTTCAAGAACATTTTTCTTTACAATCAATTAATGATGAGGTATGATTTTTTTTCTATTGGACTGAGAAAAAAATAAAAAACTGCGATGCGGAGGATCTTCCTAGTAAAATTAAGAGCTCATATTTAGAAAGAATTTTTTTAAGGTGTCTAGCAACCCATTTTTCCGTGTCACTTGTAAAAAAAAAATGGATTTTTTTGACCCACCCTAATATTTACTATATATAAGAGGCTAGATTAATTTGTAACAACGCTCAGAGAATTTTGCCAACAGGGGGCGCTGATGCCGTCAGAATATTTGCGGCAAATTTGAAATATAATTGCAATTGTAATTTGAAATGAAAGACTCCGATTGATTTTAAATTAAGAAACATTAAATATATTAGTTTTTAAGGAATTTGGTGTTGGTACTTGGTGAAACATTTTTTAAAATTATTGGATAAAAATACTTGGTAGGTTTCACATTAAGATATAAAAAAACTTTACTTTCTGTATCTCCTGAAGATGGGTTAGTCACCCGAAATATATATATCGAGATTAAAGATTCTCTAAAAATAAATTCGTTTTATTATTTTATATCTTAATGTGAAACCTACCAAGTATTTTTATCCAATAATATTAAATATATTGACAATTATTCCTCCCCCTCCCCCCCCCCCACCACTCAAAAATTAAATATTCAATTCGCTTTTCTTTGCGCACAGAAAAATAAATTAATCACATCTTATTTGATTTATATTTTATATAATTATTTATTTATTTTTTAATAATTTGCCACTTTTTTATAATTTTTTAAAAATCTAAATTTTGTTATTCTTAGGACGAAAATGGGGCGAAACTTTTAAGAGACTATGTATTTTCGGGAGTTTACAGGTATATATTTGGAGTGTGGTGTTTTAAGAGGAATACAATTTTTGGACCGAGACGCCGCCCGCCAGGTCACCAGCCCGGAGGGCCGAGCTTGAGGGCGTGCCGAAGGCACGCGCGAAAATCTCGTATATATAAATTTATTTTATTTGATACAATATATGTGTGTAGGTATGTTTATTTGCTTCAAGCAGAGGACAACCTCTTTGTTTCTCTTTATGATAATTTTTTTTTTGTATTCAAGTAAACTGTGAATAAATTAGAAAATATTCTTATACATTGTTATCATTTGAGAATTTTTTTTCATTTTTAATAAAAAATAATTTCTCTTTTAATTTATATATTAATAATAATAATAATCGACAATATAAATATTAAATATTAACAATAATAACCCTCTCCTATTCAATGATTGTAGCGAAACCCACGCAATCTAAAATGAGAGTTTAGGACACGGAAATAATAATCCAATATTCTTTGTTCAATCAAATGATTCATTATTATTAGCTTTTCAGGTTAATATCAGCTAAATGCTAGAGAATAATAAAATTAAAAAATTAATAAGTTTTTGGACAATTTTATATTTTATTAATGTATTTTATTAATTTTTGCACAACGTTTCGTCCGTTTCCGGACTTTATCAAGTGCTCAATCAGTTAACACATTAAACGTACATAAAATAGTGAGACCATCGAGAAAATAATTTAAAAAATTAAGCTATCAATCTCGAGTTAACATAAAAATAATTAATTAAATAAATTAATAATAAATTAATTAATATAAATTATTTTTATGTTAACTCGAGATTGATAGCTTAAATTTTTTAAATTATTTTCTCGATGGTCTCACTATTTTATGTACGTTTAATGTGTTAACTGATTGAGCACTTGATAAAGTCCGGAAACGGACGAAACGTTGTGCAAAAATTAATAAAATACTTTAATAAAATATAAAATTGTCCAAAAAACCTATTAATTTTTTAATTTTATTTAAATAAAGAATGGACATGAAACAACTGAATTACTAGGGAATAATATTAAATACACATGCCTATAATATTCTTATATATTAACAAAATACTTGCATTTACACTGAATAAGAAAATAAATAATAAATAATCCAAATGCATTGTTTATATACTAGATTTATCCCGAGCAATTCTCATAATTAAATCACACACACACATGCATATATTGATTCAAATAGATTTCATGTTAATTGGAAATCTATTTTGTCTAAATGTTAACGAAAAATACAATATTAATTGAGAACTTACCGTTTGCAGAGCTGACCAGACTCGAGTTGACTCGAAGACGCCATTAATGAATGCAATCACGGCAGCCCAGAGACCCAAATCAACAACGCCTGAAAATATCAATTATTATTCAATAATTTACCAAAATTTCAACTCAAATGATTAATTAGATATTAATAATCATGTTTTTAATATGATAAAGATTATTTACCAGATATTAAATCGAAAAATTTGATCCAAATTGGACTGAGATAAGGGTTGGTTTATTAATGGAGGAGCATCTCCCGTTCACTGAGCTGGTCAACGAGTACAAACTCGCCAAGCTCAAAGAAATCTAATTGCTCTGACGTCACAACCAATGGCAAAAATGAATAGTTTTAATTCAAATATTCAATTGCGTTCTATTGAAACCTGCCTTGACTTGTATTAAAAGGTAATAAGACGTCACAATTTTTTTATAATTTACTTTTAAATACTAAATAAAAAAATAATTTAAATTTAAAAAAAGTGGGTTGAAGATACGTTTTGAATAAAAAACACTTTTAAAGATAGAGATTTAGAAAATTTATTTTGTAGAAAAACAAACTCAGCAAGAAGTAAAAGAAAAAAAAATTAAATGCTTTTGAGAAATTCAAAATAAAGTGATAAATTATTTCGGGTTGGACCATTAATGGGAAAATAGTATAAATTGTTTCGGGTAGGACCATTAATGGTGAAATACGATAAATTATTTTGGATTGGACCATTAATCGTAAAATACGATAAATTACTTCGGATTGGACCATTTGTGGTGAAATACTATAAATTATTTCGGATTGGACCATTAATCGTAAAATACGATAAATTACTTCGGATTGGACCATTTGTGGTGAAATACTATAAATTATTTCGGATTGGACCATTAATCGTAAAATACGATAAATTACTTCGGATTGGACCATTTGTGGTGAAATACTATAAATTATTTCGGATTGGACCATTAATCGTAAAATACGATAAATTACTTCGGATTGGACCATTTGTGGTGAAATACTATAAATTATTTCGGATTGGACCATTAATCGTAAAATACGATAAATTACTTCAGATTGGACCATTTGTGGTGAAATACTATAAATTATTTCGGATTGGACCATTAATCGTAAAATACGATAAATTACTTCGGATTGGACCATTTGTGGTGAAATACTATAAATTATTTCGGATTGGACCATTAATCGTAAAATACGATAAATTACTTCGGATTGGACCATTTGTGGTGAAATACTATAAATTATTTCGGATTGGACCATTAATCGTAAAATACGATAAATTACTTCGGATTGGACCATTTGTGGTGAAATACTATAAATTATTTCGGGTTGGAGGCTGTTACAGGCCGCAAAAGAAAAACTTAGAGGCCGCACGGTCTAGAACTTATAGTAATAGTTCTATTTTTTTTTAACCCCTCAATTTTGGCCCCCAAAAAATAATAACTCTTTTTATTATATTATAAGTTAATTTTATTATATATTTCATAATTTTTTTTTAGTTTGAAAATGTTATCATTTTAAAACACCCTTAATTTTTGGTTCGATTTCAACGAGAATCTAATCAGAACTTAATCTCAATACACCAAAACTACATGTGAAATTTCGTTTTGATATTCACACTAGTTTTTTTTTAGCTAGAGCTTACACAAAATTTGATAACGTACCTCATCCTGAGGTACTAACAGACATTTGACAAAATAATTAATATCTTGTAAAAAAAATTTATGTACACTTTACAAGGCTTTGTTGTAGACTAAAACGGCATGGTTTTTTTTTTAGTCTTAATATTGGTGACGGTGGGGGTAGATATGGGGGGTGCAGTGGTGAAGGGGTACGGAGAAGTGGTTTGGAGGGGCGGGATTGGGGGATGTAGGTGGGGTGAAGTGGTGGGGGTCCCGGGGCGAGGGGGATTAATATATCTGCTCTTATTAAACGAACAAAAATTGTATATTTATATATTTGTATCTTTTTTCTATTTTGAAAACGGCTCTATCGATTTTAATGAAACAAACTCTATTAAGAAGTTTTGAGGATGAGAAAGCGATCTGGCTAGGTTTGGACCTCATCAAAATTCATTTTAATTGACATTTTCTTAATTAAAGTAATTATTGACAGATGAAAATATCAATAGAAAAGTTTGTTTACATTTTTTCAATTATCTTTTATTTATTAATTGGCTTTATAATTAATTTTAAAACCCACTAATATTTTATAACAAATATTATTATATGTTAAAATTAGGAAATTTTAATTTTTTTTTTTATTTAATTGTTTTCGGGAAGATGCCCAATTAGCCAGTCCAGTATTCTATCTTCTCGGTTTTTAAAGTTTTAGCTTTTTACCTGAATTTTAAATTAAAAGTAATATAAATATACAGCTTTTGACTGAAGCAAAAAGTTGGCCAGGTACTATATATTTAAATAAGAAAACTAGAAAATATTTATATCAGTATTAATGATGAATTTACCTTGAATCGAGGTCTCGATGTTGCCTGGAGAATTCCCCGACACTGACTGAGCCGAGAAATACGAAAAGAAAGAATCCTCCTATTATTCGATAAGATAACTCGACCTGGGCGAAATTCCCGTGAATTTCGATTAGGATTAATTCAACGGATTCTCAAATAAACATTTATATAGGCAAATTTTTAATGAAATAATAATAATAATAATCTATATATATAAAATTCCTTGCCCGATACACTCACTCATCATCAAAACAGCCAGAACCACTGGACATAGAAACATGAAATTTGGAGAGAATATTACATCTATGACATAGGGGCTCAGTAAGAAAGGATTTTTCGAAATTCGACCCTTAAGGGGGTCAAAGGGGGCTAAGTGTGTTTTCACGGATTATGCGATATCTCTTAAGGACGATAAAATATCTACTTGCTTTTTACTTATAAAAATACTAAATTAAAATATCTAAAAATTAATTTCAGGATTTTTTGAAATTCGACCCCTAAAGGGGTCAAAAGGGGTAAAGTATCTTTGCAATGTTCTTACACTAATTATGCATTTTCAATTAAGAACGATAAGATATCTACTTGATTGTTACTTAATAAAATTCTAAATACAAATATCTAAAAAGTAATTTCAGGATTTTTTGAAATTCGACCCCTAAAGGGGTCAAAAGGGATAAAGTATCTTTGCAATGTGTTTACACTAATTATGCATTTTCAATTAAGAACGATAAGATATCTACTTGATATTTAGTTAATAAAATTCTAAATACAAATATCTAAAAAGTAATTTCAGGATTTTTTGAAATTCGACCCCTAAAGGGGTCAAAAGGGATAAAGTATCTTTGCAATGTGCTTACACTAATTATGCATTTTCAATTAAGAACGATAAGATATCTACTTGATATTTAGTTAATAAAATTCTAAATACAAATATCTAAAAAGTAATTTCAGGATTTTTGAAATTCGACCTCTAAAGGGGTCAAAAGGGGTAAAGTATCTTATCGACCTCTTACCTCTATCTTACCTCGAGGTTGAGATTTTTGTATATAGGGATAAAAAGTAAAAATATTCTATTCTATTTTTTTGTAAGAAGTGATTACTGTTCTGTTCTGTATTGATAAGGTTGTTATTAAAAAAGAGAAAAAATTGTGTTTTTTGTGAATGTGCCAAATATCTTTTGAAAATTGTATTCTGATGGCCTTCAATGGTAACGAAGGTAATAAGAAAATTTAAACGAATGTGTGACATGACTATTTGAAGCCCTGAAGAAGTCGGCAAAGTCGACGAAACGTTGGTGGATAAATAAAAAAGTCACACATAAAAAACTTGTCCTTATTTTCCCAATATAAACTTTCAAATTATAAATTAAATTATGGACGGAAATGATAATAAATAAATAAATAATAAATGATAAAAAAAAAAAAAAAAAAATACAATTATTATACAATAAATTTTAGTTTCCTATATCATTTGAATTATAATGCGGTACATGATTTAAATTATAGAGGTGAACAACCAGGCAACGAATTATATATCCCTGCACTCACCCGCCCTAAACTCAATTTTGTTACAAAAATTTAACATGGATCGGGTTGGGGGGGGGGGGGGGGTGTTAGCCGATGTAGAGTGTGATAACAAAGGTGCGTTGTTATGTGATAGGTATTCGTGCAATAAATATGAATGAAGGTAGAAATAATACGATTCTAATCTCTTTTGAAGAACTTTACATATTTCATGACTGAGAGAAATCCCATCGATCCCCCATCTGACAAATTAATAAAAACTACTAGCGACGGGCTTCTTGCTATCTAAATGGCTTCACCCCTGGACCCTCTCCACTCCTTGAAGAAGGAAGGACGATCCTCCAATCGTCGCGTCATCATCATTGAGTATAGAGTCCTAAGACTGGTTTGACGCAACCACTCGTCTCCACTCGGCTCTGTCCCCCGCCAGCTGTTTGACCTCTCTAAATGTCTGGCATCCCTCATATCCCCAATTATTTGGTTGAAATATTCTAATCTGGGTCTTACCCTTCCCTTTTCTTTCTCACCTCCCCTCCAAGATATCCCTAAGCAGTCCCCCATGTCTCAGTGTGTGCCCCATCATCTGACCTCTTCTTGTGGAAGAGTCTGAAGAAGAGAAGATGTCAGAGGAGAAGAAAAATATATATATATTTTTTTATTCAATATTATGTCATTTTACAATCAGTTGAATACAATTTGAACTATAAGTAAATTTGATAAAAGATACATTCATTCTCTCACCCATTCAATACACGTTCATGTCTCGTCCACTCACTCATACACACGATACATGAAATGGGAGAAATCATCCAGAAATGACTATTCTAGTGAAATTTGTTTTCCCAGTTGTTTGTCGTGTAGCGGTCTTCTGTGTCCAGGTCATGGTTCTTCGTTAGTCTTCTTGTCGATTGACTATTATCGAGTAAGGATATGGCTGACGGGTTGGAGTGATTGTCCAGCTTATGAATGTGTTTTTGGTAAGCAATATGGATAACTTTCCTGACAGGCGTTGAATTAAGCCATTAGCATTCCAAAGAGTTATTCTGTAAGAATTAGCCATTTTTAACCGACTTCAAAAAAATAATTTTTAAGAAAAAAATAAAAATCGACTTCAAAAAATTAAATGCAACAAATAAAATACACTAAAAGGTATAAAATAATTATTATCTTATTTAGTTACAACTAAACGACGAAATATTAACATGAAATTACTTTTTGAAGTCGGTGCCAAACAAACTATACCTATAAGCGAGCATACCCGCCAAACGTACTAAGTAAGATCCGTCGAGTGCGATTCATAAAAGGTATATGTTTGGCACCGACTTCAAAAGTAATTTCATGTTAATATTTCGTCGTTTAATTGTAACTAAATAAGATAATAATTATTTTATACCTTTTAGTGTATTTTATTTGTTGCATTTAATTTTTTGAAGTCGGTTTTTATTTTTTTCTTAAAAATTATTTTATTTTTCTCTTTTTAGTGATGTTATTAATAGTGATCATATCATCAGAACTTGACCAAATTAATATGACACCATCCCTAAGACACCCCATTTCGGATAAAAAAAGAGCCATCGAAATCGGTTCATAAACAAAGAGGTTAGCTCTAAACAAACCTAATAAAAAAGGTCTAATACCTATGAAAAAAAACGAAAAAATGGGACCAATCGGAAGCTAGACTGGACCCAATGCAAAAAAAATTTTCAAAATCGGTTGACAATTGGCGGAGATATGAGGTAACATAGGCACAAAAAAAAAAAAAAATTCAGTCGAATAGAGAACCTCCTCCTTTTTTGAAGTCGGTTAAAAAAAGGAGGAGGTTCTCTATTCGACTGATTTTTTTTTGTGCCTATGTTACCTCATATCTCCGCCAATTGTGAACCGATTTTGAAAAAAATTTTTGCATTGGGTTCGGTCTACCTTCCGATTGGTCCCATTTTTTTTCATAGGTATTAGACCTTTTTTGTTAGGTTTGTTTAGGCCTAACTTCTTTGTTTATGAACCGATTTCGATGATTCTTTTTTTATTGGAAAGAGGGTATCTTAGGGATGGTACAATATTATTTTAGTAAAGTTCTGATGATAGGATCACTATTAATAACATCACTAAAAAGAGAAAAATAAAAATTTTTAAGAAAAAAATAAAACCGACTTCAAAAAATTAAATGCAACAAATAAAATACACTAAAAGGTATAAAATAATTATTATCTTATTTAGTTACAACTAAACGACGAAATATTAACATGAAATTACTTTTTGAAGTCGGTGCCAAACATATACATTTTATGAATCGAACTCGACGGATCTTACTTAGTACGTTTGGTTGGTACGCTCGCTTATAGGTACAGTTTGTTTGGCACCGACTTCAAAAAGTAATTTCATGTTAATATTTCGTAGTTTAGATGTAACTAAATAAGTTAATAATTATTTTATACCTTTTAGTTTATTTTATTTGTTGCATTTAATTTTTTGAAGTCGGTTTTATTTTTTTCTTAAAAATTTTTTGGTTGTAGAATTGACGAAAAATATAGGAAATTTTTTTTCATACATAAACGATATTCGCGGGCAAATATCTCAAAAACCATAAGGAATAAAGAAAAATTAAATAGAAGCAATCTTGTAGAAAATATTATAAGCTTTTATTTTGCCAAGAGAAACTTTTTTCTACGACCCACCGTTTTTGAGATATAAGCAAAAAAAAAACAAAAAACGGGACATTTCCACCTCCTTCCACCCTTAAGCCAGATATCTAAGACTGGGGAATTTTAGTATTTTTACCTCCTAACTAGCCCAAACACATTCCATAAGAAAAAATTCACTTAGTCCAAGAGCTGGTGACACATTTTTGAGTACGGATTTGACCCAACTAGAAATAATGCGTAATAGTACCGTCTATGATAGTTGTACAAGGAATGGCCAGTCTGGCTGGTCTAAGCAGGCGGACCAGGCACTGCGCATGGCGTGAGTGCGGTAAAAAATACATATGTGTTAAAAAATATTTTTGACCCACAATGAAATTATAAAAATTATAATTTATAGTCAATTATAAACATAATATATTCACCCCAGACCATTTGAGTGGTGGAACGTGGAACCAGACAACCCAAAGTGTATTTTTACAACATGAAAAAAAATATTTGATACTTTTTTCGAAAAAAACGAAGGAAAAAAACCACTTTTTTCGTGCACGATTACAATATTTGACCATACCCTGTATGAATTGGTTAGCTAAATAAAAAAGATACAAAAATCCCAAGTGCGTCGAGGGACCCAGGACAGAATCCTAATAGAAGAAATCAAAAAGAAAATAAACAAGAATAAAACCAAGGTCCTAGTTTGTACAAAAAAAGAACAAACGAGACAGGAATGCATCAAAATTAACCAAGAAAACCTAGAAGGAGTTAAGGAATTCCGCTACCTAGGAAGTAAAATAACATGGGATGGGAGGAGCGAAAACGAAATTAAATCAAGAATTGCCCAAGCAAAAATGGGGTTTAATTCAAAACAAAAACTACTATGCTCCTCCTCAATCAGCTTAGAAAACAGGAAGTTGCTATTGAAGACATATGTATGGAGCATAGCCATGTACGGGTGTGAAACCTGGACAATTAGAAAAGCGGAGAGAAAGAGATTAGAGGCTTTCGGAAATGTGATGCTACAGAAGAATGATGAATATCAAATGGATGGATAAAATTACAAATTAAGAAGTTCTTGGAAGAATCGGAGAAAGAAGAACCTTGTGGAAGAGTCTGAAGAAGAGAAGAGGTCAGATGATGGGGCACACACTGAGACATGGGGGACTGTTTAGGGGATGATATCTTGGAGGGGAGGTGGGAAAGAAAAGGGAAGGGGAAGACCCAGATTATAATATTTCAACCAAATAATTGGGGATATAGGGGATGCCAGACATTTAGAGAGGTCAAACAGCTGGCGGGGGACAGAGCCGAGTGGAGACGAGTGGTTGCGTCAAACCAGTCTTAGGACTCTATACTCAATGATGATGACGCGACGATTGGAGGATCGTCCTTCCTTCTTCAAGGAGTGGAGAGGGTCCAGGGGTGAAGCCATTTAGATAGCAAGATGCCCGTCGCTAGTAGTTTTTATTAATTTGTCAGATGGGGGATCGATGGGATTTCTCTCAGTCATGAAATATGTAAAGTTCTTCAAAAGAGATTAGAATCGTATTATTTCTACCTTCATTCATATTTATTGCACGAATACCTATCACATAACAACGCACCTTTGTTATCACACTCTACATCGGCTAACACCCCCCCCCCCCCCCCAACCCGATCCATGTTAAATTTTTGTAACAAAATTGAGTTTAGGGCGGGTGAGTGCAGGGATATATAATTCGTTGCCTGGTTGTTCACCTCTATAATTTAAATCATGTACCGCATTATAATTCAAATGATATAGGAAACTAAAATTTATTGTATAATAATTGTATTTTTTTTTTTTTTTTATCATTTATTATTTATTTATTTATTATCATTTCCGTCCATAATTTAATTTATAATTTGAAAGTTTATATTGGGAAAATAAGGACAAGTTTTTTATGTGTGACTTTTTTATTTATCCACCAACGTTTCGTCGACTTTGCCGACTTCTTCAGGGCTTCAAATAGTCATGTCACACATTCGTTTAAATTTTCTTATTACCTTCGTTACCATTGAAGGCCATCAGAATACAATTTTCAAAAGATATTTGGCACATTCACAAAAAACACAATTTTTTTCTCTTTTTTAATAACAACCTTATCAATACAGAACAGAACAGTAATCACTTCTTACAAAAAAATAGAATAGAATATTTTTACTTTTTATCCCTATATACAAAAATCTCAACCTCGAGGTAAGATAGAGGTAAGAGGTCGATAAGATACTTTACCCCTTTTGACCCTTTAGAGGTCGAATTTCAAAAATCCTGAAATTACTTTTTAGATATTTGTATTTAGAATTTTATTAACTAAATATCAAGTAGATATCTTATCGTTCTTAATTGAAAATGCATAATTAGTGTAAGCACATTGCAAAGATACTTTATCCCTTTTGACCCCTTTAGGGGTCGAATTTCAAAAATCCTGAAATTACTTTTTAGATATTTGTATTTAGAATTTTATTAACTAAATATCAAGTAGATATCTTATCGTTCTTAATTGAAAATGCATAATTAGTGTAAACACATTGCAAAGATACTTTATCCCTTTTGACCCCTTTAGGGGTCGAATTTCAAAAAATCCTGAAATTACTTTTTAGATATTTGTAATTTAGAATTTTATATAAGTAACTATCAAGTAGATATCTTATCGTTCTTAATTGAAAATGCATAATTAGTGTAAGAACATTGCAAAGATACTTTGCCCCTTTTGACCCCTTTAGGGGTCGAATTTCAAAAAATCCTGAAATAAATTTTTAGATATTTTAATTTAGTATTTTTATAAGTAAAAAGCAAGTAGATATTTTATCGTCCTTAAGAGATATCGCATAATCCGTGAAAACACACTTAGCCCCTTTGACCCCCTTAAGGGTCGAATTTCGAAAAATCCTTTCTTAGTGAGCCCCTATGTCATAGATGTAATATTCTCTCCAAATTTCATGTTTCTATGTCCAGTGGTTCTGGCTGTTTGATGATGGTGAGTGAGTGAGTGTATCGGGCAAGGAATTTTATATATATAGATTATTATTATTATTATTTCATTAAAAATTTGCCTATATAAATGTTTATTTGAGAATCCGTTGAATTAATCCTAATCGAAATTCACGGGAATTTCGCCCAGGTCGAGTTATCTTATCGAATAATAGGAGGATTCTTTCTTTTCGTATTTCTCGGCTCAGTCAGTGTCGGGGAATTCTCCAGGCAACATCGAGACCTCGATTAAAGGTAAATTCATTATTAATACTGATATAAATATTTTCTAGTTTTCTTATTTAAATATATAGTACCTGGCCAACTTTTTGCTTCAGTCAAAAGCTGTATATTTATATTACTTTTAATTTAAAATTCAGGTAAAAAGCTAAAACTTTAAAAACCGAGAAGATAGAATACTGGACTGGCTAATTGGGCATCTTCCCGAAAACAATTAAATAAAAAAAAAAATTAAAAATTTCCTAATTTTAACATATAATAATATTTGTTATAAAATATTAGTGTGTTTTAAAATTAATTATAAAGCCAATTAATAAATAAAAGATAATTGAAAAAAATGTAAACAAACTTTTTTATTGACATTTTCATCTGTCAATAATTACTTTAATTAAGAAAATGTCAATTAAAATGAATTTTGATGAGGTCCAAACCTAGCCAGATCGCTTTCTCATCCTCAAAACTTCTTAATAGAGTTTGTTTCATTAAAATCGATAGAGCCGTTTTCAAAATAGAAAAAAGATACAAATATATAAATATACAATTTTTGTTCGTTTAATAAGAGCAGATATATTAATCCCCCTCGCCCCGGGACCCCCACCACTTCACCCCACCTACATCCCCCAATCCCGCCCCTCCAAACCACTTCTCCGTACCCCTTCACCACTGCACCCCCCATATCTACCCCCACCGTCACCAATATTAAGACTAAAAAAAAAACCATGCCGTTTTAGTCTACAACAAAGCCTTGTAAAGTGTACATAAATTTTTTTTACAAGATATTAATTATTTTGTCAAATGTCTGTTAGTACCTCAGGATGAGGTACGTTATCAAATTTTGTGTAAGCTCTAGCTAAAAAAAAACTAGTGTGAATATCAAAACGAAATTTCACATGTAGTTTTGGTGTATTGAGATTAAGTTCTGATTAGATTCTCGTTGAAATCGAACCAAAAATTAAGGGTGTTTTAAAATGATAACATTTTCAAACTAAAAAAAAATTATGAAATATATAATAAAATTAACTTATAATATAATAAAAAGAGTTATTATTTTTTGGGGGCCAAAATTGAGGGTTAAAAAAAAATAGAACTATTACTATAAGTTCTAGACCGTGCGGCCTCTAAGTGTTTCTTGTGCGGGCTCTAACGGCCTCCAACCCGAAATAATTTATAGTATTTCACCATTAATTGTCCAATCCGAAATAATTTGAAGTATTTCACCATTAATTCTCCAATCCGAAATAATTTGAAGTATTTCACCATTAATTCTCCAATCCGAAATAATTTGAAGTATTTTACCATTAATGGTCCAACTCGAAATAATTTATAGTATTTCACCACAAATGGTCCAATCCGAAGTAATTTATCGTATTTTACGATTAATGGTCCAATCCAAAATAATTTATCGTATTTCACCATTAATGGTCCAACTCGAAATAATTTATAGTATTTCACAATGATATAACCCGAAATAATTTATCACATTATTTTGACTTTCTCAAAAGCATTTAATTTTTTTTTCTTTTACTTCTTGCTAAGTTTGTTTTTCTAAAACAATAAATTTTCTAAATCTATATCTTTAAAAGTGTTTTTTACTCAAAACGTATCTTCAACCCTCTTTTTTAAATTTAAATTATTTTTTTATTTGGTATATTATAAAAAATTGTGACGTCTTAGCTTTTAATTCAAGTCAAGGAAGGTTTCAATAGAACGCAATTGAATATTTGAATTAAAACTATCCATTTTTGCCATTGGTTGTGACGTCAGAGCAATTAGATTTCTTTGAGCTTGGCGAGTTTGTACTCGTTGACCAGCTCAGTGAACGGGAGATGCTCCTCCATTAATAAACCAACCCTTATCTCAGTCCAATTTGGATCAAATTTTTCGATTTAATATCTGGTAAATAATCTTTATCATATTAAAAACATGATTATCAATATCTAATTAATCATTTGAGTTGAAATTTTGGTAAATTAATGAATAATAATTGATATTTTCAGGCGTTGTTGATTTGGGTCTCTGGGCTGCCGTGATTGCATTCATTAATGGCGTCTTCGAGTCAACTCGAGTCTGGTCAGCTCTGCAAACGGTAAGTTCTCAATTAATATTGTATTTTTCGTTAACATTTAGACAAAATAGATTTCCAATTAACATGAAATCTATTTGAATCAATATATGCATGTGTGTGTGTGATTTAATTATGAGAATTGCTCGGGATAAATCTAGTATATAAACAATGCATTTGGATTATTTATTATTTATTTTCTTATTCAGTGTAAATGCAAGTATTTTGTTAATATATAAGAATATTATAGGCATGTGTATTTAATATTATTCCCTAGTAATTCAGTTGTTTCATGTCCATTCTTTATTTAAATAAAATTAAAAAATTAATAGGTTTTTTGGACAATTTTATATTTTATTAAAGTATTTTATTAATTTTTGCACAACGTTTCGTCCGTTTCCGGACTTTATCAAGTGCTCAATCAGTTAACACATTAAACGTACATAAAATAGTGAGACCATCGAGAAAATAATTTAAAAAATTTAAGCTATCAATCTCGAGTTAACATAAAAATAATTTATATTAATTAATTTATTATTAATTTATTTAATTAATTATTTTTATGTTAACTCGAGATTGATAGCTTAATTTTTTAAATTATTTTTCTCGATGGTCTCACTATTTTATGTACGTTTAATGTGTTAACTGATTGAGCACTTGATAAAATCCGGAAACGGACGAAACGTTGTGCAAAAATTAATAAAATACATTAATAAAATATAAAATTGTCCAAAAAACTTATTAATTTTTTAATTTTATTATTCTCTAGCATTTAGCTGATATTAACCTGAAAAGCTAATAATAATGAATCATTTGATTGAACAAAGAATATTGGATTATTATTTCCGTGTCCTAAACTCTCATTTTAGATTGCGTGGGTTTCGCTACAATCATTGAATAGGAGAGGGTTATTATTGTTAATATTTAATATTTATATTGTCGATTATTATTATTATTAATATATAAATTAAAAGAGAAATTATTTTTTATTAAAAATGAAAAAAAATTCTCAAATGATAACAATGTATAAGAATATTTTCTAATTTATTCACAGTTTACTTGAATACAAAAAAAAATTATCATAAAGAGAAACAAAGAGGTTGTCCTCTGCTTGAAGCAAATAAACATACCTACACACATATATTGTATCAAATAAAATAAATTTATATATACGAGATTTTCGCGCGTGCCTTCGGCACGCCCTCGAAGCTCGGCCCTCCGGGCTGGTGACCTGGCGGGCGGCGTCTCGGTCCAAAAATTGTATTCCTCTTAAAACACCACACTCCAAATGTATACGTGTAAACTCCCGAAAATACATAGTCTCTTAAAAGTTTCGCCCCATTTTCGTCCTAAGAATAACAAAATTTAGATTTTTAAAAAATTATAAAAAAGTGGCAAATTATTAAAAAATAAATAAATAATTATATAAAATATAAATCAAATAAGATGTGATTAATTTATTTTTCTGTGCGCAAAGAAAAGCGAATTGAATATTTAATTTTTGAGTGGTGGGGGGGGGGGGAGGGGGAGGAATAATTGTCAATATATTTAATATTATTGGATAAAAATACTTGGTAGGTTTCACATTAAGATATAAAATAATAAAACGAATTTATTTTTAGAGAATCTTTAATCTCGATATATATATTTCGGGTGACTAACCCATCTTCAGGAGATACAGAAAGTAAAGTTTTTTTATATCTTAATGTGAAACCTACCAAGTATTTTTATCCAATAATTTTAAAAAATGTTTCACCAAGTACCAACACCAAATTCCTTAAAAACTAATATATTTAATGTTTCTTAATTTAAAATCAATCGGAGTCTTTCATTTCAAATTACAATTGCAATTATATTTCAAATTTGCCGCAAATATTCTGACGGCATCAGCGCCCCCTGTTGGCAAAATTCTCTGAGCGTTGTTACAAATTAATCTAGCCTCTTATATATAGTAAATATTAGGGTGGGTCAAAAAAATCCATTTTTTTTTTACAAGTGACACGGAAAAATGGGTTGCTAGACACCTTAAAAAAATTCTTTCTAAATATGAGCTCTTAATTTTAACTAGGAAGATCCTCCGCATCGCAGTTTTTTATTTTTTCTCAGTCCAATAGAAAAAAATCATACCTCATCATTAATTGATTGTAAAGAAAAATGTTCTTGAAGAATTTCGTGGGAAATTTAATGCTCTACAAAAAGGGTATCTTATATTTTTTCCGTGAACCTCACCATTTGAAAGATATTGAAGATTTAAGTTTGATTATTTTAAGACAAATTTCATTTTTGTTTATGAATTTTATAACTCGACAATAAATGACTTTTATAAAATTCGCAATACAAATTTTTGTAGGAAATTAACTGCTCTATAAAAAAGGTGTCTTATGTTTTGAGCAGTTAATTTCCTATAAAAATTTGTATTGCGAATTTTATAAAAGTCATTTATTGTCGAGTTATAAAATTCATAAACAAAAATGAAATTTGTCTTAAAATAATCAAACTTAAATCTTCAATATCTTTCAAATGGTGAGGTTTACGGAAAAAATATAAGATACCTTTTTTGTAGAGCATTAAATTTCGTAGGAAATTCTTTAAAAAAATTTTTCTGTACAATCAATTAATGATGAGGTATGATTTTTTTCTATTGGACTGAGAAAGAAATAAAAACTGCGATGCGGAGGATCTTCCTATTAAAATTAAGAGCTCATATTTAGAAATAATTATTTTAAGGTGTCTAGCAACACATTTTTCCTTGTCACTTGTAAAAAAAATGATGAATTTTTTGACCCACCCTAATATACAGGGTGGTGACTTGGCCGACGCAGCATAGCGATTACAATGTTAATTTTTGAATGTGCATTTATTTGCTAACCTAATTATTTTAGAGTTAAAGTTCTTATAGGTTTTTTGTAGAGAAAAAATACTGAATCCGAACATATTTTTGTTTTCAAATTTTGAAATTTCAGAACCGTAATAATCAACATTATAAATAATTGAATTTTTACAAAAATCACTGAGGCCATGGAATTATTAAAACAAACAAGGCATTTTCATTTGTTGTTTCTAAGTGACGTTTAATAGTGGTGTCGTTGGTGATTATTTTAGAGCATAATTAGAATACAAAAAACTGAGCAGAATTAAAATTCTAAAAGATAATATATAAGATAATATAGATAATATAATTACATCAGATTTTGTCTAATTCATAATTTAAAAGTCCAAAAAAACGATTTTAAAAAAAGAAGATATTTTTTTTTTTTTTTTTTTTTTTGGCTTTTCGGCCTTTCTAGCCATAAGCCTAATTACGATACTAGTTATTATTTTTTTAAAATTTGTCTCTACCCCCGGGGGTCAGATTTTAGCTGGATGCCTCGAGTCCGATTCGAACCCGGGTCCCCTGGTTAGCTCGCTGTCACGCTACCGCCTAGCCTATCTGACCCCCCCAAGATATTTATTTAAAAAATTTAAATTCAAAACTTTTATTGTTGTCGATTGTTTAAGTTTTATTGTTTATTAAGGTATAATTTATAAGGTATAGTTTATAAGGTATTATGTTTATTATTGTTTAAGGTTGGGCTATTGTTTAGTGGTAAGTAAATGGTGGTTTATTCGAACATTTGCTATGATTATTATTTTTTGTTATAATTTTATGCATTTGTTAATTATGTTAAAAAATTAAATTCTGTTTACCTTACTAATTTTATTGTTTTAATTACGTTTAAAAATATTACTTATAATAAAATAAAAAATTAATAGGTTTTTTGGACAATTTTTATATTTTATTAACGTATTTTATTAATTTTTACACAACGTTTCGTCCGTTTCCGACTTTATCAAGTGCTCAATCAGTCAACACATTAAACGTCTATAAAATAGTAAGACCATCGAGAAAAACAATCAGTGTACTATAGTATTAGCCACCACATATATTCAACGAGCAATCAGTTGAAAACTTTGATCATATAGAAATTATATGGCTCGTGTCAACCATCTAATAACATTACTTATAATTTCGTTGATTATTCTTGTGAAAATTTAAAAGCTCGTTCTAAAATTCATCTACGTGAATCTACTATTTTTATTTATCAATGACGAATACAAAACTCAGCCCATTCAAATTTAACGAGTTTCTCATTATGGTAATCAATCAATTCTAATAAGAACTGATTTTAAAAAGTTCAAATATAACAATCGTCAAATAGAAACAACAAATGAAAATGCCTTGTTTGTTTTAATAATTCAGTGATTTTTGTAAAAATACAATTATTTATAATGTTGATTATTACGGTTCTGAAATTTCAAAATTTGAAAATAATAAAAATTTTTAAGAAAAAAATAAAAACCGACTTCAAAAATTAAATGCAACAAATATAAAAATACACTAAAAGGTATAAAATAATTATTATCTTATTTAGTTACAACTAAACGACGAAATATTAACACGAAATTACTTTTTAAAGTCGGTGCCAAACAAACTATACCTATAAGCGAGCGTACCCGCTAAACGTACTAAGTAAGGTCCGTCGAGTGCGATTCATAAAAGGTATATGTTTGGCACCAACTTCAAAATGTAATTTCGTGTTATTATTTCGTCGTTTAGTTGTAACTAAATAAGATAATAATTATTTTATACCTTTTAGTGTATTTTTATATTTGTTGCACTTAATTTTTTGAAGTCGGTTTTTATTTTTTCTTAAAAATTTTTATTTTTCTCCTTTTAGTGATGTTACTAATAGTGATTATATCACCAGAACTTGACCAAATCAATATGACACCATCCCTAAGACACCCCTTTCGGATAAAAAAAGAACCATCGAAATCGGTTCATAAACAAAGAGGTTAGGTCTAAACAAACCTAATAAAAAAGGTCTAATACCTATGAAAAAAAATCGAAAAAAAAATGGGACCAATCGGAAGCTAGACTGGACCCAATGCAAAAATTTTTTTCAAAATCGGTTGACAATTGGCGGAGATATGAGGTAACATAGGCACAAAAAAAAAAAAAAAAAAAAAAAAAAAAAAAAAATTCAATCGAATAGAGAACCTCCTCCTTTTTTGAAGTCGGTTAAAAATATGTTCGGATTCAGTATTTTCTCAGTATAAGAACTTTAACTCTAAAATAATTAGGTTAGCAAATAAAAGCACATTCAAAAATTAACATTGTAATCGCTATGCTGCGTCGGCCAAGTCACCACCCGGTATATATATATGTATGGGCGCGAACCACGAAATATATATAGACCCATCCTTGTTACCATCTTGGCTTTTTATTTTTTTGAAACCTACTTACGACCATATAATAAACAGTGTTTTCTCACTATACCCCCACTATTTATAGTTATTTCTGGCTTGTATTTTAGCTGAATTTAACTGGGAACATAATTAGCACGTTGATCAGAAACTAATAGGTCTTTAGAGCCAAGCAACGGGTATCGTGGTTAACTCTCGGATAGGTGACTAGTTAATAATAATAATAATAATCATGAGAATACTTCTCATCTTTTGCCAGTTTTACTTTTGTCTAATAAATAATCTTAACTATAAATTAAATAAATCCTTGAATGGGTGACCATATAAGAGCTTAAGTTCAATACATAATAGTGTAGAATCTACTCTTATTAAACGAGCAAAAATTGTATATTTATTTATTTATATATATATTTATTTATTTATATATTTGTATCTTGGTTCTATTTTGAAAACGGCCCTACCGATTTTGATGAAACAAAATCTATTAACAAGTTTTGAGGATGCAAAAACTATCTGGCTAGGTCTAGACCTCATCAAAATTCATCTTAATTGATTTTTTCTTAATTAAATTAATTATTGATAGATGAAAATCTCAATAAAAAAAATGACCCGCCGGATGACAGATTAGAATCTGAGACCTCTTGCATCAGAGGCACACACTTTACCACTGGACCAAAGAACTATTTTAAAAATCTTTGCTTTTTACTTTTACTAAAATGAATATTTTTGAATTAAACTTTATTATAAGTGTGGAAATAATTGAATATATTATATATAGCTATGTATTTTATAAATAGAATTTATTGAATAAATTGCGGCGAGGCAAATTTGAAATATGTATAATTGAATTAAGCTGAAAGAAAAGACAACAATTAATATAGGTACTATATATATTTGTATTTTTTTTTTTTAATTTGAAAACGGCTCTCAAATAAAAATCGACCTTTTTTATCAGAATTTTAAATTAAAAATAATATTAAAATAAAGCTTTTAACTGAAAAAGTCCCTCCAGGTACTATATTATTATATTTTGAATCGCTGTTCCCACTTGATAGTTGAAGCCACTGGGTTCCTGAAAACGCAACTTGCCCTCTTCATCCCTATAGGCTGCCACCTCAGGCTCGCCCGTTGTTCATTGCAAGGCGCTTATAGGACGATGACATACACGGCGTTTTTCGTTGATTCGGCCACCGCGAGTATTTGATATACTTGAAAAGCTTTTGTTTTGCCGAGAGTAGCAGAGTTGTTGATTCACAAAGAGAAACAAAGAGGTTGTCCTCTGCTTGATGCAAATAAACATACACACATATATATCGAGATGATATATCTGTATATATATTATTTATTTGTTTGAGACTATAGTTTCGAAGACTTGGTCTTCATCATCAGTCTTTCTTCAATTATAAATGTTTTTCATGGAGTCAATATCATATGGATATTGAAAACTTGGTGTTCTTTCGTCACTGCTGGAGGGCTAGGAACTAATAAAGACATTCTATCTGGGTTCACATTCAAATATAACAATATGTTTCCCTTTCTCCTTTCTCCTTAGAAAGGCTTACAAAAGAAGGGTTTTTTCCTTTTTTCTTTTATCTTTTGTTAGCAAACATCTTAAGCAGATTACTATTCGATAATTCGATTTGATTGTTCAAACAGTGTTTTGAATTTCTATTGAATGATTTCAAAATTTCTAAAGATTCGATTGCGCTAATTAATTTTGGGTTCTTTTCTCCTTTTATTAATCTAATAATAATAATGAATGTGAACCCAAATAGAATGTCTTTATTAGTTCCTAGCCCTCCAGCAGTGACGAAAGAACACCAAGTTTTCAATATCCATATGATATTGACTCCATGAAAAACATTTATAATTGAAGAAAGACTGATGATGAAGACCAAGTCTTCGAAACTATAGTCTCAAACAAATAAATAATATATATACAGAT